>JAHRHJ020003338.1:0-194679 GCA_019776745.2 Taxus chinensis | reverse complement strand
TGATTTAAATGCGAAGGGATTCACCATAAGTTAGGAAGAAAGCAATGTCTGCGTACCATTCATCGGTCGTTACTTACAAAAAAGCACCATAGGCAAGCTCTGAGAAGTGTCTTGATCTCTTCATACTCTGCTTCAGCATGATTCTCTGCAATCAATTGACACGAGGCCTCTTCCTCGTACCACTTGGTAGGTATTGATGGTCCAAGTCATACATCCTGAACCTTAGCAATCCAAGTACCTCGTTTGACTTCCCAGCTCTTGTTTGAGTTAGAATGGACTAACTAGCAGTATCAGGAACGAGAACACGAGTATGAGAGATTCAGCACATAATACCTTAAATGCTTTACCTGCTCGTAACCACTGCGTAAGCATGTTTTCAATCTGCGACATCTTCAATTCATGCTCCTTCAACGGACAGCTCATGAATGCGATAGGAGCTTCAATGCCTTCTTCCATTTTCCGGCAATCAGGATCGCTGACACTGTGTGGGCTAAGCATAGGCTATACAATGATGAATATTTCTTAAAGTCTGGACATACTAGGGTCGGAGCGCAGCAAACTGCCTTTTTGATTTCTTCAAATGAAAGTTTCCCTGTCTGCACTCCATCTGAATGGGGACTTGCCTTATCATCATTCTAAGGATATCCTTGGTTTGTCTAGCGAAGTCAGGTACAAATCTTCTCAAGAAATTAACTTTTCCGAAGAAAGAATGAACTCCGGTTTTACTGTTGGTAAAGTAAGACTCTGAATGGCCTTTACCCTTTCTGGGTCAATTTTAGTTCCTTCTCTGGTCACAATATGACCCAGCAGCTTCCTTCTGTAACCCCGAACATAGACTTCTTAGGATTCAACGAAATTCCGTGACGCCTGCATCTCTGAAGTACCTGTTCTAAATGATCATAATGATCACTTCATTTTTAGAAAAGATAGTCAAGTCATCCAAATACACGACTATGACCTTACCCATCAGATCTCTGAATGCTAGGTCCATTGCTCTCTGAAAAGTAGCTCCTGCGTTGATCAAGCCGAATGGCATCCTTCTATAAGCAAAGGTACCCCATGGGGTCGTGAAAGCTGTCTTGTGTTGATCTTCTGTGGTTACTTTCGACTTGATTATATCCCGAAACCCGTCGAGCATGGATAACATTTCTGATCCAGTAACAGTTTGTAGTACTTGGTCCATGATCGGCAAGGGATAATTATCCTTCAGCGAGGACTGATTCAAGTTCCGAAAGTCAACACAAATCCGGATCTCGCCATTCTTCTTTCTGACAGGAACGATGTTTGCAATCCAAGTGGAATGATGGATTGGGAAAATAATTCTGGCATCTAGCATCTTCTGAATTTCTGCTAGAATAGTTCCTGAGATCTTGGGATTGTAATGCCTTTGCTTCTGTCTGTACGGCTTCACATCAGGTTTCAAAGGAATACTGTGCTGTACATCTTTGGGTTTGAAGGATTTCAAATCTGCATAAGACCAAGCCATCACATCGATGTATTTCTTTAAAAGCGAAGTGAATCTTACCTTTTCTTCAGTAGAGCAGCATTTCCCAACATTCACCATTCGAGGCTGATCAATGAACCTAGATTGATTTGATCTACTTCAGAGGAAGAAGCACCTTCGACCTGCCTTTTGTTTTGGATAAAACGATCATGTTTATCAAACAAGCCCTCCAAAGAAACCAAACCTTTGGGTATCTTATTGCCCTTTCAGCTGAATATATTCACCATCAACTTCCTGATATGGATCTGAAATAGTTTCACGAAAGGCTGATTCTGAACCTTCAAAATACAATTCACTGAAATTGTCAGCCTTTTCTAGAAAAGCCAACACCTGTCGATCATCATTGAATACCTGCCAGTGAGTTGCGTTATCTGGGATACTAGGACGATATACAATCTCAATAGAGTATGTGTTCTTGCTTGAATTGAGGATGAGGAAGAAGAAGAGATGCAGATCCGGCCAAAGAAATCAAGCCTTGTCAGTTAATCTCTTAAAACTGCCTTAATAGAAAAATGCATCAAAAGCATTCTATACTATCCCACACTTGTTCCGATCAATGCCTCCAATCCGATCATTTTTTCACCTGATATATACCCCTGACCTGATTAACAATCAGCTCCGCATCTCCTTGAACCTTGAGATTTCTGATTCCCTTTCTCGTCTGGCCAATTCTAATCCTAATAACAGGGCTTCGTATTCCGGCCGTGTTGTTTAGTAGTATCAAATTGCAACTTATAAGCATGACGGAAAAATCTCGGAGCTAGGAGATATGAGAACAACGCCAGCGCCTGATCCAGAGATTGAACAGCTACCATCAAATTCGAGCGTCCAAATAGCATTGGGATCTTCCTCTTCCACATCTACAATAGGTATCTCTGAAGCCATGAAATAATTCCCGAAGCTAGCATCTTCGAAAAGAATCTGAGCCTTAGGATCATCTGATTTGGTCACCAAATACTTTGCCTGCGGTTCAGGATGAAGAACCTGTTGAACCCCTTTGACTGGTATCTTGGCTTTGGTCCAATCCATACTAATCTCTCCTCCGACATCTTTACAAAATCCTCTACCCAAGAGAATACCATAAGCCGCAGGGATATCAGCAACCAGAATAGTCATTTTGACTCTCTTCTCAGGGAAGGCAACAAATGCAAACTGTGCGTCCTTGATTTGACCAATCAGAGGGACTTGTTTAGTTTCCATGGAATAGCATCGTCCATATGATTTAGTCAAAGTAAGTCCAAGGGCATGGGCCACTTTTGCAGGGCATAACATTATCCGAGGCCCCTGAGTCAATGATACAATTGCTGAGTTTTAAACCCATTTATAAGTAGAGACAAATAAAATGGTTCAATCTTTCCCGAGGAAGAAGCAGAGGTCAGATTATTCTGAGGTGTAAGTTGAACAGGATTTGGGAGGAGACCTTTTGACGGTGATGGAACGGCAGCTTTACTCCTGATGAACTTAGCCAGCTTTTCAAACTGTTCAGGATTCGACTGAAGGTATTCTGCCTCTGACATTTGAATTTTTGTTCTCTTCGCATGATCAATAATGTCGAAAGCAGTGTAAGAAGGAATGATAGTAGGCTCAGTTCTAATTATATGAGCTTGTGGTGGGGTACTGGGCCTTAGGAGAAAGAGAATAAGGAGCAACTGTCTTTTTAGTAACCCTCTTTTTCAGTTTGCGCGGAAATAGGGGTACCCCTTTTAACTATGGATACAGGAGGTTCTTTATTCTTTTCCTTAGTATTTTCCGGAGGCTTTCTGGGAACCTGAGACTGGGACCGAGTGAAAACAGCAAATGATTGACCATCTAGCTCACATTCATCTTCTTCATATTCCAAATAACCAATGCTGGAGTCGCCAGCTGACTCATCATAAGACTCATCAGCATATCCTGAAGCTTCGAAATCCTCACGGGATTCTTCTTCTTCTGGTTCATCATCTTCTTCAATTATTTCCACTGCTGCATTAACAGGCGGAGCTTCAATTGCTAACCTCGGTTGAGCAGGAGCTACACCGTGGCCATATCTACTCTGGCAGGTGCACCATTGTTTATTGAAATTCCGTCTAGGGATATCCCGGTACGGAACAATTGCTAACCTGCTGAGACCACTTGCTTCTTTAAAGCAATCAACATCCCACTAGCCATTTTTTGAACATAGGGTCAGTATTACCTTGAGAAGACCTTGATTTTGAGTTTGGGTATATCTTTCCTGTGATCCTTCGCAGCTTAAGATGAGATCATCCTCTATTCAGTAAGCCCCCGTTGACTGAGCTCGCAGTTAGCCAGACCTTCTCCGGGATTAACCTGACCTTCGTAATAAAACGCTTATATCAGAGGTTGCAGCATTGAGTGAAAAAGCTACTTTTGATTTTCTAGAGTTGCTACAAGCTATAACTGACTTTTCCGGATCAGCTTATTGAACTTAGCCACGGATATTCCCGCATAGGTTCCTGCGATTCCTTCTTCATATGCGTAAGCTGAGCTAACAATGCATGAGAATCTTCGTCTGTTTGAAACGTGCCTCAAACTTGGTCCGCATGGTAGCCCAATCTGGAATGCATGCATTCGGAGGTGATTAAAACCATTCAGCTGCTACTCCCTGCAATGTTTCAACTGAAGAGTCGAACAGAGACATCTTCGTGGGCTACTTCCGAGGACACCGCATGCAACAAAGAAAGAGGCAATATGCTCATCAGGATGCTGCTTCCCATCTCCATTGAACTTGGGAATGTTTTTACGTGATCCACGTGGTAACTCATGCAATGGAGGGAGTCACAGTAAGAGGACCAATGACTGCACCCCAAGGCACGGGTTGAACCGCCATCCTTCTGAAAAGAGTGCGTACAGGGATCCGGGTAATCAGACAAGAGTAGTGCACGACAAGTGCAGATGTTTCCCGTTCTTCAGGGATCCGATTTCTCCCGAACAGGTGAAGAACTTCTGGTTCGGTTAGAGACAACGCTGTTGGGGAGAAAGGCTGAATTGTGCTGTTGCAGTAACTCGAAGAGTGGATCAATTTCACCTTGAGCTCGGCGAGACCGAGTGAAAATCCTCCTGGCCAGCTTGAACTGAAAGGAGATCTTATTAAAAATAAGGCAAATATGGAGTCGCCAGACACCGAGAGGATAAGCTTTGTACTATTGATCCGTATTTCCCCAGCGGAGTCGCCAAAAACTGTTGGTTGGATATTTTGTCAAACCAAAATATGAGGTTCAACCACAGTACATGGGATTGAATCCCTCCTCAAAGACAGGTGAGGCTGCCTGTTTATTGCTAATCTAAAACACAGTAAATAATATATACAATATTCACACTAATCTAACCATTGGGGGTTGGGATGAAATCCGAAATCCACATTCACACGATTCAAGGATATTGCTTTCGTACGTGAAAATAGGTTAGAAACTATTACAGGTGAAAGAAGCACGGTAGAAAAGAAATGGGAGAAACGTATTTTCTTTCGAGTAAACACAGAGCACGAAATAATCATATACGAGTTTTAGATCACAGATATAGTGTCCGAGATAATTAGAAACACTGAGATTCTATGCAAAGAATAGCTTTAAGATCATGAACATAAGAACAATATCTTAAATAAGATATATTTCACAACACAAAAGTCTGCAAAACAATATCAACTTCTATTCTTCAAAATGATTGAAAGAAAACACAAAGTTTTTCTCCTTTCCAATAGCCTCTTAATGCTTCAAAAATTCTCGACCCTTTAGAATGCACAAGCATCCCCTCTTTATAACAAAAGAAAACTAGAGTTAAACAGAACAGATCCTGAAAAGTAGCATGCTAACTAGAGTTTCAGCTTTGCATGATTCTCACGCAGGAGATCAAGTCGAAGTCTGAATTAAAAATAATGACAAAAAGGAAATAAAAGATATGACATTCTAAAAATAGAAATGACATGGGACGTTGGAGCTCAATCCGAGTCATCATCTTTTGATGTCTTCTCCTTTCCTCTTCCTCCAGCTGAGACTGTTTGTTCCGAACTCCTGGAACTTCCGAATAATGCCTTGCATTTCGTTTTCCTCAGGTGCAGTGGAAAGATCATTCCACATTTCGCAGGTCCTCATGGATATCACTGGCACTGCGGGAAGCTTTTTTCAACCTCTTGCTGAGCTTTCTTAAGGCCTCCAACGTATGCTCAATCCGCAACAAACTGACCAATGCTTCAAGGTCGAATCCATCTACAGGTTCATGTTGAACAGTCTCTTGAACATTGTTTGAAGGAGATCACCTGCTGATAGGGCACTTGAGTTCCCCAACGACACCTTTGGACAAATCTCTTCGACAATTCTTCCTCCAGATCAATCTTTCCCACGATCAATTATCCCCTTGATTCTCTCAACTTGCTGCAGGCTTCGGTTGAGAATCTTTTACTCTGAACTTGATGCCCTTGATCAGACTGAAAGTGTTTATCTGTATGTGGAAAGAACGCCTTCTTCTACCAGAAGATTTGCTGGATTTGCTTTAGCACTGGAGAGCTTCACAAGTCAAATCAAGCTGTCCAAGTTCTTCAGTGAATTCCTCATCCATCTTCTCTCCTCTCCTTCTGAATCTCTGCCAAGGACTGATGAACTTTCACCACATCTTGAATTACTTCCTTCCCTGTTGGAGCAACTTTTGGATCCATTCATTAACCACTCTTCCTTTCTGGTAATCTTCTCAATCGTAGCACCGATGAGAAATCGAATCCGGCAGCGAAGCAGAAGCAGATGGTATGGATTCCAGGGGTGTGTGAGAGTTTAATCAAAACCTTGTCAACTTGCCGTCCACTTTTTCTTTAAACTCATCTTCCTGCTGACCTTTGTTTCTTTCAAACTTTTGCACAGCACGTCTATGGAAGCCCGTGTGCCTCTTGTTTGCGCTCCTTCTGTTGTACTTCCCTAGAGCCACCATTGGTGATCTGATAATCAGCAGCTTGTTACATCATCCCTAGTTTGTCAGCTGAGGGAGTGGCAAATCTCTAGCGAACTTTATCTCCTGAAGCATCTACAAAAGCTCTTGAAACTGTTTTGGGGTTTCTTGGCTGCCTCTCGGCGTAGGAAGCTTGAGTGAGCTGAAATCAAAGGCTACGTAGGGGTACAATCACTTTCCTCTTTCCTCGGAGTTGTTCGAGTTAGCCATTGTGGTTGTATCAGAGGAACTACCAATGTTGTTAGTAACTAGGTAATTCTTACTCTCAAGGGGAGCAGGATTCTTACTATGGAGGGGGAACAGCATCAACGTTGTAGTAGGTGCAATGGAATAGAGCCACAGGTTGTGGAGGGAGCTGTTGGTGATCACTTGGAGGTTTCCAGCAAGAGGTGAGAGCCCTGCGAGGAAAATATTGCCATGCTTGAAAGAAGTGGATGGGAATGAGGAGGCTGAAAGTGGTGTTGAGGGGAGGCACAGATTCAGTTCCAAAGCTTGACTGCAAAGAATAAGTCTCTCCCGTTGAGCAATGCAGAAATGGTGAAATCAAGGGTGACTTCCTCCTTCTTCCAAATTCAATTTTCCTATTTCTGGTGTGGTGTTGGTGATTCTGGCACATCCACCGTTTGAGTTGGAGAGACAATTGAAGAGATTTGTCTTTCTTTCCTCTTCTTGGGAATCTTGATTTTTATAGACCCCCCCAGTATATTCCTTGTCCTTCTTCTTTTTGGAGGGCCCCGCCTCAGGAGCAGCCAATTTTGGAAACTGTCCATCTTTAAATTCATGCCCCAAGAAGAGAGCCATTTCTTTGTACGAGCGATTAGGGGCTGACCATCAGGTGATAGGGATTTTTTCGCTAGCGCCGACCCAATCAATAGGCGGGAAAACGTATTGATCTTCATTAAGGCCCATCATAGGACATATTCTAACACACTTTCATTGTCCTTGTACCATCTGGCAAATCAGAATCATCTAGCGTCTGAAATCTCCATCAATAGTTAAATCTGCATTGATCTTGTTCTGCGAACCGCAACTTCGTTACGCAGATCACCCAGATTATCCTCAATGCGGGCCTGTGCAGATGTAGGGCTCATAAGTTCTCAGTACTTCTCGGATGTCAAAACCATCCCGAGACTTCATATGCTTCCTTTTAATTTCTCCTGGAGTTCACTTCGACATTTTTAGCTTTTGCCCTGTTGAGCAAGTATATCTCCCAATAGAAATAGAAGGAATACAGCTGCCTTATGCTTGCTCTGTTGAATTTGTGGAAATCAGTAAGCTTCCTGACCTATCTCTATTAGTATCAATCTATCGCCGGATAACGAGGCAGACGGAAAGGTTCTCCGGAAGTACATGACCGTTCGAAGGTAGGTAAAAACTTCTTGACGTGCAGAAAGATACATCCCCACTTAGATACTTCAGCCCATTGCCTCGTCCGAGACCCTTGTCATTTCTCAGCCCTGGATTGAGCTGGCAGATGTTTTCGTAGCAAAAAAAGTGTCATTTACCCTCCTAAAGTGATCCTTGGACCCCTTCTTCGTATATTTGAGGCATGAATACTTATAACCTCGGATTCTGTGTTCTGCTGTCCTTTCATCTCCAGCCCTGGATAAGCTCCTCATCCTGGTGGTGTTGGTGATTCTGGCACATCCACCGTTTGAGTTGGAGAGACAATTGAAGAGATTTTTCTTTCTTTCCTCTTCTTGGGAATCTTGATTTTTATAGACCCCCCAGTATATTCCTTGTCCTTCTTCTTTTTGGAGGGCCCTGCCTCAGGAGCAGCCAATTTTGGAAACTTGTCATCTTTAAAATTCATGCCCCAAGAAGAGAGCCATTTCTTTGTACGAGCCAGAATTAGGGCTGACCTATCGGTGATAGAGGATTTTTCGCTAGCCGACCAATCAATAGGCGGGGAAAACGTATTGATCTTCATTAAGCCCATCATAGGACATATCTAACACACTTTCATTGTCCCTTGTACCATCTGGCAAATCAGAAATCTCTAGCGTCTGAATCTCATCAATAGTTAATCTGCTATGATCTTTTCTGCGAACCGCAACTTCGTTACGCAGATCCACCCAGATATCCTCAATGTCGGGCCTGTGCAGATGTAGGGCTCCATAAGTTCTCAGTACTCCTCGGATGTCAAAACCATCCCGAGACTTCATATGCTTCTTTAATTTCTCCTGGAGTTCACATTCGACATTTTTAGCTTTTGCCGCTGTTGAGCAAGTATATCTCCCAATAGAAATTAGGAAGGATACAGCTGCCTTATGCTTGCTCTGTTGGAATTTGTGGAAATCCAGTAGCTGTCTGACCAATTCTATTAGTATCAATCTATCGCCGGGATAACGAGGCAGACGGAAAGGTTCTCCGGAGTACATGACCGTTCGAAGGTAGGTAAACTTCTTGAACTGCAAGAAGATACATCCCCACTTAGATACTTCAGCCCATGCCTCGTCCGAGACCCTTGTCTTTCTCAGCCCTGGATTGAGCTGGCAGATGTTTTCGTAGAAAAAGGTGTCATTTACCCTCCTAAAGTGATCCTTGGACCCCTTCTTCGTTATTTGAGGATAATACTTATAGACTGGATTTGTGGTTCTGCTTCCTTTAGTCTCCAGCCCTGGATAGCTCCTCATCCCAGCTGCTGCATAGGCCACGTATGAGAACATATAAAACTTTCCGGTTGACAGGACCGTCGTCATCTGGGAATCAATTTCATCACTGATAAGGGTTCCCCAGTCAATCCCTTGCTCGTTCTTCCTAATGGTGACCATAAATTGGTACATCCATCCATGAAATAAATTTGATTCCAGCAAGCCAAACACCCGGCTCAGTAGGGTGATAATATCGTTGATTTCTTGGATGAAATCCGATCTAGGGATAGTTCTTGGAAATCTAGATATTACTGGTTTTGCCTTAACCAAGAACTTCTTATTAACATCCTTAATGCAATTCTCCTGGTTACTGTCCCAGGCCTTCTGAGCCAATTTCATATCTAGGGCTCCATACTCTTCAAAATTTGGTAGTTTCAGGAGATCATCCAAATAAGCCCCATCTAGTTTGATAACTACTTCACCAGCCTGATTCCTTATGGACCGAGAAGCCGAGTCGTAGCTGGATGCACACGCCAAAACAAACTCTGGACACTGGGCAGACATAGGGAAGCCTGCTGCAAGGGGCAAGCCACTGTCAGCTATAGCTTTCATCTGTGGGGTTTGAGAAGAACTCTTCACCCTGTTCCAAAAGTCATCCATATCTATGTTGCCCATTTCAGTATCCCTGATATCATAATTACAGTCGACATATGACGGGGATTCTAGTTTCTTAAACTTGTATTTCATCTTGCTAGATTTTCCGGCCTTCTCCTGTGATGAACCAGGATCCGACATGAAGAATATTGGAAGGAGAAAATCTCGGAACTCCGGAGATGTCGTGCACACTGAAAAACCTGATTGACGGAAGGCGTCGGAAGAAGAGAAGAACCCGACACGCAGAAGAAGATATCGGAAAACTTTGAGAACCCGACAGGTCTGATATGTCGGAGTCTTGGCAAAACCCGGCACTTGCTGTTAATGACGGAACCTGAAGAAAACCTGGCGTCCACTATTGATGGCGGAACTTAGGAGGTGCCCGGCACCCACTGTTGAGGGCGGAACATTGAAAAACCCCGTTACTACGAGCTTCCTTTGTATTTCGGACTTTTGAATCTGCAATACAAACTTCAAAATCCGGGAAACAAAAACAGAGCCTTTCCTTTGAATTTCTACATACACATCTTCCTTTCTTTTTTTGTTATTCATATTCCATACATTATGCAAGTAATTGGAATTTGGAAGGAACAGCACCAATTGATAATCTCAAAAAGAAAATAAACCCTAAAAACCCAAAACCCTTTCCAAAACAATACAGAACGAAGAAGGAAGAAAAACCCTCAACAACTGGCAAGAAATTGGAAAGAAAGAATACGCAGTCGATCCAGAGAAATAAAGAATAAAGAAGGAACGAAAAATACCTTCGATTCGAGACAAGTAAAATCGAAAACAAACGATCCAGTCTGGTAACGCGAGTTTGCGGGTTTTGGGAGCGGAAGAGCATGCGAAAAATCCACGAATTAAAAATATGAACGGTAAAAATGACGTGGATTTTTACGTATTTATAAGAAAATTAGTAATAAATACGCTCCAGCTCGGCATGTGCCGACTCACCAACCATTCGGCATGAACGCCACATCAGCGTGTTGGAGGAGTCCAAAAACCCGACACGAGGAGATTTAGTGCATTTCGGGTTTCGGGCTTCGGAAAACATGGAGCACAAAACATGTTTTGGTACATGAATGTTCCGATGCATTGAACTTCCGAAAACCCAATTACTAAGGATTGAGCGGACTTCGGGAATCGGAGAACATGGCGCATAAAATATGTTTTGGAACATGGATGTTCCGATGCTTTAGAGTTCCGAAAACCCGATTACTAGGGATTGTCTTAACAATAGGCGGGTTTCGGGTTTCGGAAGTCACGCGACACAAAGCATGTCTTAACACAAGTATGTTCCGATGCGTTGAATTTCCGAAAACCTGATTTCAAAGGATTTTTCAATACAAGGCGGGTTTCGGGTTTCGGAGGTCATAAGACATAAAGCATGTTAAAACTTATGTCAAGCTGTTAGTAACACCCGAAAACCCGATTTGCTCTAAAAGAGATCATAATGCAAAATCGCTTCAAAAATTTTGTAGGGGTTATCCGATCGTTTCGTCGTGAACTCAAAACGGGGATAACAATTCCTTATCTTTGTATATTGATTTGACCATGTTCCATGATTACTTGTATTAATCATTCGCTACCAACATTTACATTCGCATACTTCTATATTGGTTGAATTTTCTTGGTCATGGGCTCTTGTTTTGGCTATCTGATGGTGTTTCTTATATCACCCATTTCTAAGCTATAATTATGTTTTCTTTTGTATGCTTCATGCTTCTATATTTTGTATGCGTTGTCTTCTTTGTGATATTTTCTGCTCTAACTAATCTAGGAACTTGTAACTATTTTCTTCTTTGTGATCTTTTATGCTTATTATATGTTAAGATATACATGTTAAATATTTATTTAATAATCTTAATTACATAATTTCTAGATCATAATCCTAATTAAGGTTTTATTTTAATATCAAGACCCATATTCATGACTTAATTCAATTAGGGAATAATCACTCTTCTTAATCTTCAAAAACTTTTGGTGTTTCTTGGTGTGATCTATGACCCTAAAAATTCTACGCACTAAAATGGATATAAGACAAAATTATCTAATTATCACGAATTAAAATCTAGTGATATATGTGTTTATTTCACACTGACTTGAAATGCTAGAAATGATACACAAATTCAAATTATTTAATCTAATATTCAACATATTATATCCTAGACAAAAAACTTGTTACCATCGATCATGACATCAGGACATGCAACATGTTGTAGTGTAGGATAAATTGCTTCATTAACTCCATTTAAATGCACTTATGTAAAAGACTTAGAATTTAGAGCATACACAACATTGCGCATATAGCTATATAACTGAACAATACACTTTTTTAGGACATGATAGATATTGAGAGACTAGAATATCACAACAATATACTTATTACATATGTATTCTCTAATTCAAAAATGTTTGATGCATATAAGTCATAATCAGATCTTATGTCATTCAAGCATCGATTCAAATCAGAGTCAAACTTTTGTATAGTGCACATTGGTTGATAGTTTTATACTATATGAAGTACATTGTTTGTTCATGGTAAAAATTAGTTGTTAGATTAATTTATGTCATAGTTATAATTATCATAGGACCTAGTAATTTATTTACACATGTAGGTAATTAGTGGTCATACTGGTTATATTGTTATAACCTTGTCATTTATTGTAATTATTTTCATGGGCATGTCATGTCATATTGTGGTTTATTGTTCACATCATAGGTCACTAAAAATTCATTATGTGTTGATACTACTCTATTGATATCTACTATGATATTTGTTGAATTATTGGATATTATCATGATATGCCTCACAATGTGATGACAGTTGTTATCTATTATAAAATACTTAAATATAATGCACAGTGCTCATTTTACCATGTTGGTATATTATATACAATGTTATGGTTATTAACATTTTATGACCAAAACTTTCAATTTTGAGAAGTGTGGTCCTTTATAGAATCCACCATCTCAAAAAGGGGGAATCTTATGGGCCTTTTCTAACAAGTATTTAGATATTACAACTACATATATTCAATTGATATTGTATGATGAAATTCACACAAGTTTTGTAAACATATTACAAGTTTTGCTCATACCATGTTATGATATATACACACACAAAACTCATAAATAATTTGGCTCCATAACAAGCTCAAGTGTTACATTGGCTCCATAGCTTTCTCAAGTGCTATAATGGCTTGGAGCATGCTCAAATGCTAAATTTATCAGACACGGTATTAACATCCCTTGTGATGGTGTTGGGGGCAATAAGATATAATCATTCATGATTTTAAATTTCAGTTATTTATTACTTACTAATTTTATAAGCATCATTATTAAGCATTAATATAGGATTTGGCATGTGATTTGCATGTTCACATGTATGGCATAGAAATAGATCACACATCCCCTAACATGTACAACATACCCATTGGTAGGTTTGCATTTACATTTCATTTATTTTAATCTATAAATTTTCAAGTACTAGATCAAAATGAGGGTAATTATAGTTCCTCCAATTTTGATCTAAGGCACTTAACAATAATAATTTGGAACCCATTTACATATTAATTGACTTAATCCTAAAGGCATCCCACTTAATTCCTACACTCTAATTCCATGAGGTAAGCACTTGACACTCAGTTTAGACCTTTTGCAACCAATGTACCCTTATTTACTTCATGTCTTTGATCATGTCCCAAGCTAAACATAAGAATAATTGACCTAAAAATACCAAAAAATACCAATGTTTCTATTCAAGGTTGATGGTATTGTACTTTGTAAATTTTATAATAGTAAAATTTCAAATGCACAAGCTACCCTAGTTGTTTTGGATCAATTGAGTTAGAAATCATTTTCACAAGCCATCAATATAAATACATAGACCCTACTCATTATGGGAATTTCTTATCATCTAGGAGATCTCACACTCAATAACTCTAAGACATTTTGTCTCTTATCATTGAATTATTGAATTCTTAGAGCATGTCACCATGTTACAATTTTAAATAAATCCTAATTTGTTTCCCTATATCACTCTCATATGCTACTATCAAATTCAATGATCATTACCAAGTGTTGCAGGCCTTATTAGGGTCTTTCTAAAAACAATTTTTAATGCACATTCCAATGTATCCACTAGGAGATAGAATTATATAGACTTGAGGCTCTTTCAAGGTAGTGCAATGTATACAATGATCAAAAACTCAGGGATTGTTGAGGTTTGTTCGGATAAATCAAACAAGGAAAGAAGCAAATATTTCTTTAAAGAATAAATAATTTGTAGTTACATATGTGTAATTTCCAAATTCTTATCATATATTTTAAATCCAAGGAGAGGCACACCAAGTGCCAAAACTGAATTTTGGATCAAAAACCTAGAGAGGTGAATTGGCCACAGAGGTTTAGAAACATTATGCATTTTTTATTGACACAAATGATTGTGTCTTGAAATTATTTCCTAATCTCCAAATTTTCAGGCTCAATAACAACACTTAAGACACCCAAATTCCAAAGTTTTGTATCCATGTCACATCTCTAGACTTCACAAAATAGTGGTATCTCTCTAACCTTAACCATAGTTCGCTTATTTAGCTTTGAAGAGGATTGATTGACATTATCTTATCAAAACATGGTACAATTTTTTTGTATTTACTATATTTTCAATTCTCATATTGAAGTAATATATCTTAATTATACTGACCCCTAATTTGTTATTACATATTCCAATTATATTTTTCCTAGATATCAATAGTTGGATTATTAATGATTATTTAGGTGTTTTTACATTTGTAGGGGCACATGCATTTATATCCTTAACCATATGAGCATGGATGTTAGTTCCTAATTTTTTGCAACATTCCAATATGGAAATGGGTGATATCTCTCCTTATGAATTTCAATTAAGAATAATTTTGGAATTTATTTCAAGAATATTCAATAGGTTTCTAAGAGATTGAGATGGCTTCCATATATCCATTTGTTTGTTTTACTTTAATATGTAAACTATTTTTTACACAAAACTAGTTATTTGTTACAATTTTGCACTTTTATAATACACTTGTGTGATCAATAATTATGGGTCAAGATTACACTTTTACTCAATAGGTTTCAAAGATATTTAGATGGCTTCCATATATCCATTTAGTTTGCTTACTTTAATATGTAAACAACTAATTTTTGCACAAGACTAGTTATTTGATACAATTTTACAATGTTATAATATGCTTGTGTGATCAATAATTATGGGTCAAGGTTACATTTTTACTGGGGTTTGTACCATCTTCTTGGTCATATTATAACATATTCCCCTTATTTTTTATCTTGTTTTATTTTTTATATTCTTTTCCCTTTCATATGTTTTATCTCCCCTTGTTTTCTCTCTTCCCCTAGTTTCCTTGATTTTCTATTTTTTTATCTATTACAATTCAGTGTATTGTTGTAGGTCATCATAGACATATTACTATAGTTCATTACACCTTTTCTATGTGGTCCCATCTTAGCCTTATTTAGGTCACCCCTTAAATTTCTTGCTCTTCTTTTCGTTTCTTTCTCGTGTATACAAACATTTTCTCACTCACATGTAGACATGGTGCCAAAAGGTCATAATTATAATTCAAGTCTATAAATACACATGTGCATTAAAAAAATTTAAAACAAGTGGCAAACAAAACATCATTCATTATAGGATAATTCTCAAGGAAAAACATAATTACAAGAATTAAGAGCAACATTCAAGCATCTGAAGAAATATAAATATTACATCTAACCTTTCTTGTTGCATCCATTAAGTCAATGAACAAGATTAAAGTTTGAGGTTTTATATTAAACTCCCTATTGACTTGAATTATATTTGTTGTATTGGTTATAAAGTACAATTCATATCATGGGATATGATAATGGTATAGGGATAATATATGTTCCTCAAAACATCCCCATTTTAATATTACATTTTCACAACATATCACTACCACATTAGGATTTCAAAAGAAATGTAATTTCTCAAAGGTTTGTGTGAATTTTTTGGAGCCCCAAACAAATTTATCATAGTTTTGCTATTATATTTGTCTTATTTAACAACTCACAAAAATATATTGTTACAATTCTAGTCATGGTAGCTAAGTAGTGTACGGTTCTTGTTTCTACTTTAAAGAAAACTATCTCCACAACTACAACTCTAATCAATTATTATTATTTTTTCAAAAAATATATTATACGATTAAATTGTAACCAGATTTCACATTGACGATACTAAGCGCATGAATAGGAATAGGATAGGCAATTATTGTAGACAATAATTCAATTCAAGGCTTAAAAAGCAATTTTTAGTCCCACTTTATTTCTTTAACTATGTTATAATTTACTTTATTGGTCCATGCTAAGAGAATAAATTTTAGTTGTACCAGTGGGATTTTGGAAATTTGAGAGCGACATGTTTTTAAATTTCATTTCAAATTAAATAATTCAAGAAAAATGTTATACTCACCTATCACCACGTATCAACATTAGGTATATTTGCAAGGTTAAATTGTTGAATATAAAATTTAAAATGTCATAAAAAAAATTTAACTACAGTGCAGTGGTAGGTTTTGTAACTTGCAAGTCACAAATCTAAAATTTTGATTTTATTATCTTTAATTTTAACTTTGTGCAAACATATGTGATATTTAGGCTCTTCCCACATAACACTAGATTAGGATATTAGTCAATTTTTAAATTATTAAACATATTTTTTGTTATGTTTGTGGAGCCTATTTTCATGTTAGAGTTTGGTACACCTTCCATGTGTTACACTCAGATATTTTTGGGCTATTTTTTGGACCCATGGTTTTTTTTTAATACCCATTGTTTTGTAAAACCACCTCTTTGGCTACTTATTGATGTACTTATAAATAGATGGACATACGATAGGATTGATATGAGTGTGTTTTGTGTAGGTGAATAGTGTGTGCGAATTCAAGTGCGAATTCGGGAGGGTTTGTTGAGTGCAGCTCCAAACAAGATCTGATTATTGTAATTGTGAAGACTGTTGGCTTGTAATAAAATTTGAGCAAGTGTTCTTGGTGGATGTAGCCCACATTGGGTGAACCACGTTAAATATTTTCTTCATGTTGTGCATTTTTCATTTCTGTAATTCTATTCATACTTCCTATTATTGCGATTCTAAGGAATTATTCCGCATTAGATATTATTAATTCCTAACATTTTCCATAGTTGAATGGTTCAACTGTTGATCTAGAAAGTGCATCTCACTATCACAGTTCATCAAGTGCATGTAAAATACTACATTAATATGTCGAATCCATGCAAAACATTGTAAAGGGGTTTTTAGAGAAAATGAATCACTTTGGTCATAAAAGGCCCTATAGCTCAAGCGATAAAGCCACTTTAGTCACAAAAGTCACTCTGGTCACAAAAAAACCCATAGCTCGAGTGATAGATCCACCCTAGTCCTAAAAGTTAATGTTTAGATTAAATTTTACCTCTTCAACTTAACCTAATAAGCAAGATAATAAAACTTACCAAACCTCGAAATGACGGGGTTTAGAGGTACCCACGGGTGTTGATGGTCGATGTTTGACTATTGCGCTCCGTATATGAAATGAGTTAGCCCTCATCCTCCATGAATGACACTGCAATCACAGACACTACAAAAAATGTTTATTAGTAAAAATAGTAAGCATGTTTCTAGACAAAGGCCAGTCCCTAGAAGCCACAAGACTTCCTTGCAAGGATGTCAACCTACTATTTACACAATCCAGTGGTTTTGAAAACAAAACATGATATGATAGATGGTAAATGTTCTGACAAGTTCAGATTTTATTACAAGTATATATAATAGATGATGAAATATGAGATATATATACTATCGTTCAAAATTTGAAGTCTAAATCAATGTCCGATAGTTTTCAGATGAAGGTGAATCTTCCTCTTCATTGAAATCAAATGTCTTCTAAGATAGTCTGAATTCTTCATGGTCACTGAAGTCTTCTATAAAGAAGTCAAATATGTACTTAGGATCTTCCTCTTCTATATTGGAATTGGATTCAAGAGTCATGATTGTTCTAAATCGGTCGTGGTCCTTCAGATTCAGCTTCGGAGCTTAACTCTTCTAGTTGGGCTTCATACTGGAACTCGAACCATGCCAAGTCATCTTGAATGCATAAGACTTCAAAATAGGCCTCCCAAAACTCATTTGTGGTCTCACGAATCCTCTAAGTGGATTCGAAGATGTTTTGTAGCTGGTCTAAATGGGCCAAGTGAATTACACACAATTCTAAGTTTTGGAGAACATCGTACTATTCCCACTGTAAGCGATGGCGGATAACATGTAGTGAATGGATGCCAGTTGTCTCATGTCCTTGACCACCTAAAGCCATCTAAACAGTCCATGCTTGACGAAGGTGTTAGCAACAACAAGAATATAGTAGAAAAGATAGATAAAAATGGATAAATTTTATAGGTAAGCGAAATGTGCAGTTTTTCACAAGAAATTCAATGAATCACTGGAGATTCTGGAAGATATTAACAACTTAATAAAATTGTAATTTTCGATCAATATGGTTCGAGAGCTACAAACTTTTCAAAGGGACTAATATCAATCAATAAATAAAACATTTGAAATATTTGAATGAAGAACGTAGTATTGCAGGATGAAACCTGACATTAAGAACAGGTGTGAAGGACGGGGTTTAAAGTTGACTGGTGAAATGTTAGCTATCGAGTAAACTCAAAAATGTTTCTTGGAATTGCTTGGTGAATGATGAATGCTGGTATCTAAATGATATCGTGTTGTCATGGTGGTGTAATATGTCGATAACATTCCCTGATAGAAGACTGAGGTTCGAGATTGTGAGAATATGATCCTGAAAAGGGACTGCAATTTGGGCTTAAATAATCGATGGCAATTTAACAAATCATCAGTGATTTTGGGATTCTTGAGTTTGTTTGGGAACAAATTCCTAATTTTAGCTTTTTGTTCGAAATTTCGAAGGATGGGTTTGTTGGTCAGTTTTGAAAGTGTCATGTTTGTTTAATGAAGTGTCGGGGAAAGGATTTTATTAGTTAGATATGTTCTAATTTAGTCTAGGTTTGTTTAGGATATGTATTAGGTTGTTTGATTAAGATATATCAAACATACAAATATATGATTTTTGTGATAATATAAGATAATGGTAAGATAATGGGGGATTTATAAAAATATCCATGATAGATGTGTCGAGAGAAGGAATTTAGGGGAAATTTTAAATAATATTTAGAGAACTTACTTAGATGAATTAAAATACCATGGGATATAATATTAGTGTACATGAGGAAATATTTTATTTGATTGTATTGACATAATGTAATCTAATGACAGTGATTAATCTATTGCAAATGGAATAGTTAAATGAAGATAGGTCAGTGCAAATTTTTAGTGTCTACAACTAATCTGATTACAAAAGGGCATGTAGTTCAAGTGATAGAACTACTCCAATCGCAAAAGTTGCTTTAGTCATAAAAGGACCCATAACTCAAGTGATAGAGTCACCCTAGTCACAAAAATCAATCTGGTCACAAAAAGACCTCTAGCTCAAGTGATAGAGCCAATCTAGTCAAAAAAGTCTCTCTGATCACCAAAACCACTCTGGTCACAAAAAATCTTGTAGCTCAAGTGATAAATCCATTCTAATCACAAAAGTAACTCTAGACACAAAATCCAATTTGGTCAAAAAAAGGACCATATCTCAAGTGATGGATCCCCTAAGCATATAATAAGTTTAACCCTATCTAATATATGGAAAAATAACATGATATCAAATCCATACTAGATCTGGTAATACCCTTAAAAGGGGGGGTTGCATTTAAGATAATTCTTCTTACATAAAGCACTTGCAAATGAAACCAAAAAATGAAGCCAAAAGTATATGAGCATATCATACTTGTAGCTTACTTTCATAGATTGTTTTGTACATGGCTTTCTTACAATGTAAAAATCACTTCTACTGATATCACTAGATATTACATGAAGTTCAAATACATCATATGTTGTCTGTTTTTTGTAGCAAAGTCAAGTACATTTATTATTGATCAGTTTTAAATTAAATTATTGAAATTTCACCAACATATCAATGGCTCATAAATATCCTAATTACTTTAAGTTTGGCATGTGAGATCCTTGGAGCTTATCAGGCAACAGGGGTCAAGTGTGTCCATTTTTCTTTATCTTTCAAGCTTATTATAGGCACAAGTTACTCCTATAAGACCTCTCACAATGTTTTCCATGTTATTTCAATAATTTATATCATGTAATATTGAATATAACTTCAAATCTTTTTTATCAGTCCTCAAACAGATTGTGTAACAATATTCTCTAGTTTTAGATTCTTTTTCATATAACCATCAGTGTAACCATGTATCGATTCCTAGGTAGCATTCCAAACCCTTCATAAAAATTTAAACTTGCTTCTCTATAGTTCCAAACCCTTAGAGTCTTTTTATTCATTCGATATCTTAAATAGACAACTATACAATCTCTCACCTTTTACAAGACTTTATCTATGCTCCTTCATGAAATCTACCTTCGATGATGCCCTAGAACCTTCAAACTATTCATTTATATTCTTCTTAAGCTTGCACAATCTTCATACACCTACAATAACTATCTTAAATATATATAAAACAAGAATCATTCATCATTTATCAATAATTCATCATTTACCAATCATTCACCATTTCACAAGATTATACTCAAGAAATCCTTTACATTGATAACACCAGTAGTACATTGTGGGATGCTTGAGATTCTTGGCTCTTCGATCATCTTTTTTTACTTCCTCTAAAACCTTACCTACATCTCTCATTTGAATACCTCCCCTAAATAATCAAAATGGAGGTATTTAGGTCATAGTTTACTTAACCTAACTATGGTGAGAGTATAACTATGGTGAGAGTCGCCATAGTTGGTGAAACCAAACAAGAAGCATGTAAAAACATTTCTTAGAATTATTAATGCTCCTTGACATCTATTTATATCATTTATTCAACCTATCATATCACCTAGACTAAAAAACACAACACCTAGGATTCAAATATTTGAAATGGTGTTTTTGGAGGGAAACTCAAAAATCACATTATTACAAGCCTATAGGGACCCATATGGATTAGGATCCATCCCAAAACACCTAAGAAGACTGCCTAGACATAATAAACCAAAATTACAAAAAAAAAAAAAATTGTACAAGAAATGATGCTCCAACATCACATATCCACTAGGAGAGAGAATTACATAAACTTGAGGCCCTTTTGAGGTAGTGCAATGTAGAAAATGCTCAACAACTCGAAGATTGTTGAGGTTTTTTCGGATAAATAAAACAAGGAAAGAAGAAAATATTTCTTTAAAGAAGAATTCATTTGCAGGTAAACATGTGTAATCACTAAATTCTTATCATAGATTTCAGATCCAAGGATGGGCACACCAAGTTCCAAAATTGAATTGCAGATCAAAACACCAAAGAGGTAAATCATCCACAGAGGTTTATAAACACTAAGAATTTTTACTGAAATTGACAATCATGTCCTACACTTATTTCCATATCTCTAAATTTTATAGGCTCATTGACGATACTCGACACACCCCATTTCTAAAGTTCCATATCCTCAAAAAATAGTTTTATCTCTCTAACCTTAACTCTAGTTCACTTTATTTAGCTTTGAAGAGGAGTTATTGATAGTATATTATCATAACAAGGTTCAAATATTTTGTATTTACTATATTTTAAATTTTAAATCATCATTTATACTGAAGCAATATATATTAATTAGATTAACCCCTGTTTTTTAATTAAATATTCCAATTATATTTTCCTAGATATCAATAGTTTGTTTATTAATGATTATTTAGGCATTGTTACACTTGCAAGGGCATGTGCATTTATATCCTCAAAAACATGAGCATGGATGTTAGTTCTGAATTTTTTGCAACCTTCCAATATGGAAATGGGTGATCCCTCTCCTTATGACTTTCATTTAATCATTATTCTAGATATGATTTCAAGAATATTCAATAGGTTTATAAGTGATTGAGATGGATTCCATACATCCATTTGTTTGTTTTACTTTAATATGTAAAAAACTAACTTTTGCACAAGACTAGTTGTTTGTTACAATTTTGCATTGTTATTATACACTTGTGTGATCGATAATTATGGGTAAAGATTAAAATTTTATTCAATAGGTTTCTAATTGATTTATATGGCTTCCATATATCCATTTTTTATTCTAGTTTAATATGTAAACAACTAATTTTTTCACAAGACTAGTTATTCATTACAATTTTACACTATTCTAATACGCTTATGCAATCAATAATTATGGATGAATATTGCACTCTTATTTGGGTTTATAACATATTCCCCTTTGATTCGTAAATTATCTTTTTTAAGCAATAAACAGATCATGTTTTGTGATAATGAATGAATAATTTGATAAAGTTATTAGTATCAAGTTTATTATGCAAGAATTATTCACACAATACTAAAAAGGAAATATGTAAGAAAAGGAGACACAAATTTTATCATGGAGAAATCCAATGTGGGAAAAGCTCTAGTTGGGTAAGCAATTACTTCCCTTCACTATGTAAATCTCCAATACAATACATGTTTACTGTCAAACTATGACCTTCAAGAAGGATTCAAGCTCCTTCCACTTGCATTACTTGCTTACAATCCTCAACAAGAAATAACTCAACTCTTTATGAATAAAACAAGAACAATTCTAACTTCCTCCTTTTCCCACACCTGAATTCACTCAAATCACTAGATTAGAATGAGTAAATGCACTTATATTTATATTTGTTATACCCAAGGATGGAATGAAGGTAAAACAAACCATTTTCAGAATCCCAAACATTTTCAACTATTTGGATTCCTCATTTTTGTGTTGTTGGGGAAGAACCACGTGGTGGTTAAGCAGCCTCTACTCTGTTAATTTTTAGTGGTTTTGCAGCATTTCTACAGACGTCACATAGTTAATACACATAATAGAACAAGAAATGGTCTCTTTTTCCATTTGAAAGTGGCATAATCACCATCATCCTAACTTAACCATTTTCCTAAAACAAGGAACATGTTGAGTGTAGGTTTTACAAGTATCAATAAGGAGAATACATAGAATTGGGTATTTCTAGATCCATTTTTGGATCATACCTCCCTAATTAGAGTATTTGAAGTCACTATAAGATTAAGTTACTGATGAGGTGATGAAATTTCTTCCCTACATATTTTCTGGAATACCACTTGGCCTTGATAGGCAATTGACCTTTCAAACCAATTAACCACTTGTCTTGCACTCCTCATTGTGTTGTCATCTCTTTCTACTGTAATACCACATCTTCCTCCAATTCCAACTGACTTTCTGGTGTAATATCTTCAATATATGGTAACAGTAATCCCTCTTCTTCCCTTATCCAACATGGAGGGCTCAAAGAGACGTAAATTTTCAACATTAACAACTTGATATATGCATACATATGAAGGAAAATCTAAACAAAATGCATTCTTACCCACTTGTTCCAGAATTTCAAATGGGCCATATCAAAGATGCTTGAGTTTCTTAGCTTTACCTTGCAGCCTTTCACTTCTCAAGTACAACCATACCTTGCCACCAACAAGGAAAGAATGCTCAATTCTATGTTGATCATGTCATGATTTGTACTTGGCATGTGACTCTTTCAACCTCTCATGTATGTGGAGGTGTATCTACTAAATTTTTTCAATGAAATTCTCAGCTTTATGGACTTCCAGATCCACTTTCCCATTGTCTCTTTATGGTAATCTCAAAATAACATCAAATGCACTCTTAGGAAAATATCCAACACATGTTTCAAAAGGATTCTTACTAGTAGAAGCATGAACTTTGATGTTATAAGAATTTTGGATATTTACCAAATTCTCATCCCAATTCCTAGGATGTTTCATATTGTACCCTGATCTGAACCAACATACGATTTACCACTTATGTTTTCCCATCTATCTACAGATGAAAAGTGGTAGACCTTTTCAACTTTGTATCCATATTTTCCCACAAAGTAGACCAAAACTTTCCTATGAATCTCGATTCCATGTCTGACATGATAGAATTAGGAAAACCAAAATTAACCCACACATTAGCAAAAAATAACTCAGCTACATCATTGGCTTTAATGGTATTCTTACAAGGAATGAGAATACACATTTTATTGAACCGATCCACTACCACAAAAATATAATCATATCCTTTCTTGAAGGTAGGAAACCTTCCCACAAAATCCATGGAGATTCTCTCTCATGATCATGAAAGAACTAGTAATGGAATATATAAACCTTAATTTCTATTATTATGATTTCTTGTACTACATAAAACATAACCCCTGATAAATTTGGAAACTTCCACTTGTATGTTTGTCTGATAAACATACCTCTAAAAGTGTGTAATAGTCTATGTCACACCAAAATGACCAGCCACGTCAAAAGTGTGTGCTTCCCACATCAACTAAACTCTTTCCCCCTTAGGCATGCAAGGTTTCTTGTTCTTATAGAGCATCCCATCCTGGAAGTAGTATTATCCCCTTAGTGTAAATCCCTCACTTAGAGGTATCTGCTGAAGTATTTCTCCAAAATCCATATCTTTCTCATAACCTTTGTGATATGATTCACATACGAAAGGGTCAAGAAGATTCAAAGTGTCCATATATGAAATTAAAGGAGATATAGAGAACATATCAGCTAACTAATTAGTCATGCATGGCTTGATCATAAATTATAATTTTTGTTTTAACTCATTGGCATCCTTCAAGGAATGTTTGTACAACCTCAGGTTTGAAAGTAAACTTTCGGGTAGTAATTGTATCTCATGTTCAATTGGCCTAACAATAGGCATCCCCGAAGGCTCTTAGAATACTTCCCTGAAATATTGAACCAACTCTTTCATTTTCTTCTAAGTTCTTTATTAGTAAACATGCTACAAGTGTTTTTATATGCAACAACTTCCTCTTCTTTTATATCTCTTAAAATAAGTAATGAACATTTCCCACCAAAATCAATAAGCTTCTTAGCTTCAGAGGCACTTACCAAAGAGATCTTTGAGTCTCTTGTAAATGCTGAAATGAGGTACTTCTTACCATATTTTTACCAAGTGGTATTGGTTAGCTCTTCTCATGAAGATGGCATCCCTGATATACAAGTATGGTTTTCCAAACACTACACCACACACATCAAGATGAACAATATCCAAAGTAGTTTCATCAATAAAGTTCTTATTAATACCAAATGTAATTTTGCATTGTTTGGTAACCTTGATGTCTATGACTTTCTTCACCCAACCAAATGAATATGGATTCAAATGATTGTAATTATCTAACTTCAACTTATCAATTAAGTCCCTACTTATCAAATTAGATTGAGAACAAGTATCAATAAGAGAATCCACTTTAGTTTTCTTCACTTGAATTTTTATGTGAAAAAGCTTAGTAAGTTCATTTTCTTGAACAACATTATTACTACCCAAGCATACGTCTCTACGGAAAGAGCTACAACACATTGTATCATCCACCTATTCACTCCTTTTTATTTTTCTTATTCTTGAAGGGATGTAATTCTAGTGGAGCTTCCAACATTTTCCCTCAGAATTAGTGTGAACATTATAAGGAGCACATTGAACTCTAGTATCCTTCTTAGAAACAGAAGTAGCATTCTTCTTACCTTTCCCTTTTTCTTGGTGTCACCTTTTTTGTTTGAAGCACGCTAAGAGATAGATGAACTCTTCTTCTTCTCCATGTCTAGATATTGGGCTTGAGAACAAGACTCGTCTACATTTTATAGATTAGACGAGAGAATTAGTCTCCTCAAGTAGCTATGGAGTGCACCAATGTACTTCATTAAGATGTTTTGGTTTGCTACATCTTTTCCAAGTATACCATTTGGATAGATTTATTCTGGAACTCATTGGTGTACTCATCCAAATAACTCCCCTAGTTATTTGGACAACTCACATTCACATTCTGGCTCTGAAGGTTCTACATTACAGGTTGCACGCACTTCAATTTTCTCCTTGGCACATTTCCTTGGTTGCATTTCCTCACGTGCCCTTGCATGCTCCTCTTCTGCACTTCTCTTCCTTCCATTTTCCTTTTCCTCTTTGTTCCATTTTTCCCCTCACCCACCTTCTGTGCATTCACCTTCTTCCCAGCAGTTCATGCATCCTTGCATGCATGCCCTTAGACTTGCTTTCCAAAATTAGCTAAGTCCCTAGGCATTCTCCCATTCTCCTTATTGTCACACATTATTTTATAATAATTACACCTCTGACCATGCATTTCTTCCTTGGGTATTTCTCCCATTTTTCCAACACACATCACTTTTGTGTGCACCCTTCCTCTATTTTCATCTCATGCCTCATTCTTCCATGTGCATGCCTTTGCACCTTCTTCTGTGCCATCTTTGTGCCACGTGGCATCTGTCAGACATTGAGTGTGCACACACAACCTATCAAAGTGCACCAATAGGATGCCAAATCCTTGCAAAAAACCAGTGGGTGATACATGTTAGAAATGAAAAAATAATGTACAGTTGGCCATTTCTTCAGCCAATCTGCACGCGCCACGTGTCTTGCGTGCTCAGTTAGCACTATAGATCTTCTGACAGTCATAACTTCTATTTCAGTGCTCAGATCCTTGCACCCTGGATTTTTGGAAAGCTGTTGACATGGGCTACATGTGTAGACCATTCAAATTCAAATTTCAGTGGGATTTGGTAGGTGAGAAGCTGGAAAATGTCTTTCATGCCATTAATGAGTAGATATGATTGCTCCAACCACCTAGATTTGATCTGATATGCCCTCCTTCCTTCTCCAACACACCAACAGACATGGAGAACTGTACTTGATAGATTGTAGGTGGATTTGTAGGCATTGATGGCTGGTGGTTGAGTTTTCAAATCAGATTTCCCTCCTTCTCCTCTTTTCTCTCATAGATTTATCTATAAATGTAAGATCTCAGCTCATTGTAAAGGGTTGGACATTTTGGATCCCTTAGTGTTTGCTAAGACTCCATATCTTTGTATTTTGAGTTGCAGACCTCTAGATCTTGTTTTTGCAAGAGGATATCGGCCTTCAGACGCCATTGTAATTGAATATGCATACCTTGAAGTAATAAAAGCAATATTTTGTGGCTATTCTCTGCCTTAACATGTTTATATTCTTCTTTCTTGCCTTCTTTTACATTGTGTGTTTGTTGTGTCACTTTAAGTTCCTTGCAGCTCCATTTTCTAGTTGTGTTTCATGAAATCGATGGTGTAAATGCATTTTCATTTGTGTTATGCATGCATAGCCTCCCCTTGTGCTTTCTCCTTCATTTTCACTCAGAACAAATAGTGTTCATCCCACTTTTTCTGGTGTTATCACCTCCCTTTTAGTTTAGTTTTCCATTTTCATGTTATCCTTCTATCCCTGGTCCCTTGGCATTGTTAGCTTAGTTTTCCCTTTAGCATTAGGAGTGGTAGTAGTAGTAGAAATAGGTAGAGGAACCAACCTTCTCTAGAGATCTGTCTCAAGCACAAAGGTCCCACAACTTAGAGACAGTTCCATTGTTGACTCAAACAACTTGGTTCTTCCAGATCTGAGACATGGGTGCAAGTTTGACAACCAACAGTTTCTGGCATGCCCAGTGGGACCAACATTGAAAGCTTAAATTTCATAGTTGCTAATTTTGGTGTGTGGTTTAGCAATTTCCAGCCTTTGGAGGCTTTTTTTAACACATTTGGTGACTCCCAACACTCAGATCTACTTTTTTAGTAGCTAGAGTGTCTTTTTTATGAGAAGAGTGCATACCAAATAGAGTGTTGCAGCTGAAGGATCCTTTGAATATCTCTAGATTTCACCAAGAAGTACACGTAGTAGAAATCCATGCATGCATCCCCATCTCTAGCATGCCACACATTCCACTCCTCCTCACAAACAGACCTACGCACCCTACCATGGCGCTTCAACCACCTCCTCCTCCAAGGAATTTTTCTAGATTCACTGGTGGAAGCCCGCTCAATCTCAATGCACAACATGATATGTGAGTAGCCACACTCAAGAGTATTCCATACTTCACTAGAGAAAATCAAGTCACCCCTGTTGAGCACATCCAAGATGTTACAAATGTGTGTTTTGTCTATCTGATCACACATGATGATGTAGCAGTCAGGCTCCTTGTAGCAACCTCATTCAAAGGTAAAGTGCTCCAATGGTACCATGGCCTTGAGACCTGCATCTATTGCCACCTAGGATGAGCTTGGAACAACTCTATGTAACTATTTTGAAGACAAGTCAGATCACCTATCTTTGGTGGAGCAACTGACTACAACAAAGAGGGCACCCAATGAGTAGATGACTGATTTCAACATCAGATTCCAGAAGACTTGGGACAAAATTCCTCAAGTGGTAAGGCCTACAACCCAACATGCTTTCTTGTATTATCTAAGGGCTTTGAATAGTGACATCTCAGTCATGATTCAATCCATGGGAGGTAGAACCTTACCTGCTGCATACAACATTGCCATAAGGGCAGAAAATAGTCTCATCCAGGTGGGAAAGTTAGCTCCTAGACCTCCCACGCCCTTATTTCCCAGAGATGTCTCCAGTGCCCCAGCCTTCTATTTCTCTGTTCCAGTGTAGAGCATGCAACCAGTTGCATCCACATCCTACTCTCCCATGCAACAGAAAGAAGATGAAGAATTGAAGGCCCTGATTAGAAACTTGTCCAATAAGGTCATATCATTGGAAAAGTAGTAGGCACAAGCCTACAAAGGTAGTTCTAATCAGGTACAAATCCAAAACAATCAACCTTGGTGGAATCAATATGGAAACCAGAGATATGGGTAGAACCAACAAAATGATAGATGGCATGCTAACGCACATCTTCCCTTGCAAGTTATTCCTCCAGCACAACCTCTTCCAGCGCCCAACACAAGTCAAGCACTTGTTCCAGTTCAAAACAACATGGCACAAGAGTCAGAATGGTGTTTCCCTTGCAACATGCCTCATAGTCAATATCACTGCACTAATGTTGTATGCACACATGCATACATGATATAGAATGCTTATAACTGTGAGCCTTCCATAAAGTGCAAGTGAGCCTGAGAACCAAGAAAGGCCAGAAGCTCCTCCTGAATCCAATATGATATTATTTGGTGTTGAGGACTTATGTGCAATCAATCAAGATGTAGATGATACAAATAGGACAGGTTCCGAGGTTGCAGACAACACAAGGTACAAGAAGAGAATGCTCGAATCTGGTGCACAAGTCTCAATTCCAGCAACACAGGTTGATCCTCAAAAGTAAAAGGATGCAGCTAAGGCATCTAGCAATAAAGGTGCACAAGTTCCTGCACGTGAGGTTCCACGTAATGCTCCTCTTGAATCAACGTGCGCCCTTCCTTTGGTAGGTCAAGTCTCTGTGCAGCTAAGGCTCTTGCCTCTACACCTAAACAATCAAGAAAAGATGTTGATGTGCCTCAAATGCATAAGTCAGTGGGTCTTCCATTCAACATTGTGGACCAAATGAAGAAGACAAACATAAATGTCATAATGTGGGATGCCCTGACCATTCCATCTCAGCATGACTTTCTACATGAAGCTCTGACCCAACTTCCACGCGTTGACCCAGTTATTCAAAAACCACACACTGTTGTCAATATCTACCAAGAAGAGGAGAAACAAGTAAGTAAGGTTGTCAAAACCCCACCCTTCTATATGTCCTTGATCATAGGAAAACACCTTGTGCATAATTGTATGATTGACTCAGGTGCTAGTACTTCTGTCATGCCTAAGAAAATTGTTGATGTCCTAGGTCTTAAGTATAACCCCTTGACAAAAGGAGTCCTACAACTTGATGGCTCAACTGTCACTACTCTAGGAATCATCAAGGATCTTGAGTTAACCCTCCATGCATGTCCAAGCCTCACAATAACTCAAGATGTGTCAATCATTGACCTACCTCCTTTGTTTTCCTTATGTCTGTCAAGAGATTTTACTGCTAAAGTGGGTGGTTACTTGTCTTCTGATTGGTCTCATATGTTACTCAAGAAAAGGTATGGTACCCAGTTTACCATACAAGATGAGCCAATATTTTCCTATCATGTAGAGTCATATGACCATCTCCCTCTCCAAGCCAATTGCCTAATCCAAGAAGAACAAGTTTCAGTTTCTGAAGAGCAGCCTCTTCCACCTCTTATTCCTGACTTAGTGTTAGATGAATGAGTGGAAAGACACCGTAAATTTGATCCATATGTTGAATATCTTGAAGCTTATGAAACTGGGCTTGACACATATTGTATTCTTGAAGAAGAAGTTGTGTTACCATGCATGCTCAAGAAAAATGAAGAAAACATGGTCTGTGGAAGTTATACTTTGATGGATTGAGAAGTAGAAATGGCACTGGCAGGTATTGTTCTCATTTCTCCTAAGGATGAGAAATTATTCTTTACACACAGGTTGTAGTTCACATGCTCCAACAATGTGGTAGAATATGAGGTGTTGGTGCATGGTTTGTTTATTGCTGAAAAGAAAAATATCAAGGCACTGCAGATCTTTGGGGACACAGAACTGGTTATCCACCAGGTCACCAACAAGAGCGTGAAAAAGAATAAGCTTCTCAAAGCTTATAAACATAGAGTTTGGGACCTCCTTGAGAGATTTGATGCTCTAAATCTATAGGTGGTGCCACACAAGATGAACAAAGAAGTTGATCAGATGGCCACACTTGGTTCACATTTCTCCCTTGCTGAGGACTTCATCAAAGGAAACACGCAACACATCAAGATGGTGATTAGGCCATCCATTCCAGACAACAACACCAGCTGGAAAGTGTTTGACAGTGACACAGATCATCTAGTTCATCCAGAATGAATTTGAGTTCTCATCAAGCATGCAAGCTGACTTGCATGACAGCTATGGTGACCAAGTGATACAACTCAAGACAAACAAGTTTCCTAAAGGGCTGGTCACCTTAGAGAAAATATTTATCCCTGATGATGAGTTTAAGGGTGAAGAAAAGAATATGTGCATAGCACAAGAAGACTACTCCCCAGTCACTATTACACATGGAAAGGAGTTGTTGCTCAGTAAATATTGCACGCATGATGAAAATAAGGCCTTCATCTCTCTCTGTTAGAAATACAGTGATATATTTTCATGGGAGTATGAAGACCTCAAAGGTTTTGATCCAAGTGTTTCTCAACACTCTATTGACCTTGATCCTAGTATCAAGCCCATCAGACAAAAATAGAGGCCAGTCAATCCAAAGATAGAGCCCCTCATGAGGAAAGAGTTGTCTAAACTCATTGAGGTGAAAATAATTTTTTCTGATCAAGTACTCTACCTGGGTCACGAATCTTGTTTGAGTACGCAAGAAGAATGGTGAAATCAGACTCTGTGTTGATTTCAGATATTTGAACAAGGCATCCTTAAAGGATCATTATCCTTTTCCTTCTATGGAGTAGATTTTGTAGACTGTGGCTGGTGCGCAGAGATTCTCTATGTTGGATGGGTATTCAGGTTTCAATCAGATCCTGGTCAAGGAAAAGGATCAATTCAAAATGGTGTTTACAACCAAGTGGGGAACATATGCATATCAAAAGATGCCCTTTGGTCTGTCAAATGTAGGCACAACATTTTAGTGTGCCATGGATATTGCCTTCAAAGGATACATCAATGAGTTCATCTTGGTTTACCTTGATGACATATACAGTCTTCTCAAAGTAGAGCACAGGTCAAATGGCACATCTGGAGAAAGTATTTGAGAGATGCAGAAAGTTTGGGGTATCTCTTAACCCCAAGAAGTGTAATTTTGTTGTGGCGTAGGGAAATATTTTGGCCATGTGGTTTCAAAGGATAGCATCACAATTGATCTTGAGCACATTTCAGCCATCCTGGCTCTTTCCCTACTAGCACACAAGAAAGCCTTGCAGTCCTTCCTTGGAAAAATCAACTTTGCTAGGAGATTCATCCCTAACTTTGTAGGACTGGTAAGGCCCATCACCCTCATGCTCAAGAAGGACACAACCTTCAAATGGACAACAGAAGGAAAGAAAGCTTCAACAAGATCAAGCAAGAGATTGTTTGTGCGCCAACACTCATCAACCCAGATTACTCAAAGGATTTCATCCTTTATGCTTATGGAGCTGATGCAAGTGTTGTTGTTGTCCTGACACAAGAAAATGAACAAGGACTAGAGTAGCCAGTGGCTTTCTTCAGTCAAACATTGAAGGATTACAAATTGAAATATAGTCACATGGAGAAAATAGGTCTACACCATCATGTGCATGCTCAAGAAATTCAAAAGCATGCTCTCCACAAATCACATCAAGGTGTTAGTTTCACACTTCTGTTAGAGACTTCATCATGGAAGCATAAATTAGTGAAAAAAGAGCAAGGTGGGTGACCAAAATCATAGAGTATGATTTGGTTATCAAAGCCACAAAGCTGGTTAGAGGTAGCATGCTCTGCAAGTAACTTGTTGAGGATGCACAGAATGAACCTGAGACTTCATTATTTCTAGGATGAAGATCTCCCATGCACAGAACTTGAACAGAATGAAACCCCTGCATGCATGAACTGGATGAAGGACATGATCACATTCCTTTCTGAGGGTGCATACCCTCCTGGTTTAAACAAAGAAAAGAGAAGACATCTAAGGTTGCAATCTATTCCATATGTTTTGATTGATGGTCTTCTCTTCAAAAAGAATCTTGATGGCATGTTGTTGAGGTGTATTGACAACACACAAACTGAAAAAGTGTTAGCAGAATTTCATGATGGATTCTCTGGTGGACACTTCTCTACCAAGACTACAACAATGAAAATCATAATGGCAGGACTCTTTTGGCCTACCCTATTCACAGATGCGCAAAGTGGGTCATGAAATGCAAAGAATGCACTTCTTTACAGGAAAGAAAATATTAGCAGTGCTTCCCCTCTGACCAATCCAAGTGGATCAAACTTTTGCACAACAAGGTATCGACTTCATAGGCATGATCAATCCTCCTTCAAGCACTTGGCCACAAGTGGGTGCTGGACAGCTACAGATTACTTCACCAAGATGGACAGAAGTTTTCGCACTCAAGGAATCAACCAAGTCAGTCTTGGACTTTCTCGAAGGAATTGTAACAAGGTTTGGTGTTCCTCAAACCATTATCTCTGATAATGAAAAGGCCTTCCTTGGTACTAAAATCACTGATTGGGCGCTAAGCCTTGGAATATATTTGAAGACTTCTTCCAACTATTACCCTCAAGGAAATGGCTTGGTAGAGTCAACAAACAAGAACCTGATCAAAATCATGAAGCACACAATGAATATCAACCAAAGACAGTGGCATACAAAGGTCTCACACACGCTCTGGAAAGATAGAATCACAATGAAGAAAGCAATAAGAACTCCTCCTTATAAGCTTGTCTATGGTAAGGAGGCTACACTTCCTTTGATCCTTGAGTTAAATTCATTAGCACTTTATCAACATCTTGAATTGGAGGGAACATACCAGAGAGAAATCAGAATGGTAGAGCTGGTTGAACTTGAAGAATCAAGAAACTCTGTCATGATCAAGCTAGAACAACATCAACAAGCAACAAAGAAGTGGTTTGACAGAAAGGCTAGGCCTCAAGCTTTCAAAGTTGGGGACTTGGTCTTAAAATGGGATGCTGACAGAGCTAAACCAGGGCACCATTCAAAGTTTGATGCACTTTGGAGTGGCCCATACATCATCAGTTCATGCAAGGAGGCTAACTCTTTTGAGTTAACTCATCTTGATGGAGGCACGCTATCAATCCCAGTCAATGGGATCTATCTCAAACCCTTCCATTAAGTTTGTTGCATCATTTTGTATATATTAGAGTAGTTTCAATTCCTCCAAGTGTGTTGTGCACACATTTTTTTGTTTGTACATAGTTCTTTCTTCTCACGTGCTTCTTGCGCGCGCTCTTTTGTTGCTTCCAGGATGTTGGTCATCTTTCAACAGTTTTTACAGTTTTTGTAAGATTCAAAATAGAGTTTAGAAATTTTTCATCAAGTGACTTCAAGGGGTAGTTCTTCAAGGTTCCAGATCAATTTCATGATCACATAGTAGACTCCATGCCCAATGGATGCTCCAGGCTACTGATTCCCTTCATCTAGCAGGAAGATGGCCCTGAAAGTCACCAAAACTATTATCCAAATAACTCCCCTAGTTATTTGGACAACTTACATTCACATTCTGGCTCTAAGGTTCTACATTGCAGGTTGCACACACTCCAATTATCTCCTTGGCACATTTCCTTGGTTGCAATTCCTCATGCGCCCCTTGCACTCCTCTTCTTGCATTCCTTCCCTTTTCATTTTCCTTTTCCTCTTTGTTCCATTTTCCCTTGCATGCACCTTCTGTGCATTCACCTTCTTCCCAAATAGTTATGCATCCTGTGCACGTGCCCTTAGACTTGCTTCCAAAATCAACTAAGTCCCTAGCATTCTCGCCCTTTCCCTTGCACACATTATTTTGTAATAATTGTGCCTCTGACCATACATTTCTTCCTTGGGTATTTCTCCCATTTCCTCCCATGCATGTTACCTTTTACACGTGCACCTTCCCTCTATTTTCCTTTCCACACCTCATTCTTCCATGCACATGCCTTTGCACCCTTCTTCTGTGCCTTCTGTGCCACATGGAATCATCTGTCAACCTTGAGTGTGCTACATGTAACCAATCAAAGCATGCCAACTAGGGTGTTGAATCCTTGCAACAAATCAATGTGACACGTGGCAGAAATGACAAAACAAATCAACTGTTGGCCAAATATTTCAGTCAATCAACGTGTGCCACATGTCTTGTGTGCCCAGTTTGCACTGTAGATCTTCTGACAGTCATAACTTTTGTTCCAACACTCAGATCCTTGTGCGCCCAGACTTTTCAAAAAGTTGTTGACATGGGCTACATGCTAGACCATTCAAATTCAAATTTCAGTGGGATTTGGTAGGTGAGAAGCTGGAAAACATCTTTCATACCATTAATGATTAGTCTGATTGCTTCAACCACCCAATTTGATCCAGATCTCTTCCTCCTTCCTTCTCCTACATGCCAAACAGACATGGAGAAGTGCACTTGATAGATTTGCAGGTGGATTTACAGGCATTCATTGCTTGGTGGTTGAGTTTTCAAATCATCTTCCCTCCTCTTCTTTTCTCTCATCGATTCATCTATAAATGTAAGAGCTTGGCTCATTGTAAAGGGTTGGACATTTTGCATCCTTTAGTGTTTGCTAAGGATTCTATATCTCTGCATTTTGAGTTGCAGACCTCTAGATCTGGTTCGTGCATGTGAATATCAGCCTTCAAACACCATTGTAACTGACTGTGCATACCTGGAAGTAATAGAAGCATCATTTTGTGGCTATTCTCTACCTTAACATATTTTATTTCTTCTTTCTTGCCTTGTTTTACATTGTATGCTTGTTGTGTCACTTTAAGTTCCTTGCAGCTCCATTTTCTGGTTGTGTTTCATGAAATCGATGGTGTAAATGCATTTTGGTTTGTGCTACATGTGCCTAGCCTTCCCTCATGCTTTCTCCTTCATTTTCACTCAGAACAGATAGTGTTCATCCCACTTTTTCTGGTGTTATCACCTCCCTTCTAGTTTTAGTTTTCCTTTCTGTTATCCTTCTATCCCTGGTCCCTTGGCATTGTTAGCTTAGTTTTCCCTTCCAACATTAGGAGTAGCAGTAGCAGTAGAAATAGGTAGAGGAATCAGCCTTCTCCAGGAGATCTGTCTCAAGCAGAACTACGCAACTGTTATGCAGCGTCTACTTTGTGAAGTCATAGCAGTTATGTGGCTGTCACACAGTTAATACACAAAAGAGAACAAGAAATAGTATCTTTTGTCATTCAAAGGTGTCCAGATCACTGTCAGCCTGACTTAACCATTTTCCTAGAATAATGAACATGCTGAGGGTATGTTTTACAAGTCTCAATAAGAAGAATGCATAGAATTGGGTATTTCTAGATCCTTTTTTGGATCATCTTTAGTTTATTTTATTATATTATCTTCCCTTTCATATGTTTTCTTTCCCCGTGTTTTCTCTTTTCCCTTAGTTTCCTTGATTTTATAGATTTTTAGTTAGAACCATTATGTGTATGGTTGTAGGTCATTATGGCCATACTACTATAGGTCATTACACCTTTTCTATGTGGGCCCATCTTACCCTTATTTAGGCCCCCCCTTAAATATTTTTCTCTCCTTTGTCATTTCTTGCTCATGTGTAAAGACATTTTCTCACTCATGTGTAGATATGGTGTCAAAAGGTCATAATTAGAATTCAAGTCTATAAATACACATGTGCATTAAAAAAATTAAAACAAGTGGCAAACAACACATCATTCATTAGAGGACTATTCTCGTGAAAAAACATAATTACAAGAATTAAGAGAAATATTAGAGCATGTGAAGCAATTTAAAGAGAGCATCTAACCTTTCTTGTTGCATCGATTAAGTCAATGAACAAGATTAAGGTTTGAGGTTTTATATTAAACTCCCTAATGAATTGAATTATATTTGTTGTGTTGGTTTAAAAGTACAATTTCTATCATGGGATATGATAATAGTATAGGGATAATAAATGCTCCTCAAAACATCCCCATTTTATTATTCCATTTTCACAACGTATCGCTACCACATTATGATTTCAAAAGAAATGTAATTTATCAAAGGTTTGTGTGAAGTTCTTAAGCCCCAAACCAAACTATCATAGTTGTGATATTAGATTTATACTATTAGATTTGTATTATTTAACAACTCACAAAAATATATTGTTACAATTCTTGTCATGATAGCTAAGTATTGTACAGTTCTTGTTTGTACTTCAAAATAAAATCTCTCCACAACTACAACTCTAATCAATTATTATTATTTTTTCAAAAACTCTATTATACAATTAAATTGTAACCACATTTTACATTCACAATCCTAAGCGCATGAACAAGAATCCTAGGATATGCAATTATTGTAGATAATACTTCAATAAAAGATTCGAAAAGGAAGTTTTAGTCCCTCTTTATTTCTTTAACTATTTTATAATTTACTTTATTGGTCCATGCTAAGAGAATCCATTTTAGTTGTATCAGTGGGCTTTTGGGAAATTTAAGAGTGACACGTTTTCAAATTTCATTTCAAATTAAATAATTCAAACAACATGATATACTCACCTATCACCATGTATCACCATTAGGTGTGTTTGCAAGGTTAAATTGTTGATTATAAAATCAAACATGTAATATTTTTTAAAAAAAATTCTTACAATGTGGTGGTAGGATGTACAACTTGCAAGTCACAAATTTAAAATTTAAATTTTATTATCTTTAATTTTAATTTTGTTCAAACATACGTGATATTTAGGCTCTTCCCACGTAACACTGCATTGGGATGGTAGTCAATTTTTTATTTATTAAACATATTTTCCATAGTTGAATGGTTCAGTTGTTAATCTAGTAAGTGCATCTCAATATCACTACATCAAATACATGTAAAATATTACATTAATACATCGAATCCATGTAAAATTTTGTAACGGGACGGTTTGAGAAAACGAACCGCTGTAGTCATAAAAGGCCCCGTAGCTCAAGTGATAAAGCCACTTTAGTCACAAAAGCCACTCTAGTCGCAAAAAACTCATAACTCAAGTGATAGAGCCACCCTGGTCACAAAAACTAATCTAATTACAAAAGGGCATGTAGTTAAAGTGATAGAACCACTCCAATCACAAAGGCCACTCTAGTCATACAATGACCCATAACTCAAGTATAGAGTCACCCTGGTCACAAAAATCAATTTGGTCACAAAAAGACTCATAGCTCAAGTGATTGATCCATTCTAGTCACAAAAGTCACTCTAATCACCAAAACCACTCTGGTCACAAAAAATATGTAGCTCAAGTGATAAAACCATTCTAGTCACAAAAATTAACTCTCGTCACAGAAGCCACTCTAGTCACAAAAAGGCCCATAGCTCAAATGGCAAAGCACCTAAACATATAATGATTGGAACCCTATCTAATCCATAGAAAAATAACATGATATCAAAGCCAGACTAGATCTGGTAACACCGTTAAAAAGGGGGCTTTACATTCAAGATAATCCTTCTTGCATGAAACACATGCAAATGAAACCAAAAAATGAAGCCAAAAATATATGAGCATACCATACTCGTAGCTTACTTTCAATGACTACCCTGCACACATGGCGTGTTTAGAATGAAAAACTCACTTTTGTTGATATCACTAGACATTGCATGAAGTTTAAATACATCCTATGTTGTCTGTTTGTTGTAGCAAAAGTCATGTACATTTTCTATTGATCAAGTTTAAATTATTTTTTTGAAATTTCACCAAAATGTCAGTGGCTTAGAAAGATCCTGACTACTTTAAGTTTGGCAAGTGAGATCCTTGGAAGGAGCTTATCATGCAACAAGCATTAGACGTGCCCTTTGTTTTCTTGATCTTTCAAGCTTAGTATAGGCACAAGTTACTCATGTAATACCTCTCACAATTTTTCCCACGTTATCTCAAGCATTTACACCCTGTAATATTGTATATAACTTCAAATATTGCTTTATCAATTCTCAAACAAATTGTGCAACAATATTCTTAGTTTTATATTCTTTTTCATATAACCATAGTGTAGCCATGTATATATACCTAGTTAGTATTTCAAACCCTTCATAACATTTTAAACTTGCTTTTCTACAGTTCCAAACCCTTAGAGTATTCTCATTCATTTAATAGCTTACATAGACTACCATACAATCTCTTACCTTTTACAAGACTTTATTTTACTCCTTCATGAAATCTACCTTCAATGATGTCATAGCACCTTCATAGTCTTCTTAAGCCTACACAATCTGCATGCACCTGCAATAACAACCTTAAAGTTATATACAACAAGAATCATTCATCATTTACCAATCATTCACCATTTCACAAGCTTATACTCAAGAAATACTTTACATTAATAACGTCAGCAGTACATTATAGGACTCTTGTGCTTCTTAGCTCTTCAATTACTTTTTCTTACTTCATCTAAAACCCTACATACCTCTCTCATTTGAATACCTCCCCTAAATGATCAAAATGGAGTTAGTTAGGTCACTACTTTACTTAACCTAACTATGGTGAAAGTGACCATAGTTGGTGAAACCGTGGAAGAAGCATGTAGACACATAGCTTAGACTTATCAATGCTCCTTGACATCCATTTACATAATTTATTCAACCTAACCTATCACCTAGAATACAAACACAACACCTAGAATTCAAATATTCAAAATGGTGTTTTTGGAAGGAAACTCCAAAATCACATTATTACAAGCCTAGAGGGACCCATATGGACTAGGATCCATCCCAAAACACCTAAGAAGACTCCATAAGCCTAACACACACCAAAATTAAAAAAAAATGTTGATTTGTGCAAGAAATGATGCCCCTGCATCACACATCCATTGGGAGAGAGAATTACATAAACTTGAGGCCCTTTTGAGGTAGTGCAATGTAAACAATGCTCAACAACTCAGGGATTGTTGAGGTTTGTTTGGCTAAATCAAACAAGGCAAGAAGCAAATATTTCTTTAAAGAAGAAGTCATTTGTAGGTACACAAGTGTAATCAACAAATTCTGATCATAGATTTCAGATCCAAGGACAGGGACACCAAGTGCCAAAATTGAATTGCGGATCAAAACACCAAAGAGGGAAATCAGACACAGAGATTTAGAAACACCAGGCATATTTACTAAAACTGACGATCATGTCTTCCACTTATTTCCATATCTCCAATTTTTATAGGCTCATTGACAACACTTGACACACCCCATTTCTAAAGTTCCATATCCATGTCACATCTCTAGACTTCACAAAACGGTGTTAGCTCTCTAACCTTAACTCTAGTTCAATTTATTTAGCTTTGAAGAGTGATTAATAGTATCTTATCAAAACATGGTTCAAACTTTTTGTATTTACTATATTTTCAATTCTAAATCATCATTTATATTAACGAATATATCTTAATTAGATTAACCCCTAATGTTTTATCAAATATTCCAATTATATTTTCCTAGATATCTATAGTTTGTTTATTAATGATTATTTAGGCATTTTCACACTTGCAAGGGCACATGCATTTATATCCTCAACAACATGATCTCTCTCCTTTTCAACTCTCCTTGTGACTTTCAATTAAGCATTTTTCTGAAATTCATTGCAAGAATATCCAATAGGTTTCTAAGTGACTAAGATATCCATTTGTTTGTTTTACTTTAATATGTAAACAACTATTGTTTGCACAAGACTAGTTATCTGTTACAATTTTGTATTGTTATAATTCATGTGTGTGATCGATAATTATAGGTCAAGATTACACTATTATTCAATAGGTTTCTAAGCGATCGAAATGGCTTCCATATATCCATTTGTTTGTTTTAGTTTAATATGTAAACAACTGATTTTTTCACAAGACTAGTTATTCGTTACAACTCTACAATGTTATAATACGGTTGTGTGATCAATAATTATAGGTCAAGATTACACTCTTATTGAGGTGTGTTCCATGTTCTTGGTCGTCTTCTAACATATTCCCCCTAATTTTTTATCTTGTTTATTTTTTTATATTCTCTTCCCTTTCATATGTTTTCTTTCCCCTTGTTTTGTCTTCCCTAGTTTCCTAGATTTTTATCTAGAACCATTAAGTATATGGTTGTAGATCGCTATAGCCATACATCTTTTCTATGTGGACCCATCATGCCCTTATTTAAGTCCCCCCTCTAATTTTTGGTCACGGTAGTGTACGTTTCTTGTTTGTCCTTACAAAAATATATTGTTACAATTCAAGGCATGGTAGTGTACGGTTCTTGTTTGTACTCACCAAAAAAAAAACCTCCACAACTACAATTCTAAGCAATTATTATTATTTTTTCAAAAAATTCTATTATACTTGCAATTAAATTGTAACCACATTTCGCATTCGCAATCCTAAGCGCGTGAGGAGGAATACGATATGCAATTATTGTAAATAATTAGCTCTTAGACAGTACTTCAAAACAAGATTTGAAGAGAAAGTTTTAGTCCCGCTTTATCTCTTTAACTGGTAATTAGTACTTTTATAATTTAATTTATTGGCCCATGCTAAGAGAATCAATTTTAACTGTACCACACAATTGGGCTTTTGGGAAATTTGAGTGCAATGCGTTTTCAAATTAAATAATTCAAACAACATGTTATACTCACCTACCATCTATCACCCATAGCTGTGCCTAAACACCATGTATGTTTGCAAGACTAAATTGTTGATTATAAAATTAAAAAATTTATAATTTATTTCAAAAAAATTGCAGTGTGATTGTAAGCTATGCAATTTGCAAGTGGCAAATCTAAAATTTAAATTTTACTGCCCTGTATAAACATTTGTGATGTTTAGACTCTTCCCACATAAAAATTATTAAACATATTTTCCATAATTGAATAATTCAGCTGTTGGTTTACAAAGTGCATCTCAATATCACATCAAATACATATAAAACACTTCATCAATACATTGAATTTATGCAAAACATTGCAAAGAGACTATTTTAGACATATTTTCCATAGTTGAATAGTGCCGTTGTTGGTTTAGAATATATCTCAATATCACTACATCAAAATACATATAAAACGCTTCATCAATACATTAGATTCATGCAAAACACTGCAAACAATGTTACAGAAAATGAACTGCTCTGATCACAAAAGGCCCTAGCTCAAGTGATGATAAAGCCACTCTGGTAGCAAAAGCTACTCTGGTCATAAAAAAACTCATAACCCAAGAGATAGAGCTACCTTGGTCACAAAAACCAATCTGATTACAAAAGGGTTTGTAGATCAAATGATAGAGCCACTCTAGTCACAAAAGCCACTCTGGTCACAAAAAGATCCAGAGTTAAAGTGATAGAACCGGCCTAATCACAAAAATCAATCTGCTCACAAAAAGACCCTTCACTCTAGTCACGAAAGTCACTCTTGTCACCAAAATCACTGTGGTCACAAAAAAGGCCCTAGCTCAAGTGATAGAGCCATTCTAGTCAATAATCACTCCAGTCACAAAAGCCGCTCTGGTCACAAAACGGCCCATAGCTCAAGTGATACCATACTCGTAGCTTACTTTCATAGACTGCTCTGCACATGGCTTTGCTTAGAATGCAAAACTCACTTCTGCTGATATCACTAGACATTACATGAAGTTCAAATACATCCCTATGCTGTCCCTTTGCTGTAGCAAAGTCACGTACATTTTCTATTGATCAATTTTAAATTAAATTGTTGAAATTTCGCCAAAATGTCAGGGGTTCAGAAAGAGACTGACTACTTTAAGTTTGGCAGGTGAGATCCTTGGAAACAGCTTATCAGGCAACAGGCGTCAGGGGTTGTCTTAATCCATATGCTTTTTGCCTCCAAACCTAACATAGGCTTGGGATTGAGACAGGTAGACGCTCAGAACGAGCCTAATCAACTTTCGGTTCAGCATCAATTGCACTTACACTACTTTTTAGCTTTTCCTCTCCCAAATCTAAGGATTTTTGTTAAATGATGAATGTTTATAAGTGATATGGTTTTAATTGTCCATGAGACAACACTTGATATAGACGCCTCAACCACCTGAATATACTGGAATTGGGAATAGGGTTGTTTCCTTAAAGAAGACTGTTCCTATTATTATTGATTTGGATTAAACACTTGCTCAATGTATTTAATCTGAAATTGAACATGGCATTGTTACTTTGAGAACGCTGTTCCTACTGTACTATTAATTCATGGATTAGCAACTACCCAATGTTTTTATTTGAAATTAAGGGCAGCTTTGTTTCTGTAAAAAGGCTGTTCCCTGCTTCTATTGGTTCGTATGTCGACAACTCCACAACATTTTCATTTAAAATAAGAGAGTTGCGTTGAAGAAGGTTATTCCTATTTCTATTGATTTGGATTAATTCCCGAGGCTTTAATTTTTAAGAAAGCTGTTCCCACTATATTTTTTATTTGGAATCTTTCATCTTTAAGAAAGCTGTTCCTACTACTATCGATTTGAATAAACAACTATCGAGTCCTTACTCCTTTTGAAGACTGTTCCTACAACTTATTGTTCCTACTACTATTGATTTGGATAAGCAACTCTCAATGTTTTACTCTTTTATGAAGGTTGTTCCTACCACCTATTGATTTGATATAGCAAGTCTGCACTTATCTTTAATAAGGTTCACAAGGATTTAATCTTTAAGAATGTTTTACGGCTTTAATTTTTAAGAAAGCTGTTCCTACTACTATTGATTTGGATAAACAATTTCCATAAGAATATTTAAGGCTTTAATCTTTAAGAATGTTTAATGTTTTAATCTGTAAGAAAGATGTTCCTACTATTATTCATTTGGATAAACAATTTCCAATAAGAATGTTTAAGGCTTTAATCTTTAAGAAACCTGTTCCTACTACTATTGATTTGGATAAACAATTTCCAATATTTTACTCTTTATGAAGGCTGTTCCTACTACCTATTGATTAGCAGTCCCCATTTTTATCTTTAATAAGATTGATCTTACCTATTAATTCCCAAGGCTTTGATCTTTAAGAAAGTTGTTCCTACTATTGATTTGGACAATCAACTCTCAATGTTTAAGTCGGATAAGCAACTCTCCAACTACCCATTGATTTGAATTTGCAACTACCTATTTTTATCTTTAATAAGGCTGTTCCTACCTATTGATTTGAATTAGCAACTCCACACTTTTATCTTTAAAAAGGCTGTTCCTACAGGTATTGCTTTGAATTAGCAACTCCCAATTTAACATAGTAGTATTGATTGGAATTAAATTGAGAACTCCCCATTTTTATCTTTAATAAAAAAAAATTGCCAGAACTGTTGATTTGGATCAGCAATTTCAATCTTGTTCCTTTAAGAAGAAGTTTACTATTAATGTTTTCTCTGCAACATATTTGAACATCCTATGTCCAGCAGAGGATGAAATGCTTCTGGGTAGTGCACAACAACACGTCCTCAAACCATTCTTTACTGGGGTCACCCATTTCCTGGGGCCATACACCTACCTGTCTGAGACTGGTAGATAGACAAAGCTCAAAGAAGACTATATCTGGGGTCATCCACCTACCTATCTGAGACTGGTAGATAGACAGAGCTCAAAAAAGATTATAGTAGTATTGATTTGAATTAAATTGACAACTCCCCATTTTTATTGATGGAAAAGGTTTAAAGAACGTTGAAAAGAAAGGATATGTGTATTTCGCACGCCATGAAGAGTATAATCAGAAACAGAGTCATTTTGCCATTATATGTCCAACATTCATTGACATTCCACACATTGCAAAGATCGCATCCACAAGTGAAACTCTTAACATACTTGAGAAATTTTCGATCGATTTCAGTAACAGAAAAACAATGTGCAGGAAGGAGCAATATTACCACTAATTTCAACTATCTCACAGCTGTAGCATACTTGCTGCAATTCACTCAACTCAAACAAAGATTTTACATTCTAAGAAAATGCACATTCGTTTACTAAAACTATATATTGCTAAAATGAAAATTCTGTTACATATTGGATCAAACTTGACATTACATTAAACCCATAGCAAAATGTTAAGAAGAGAAAAGAAAGAAAGAAATAAAGAACCAGGCTAGGCTCACTGGTGACTGGAAACTGAGCAACAACGAGGATTCGAACACAGCACCAGATGCCCTGTTCTGTCCTCGTTATGTACTGCTACAGAAAAAGTACATACATTACATTACATTCACTCAAAGGGTTCGATGTGCGACGAGAGCTTTCGCACCTTCGGGCTCCTTTCAGGTTCTTATTATATAGGATTTGATTTAATGGCTTCCATTTAGTAATTTTTAATTCAGCAAAGAATGTGAAGATTTTAGCAGAAGGAAAAGGACATTAAGGCAGCGTTAGTACAAGAAGAGAAGGAGGACATTGTCTTCTCAAGAAGTGTCTCTGGCGCAGCGAGAGATCTGAGAGCAACTACGCCTGTATGGATTCGCCTGGCCACCGGATCGACAGTTGTAATACGACACCCCGCGTTTGGAACAGGGGACGCTATTGGACCTCAGCGCGCCGTAGCTTATATACGTTCTACCTGCCAAAACCCGCCTGTTAATCTCCGAATCCATCATCATTTCATCCTCCTCGAAGCATTCCCCGATCAGGCCGTTACAGCGAGGTCGCGGGATCGAGTCCCACAGGCTCCACGCCTCCATTTCAGAGCTTGCCGCAGATCCGAGTGATAAAACAAGGAGGCGAACAAAAAGACGAACACGAAGATCCCCTTGCCATTTCCCATTGCAAACAAAAAACCAAAAAAATATCAAATCTCTACGAACCTCGCTCAGAACGGCTCGAACCCCGCGACAATATATCCGAAATCCGAACTCGCACAGTACGTGTAGTCACGGGTTCTCTGTGCTTCAAATTGATCCAGCAGAAATGTATGGTTGGAAACGTTCATATACACACAAATTATCCGTCCGATTATAGGTATCTCATTTGCTGCGCGCTGTATATACGTCCAAAGAGAGTGGAGTGATTGGTTTTGGAAATACGAAGAAGAAAAGCGGTGGTGGAGACAACGGTGAAATTAGGTGGACGTCACAACCAGATTTTCCCACGCGGAGTTGACGGATTCCGACAGCTTTCCTCTCTCCTTTTTATGGATTTTTTAATTATTTCAGCTAAACATTAATGCGGTTGGTGGGTCCTACGAACAACTGTGCCACTTGTCATTTCTTCTTCTTAATTGCTCCCGCTCTTTCCCATCTATCTATGAATGATATTTTACCAACTACTTCCCAACTTTTTTTAAATTAATTTCTTTTTTAGATTTCTTTTACATGTGAAGGGTTGGAACTTGGAAGTTCAACATCACACGTTGGAGTTAAATATGACAGTTTTTAATACGTTTTTTTAAATTATATTAAAAATAATTAAATAGTTTTTTATATATTATATTAATAGTGTTAAAATTAAATTTTTTTATATTTTTGAAGGATAATATTGACACTTATAAAATGTTTTAGAGGTATAAATGATTATATGTTGTAAGAAAAAAGATTATATAGTCAAAATTTAATCTAATTTTTTTTTACCAAAATATATAAAATTGAGGATATTTGATTATTCCTTATGTTTGGAAAATGGTAAATTCACATCAAACTACAACACAAATTATTATGAAAAGTTGTTTATAACCACTAAACAAGTTATAATGAAGAGTGGAAATCACTCTAGTGAGTATATTATTTTTTGAGGGAAAAAAGGGTGTGTGGATTTCAAAAATACAACATTGTGTTTGTTTATGCGTCTTAAACTTTTTCCTTCGATTCATTAGATCATTTCTTATAATATTATTGCACTTATCAATATCTTTCATGGGAGGAAATTAACCTCAAGGCAAGTTTCTTGATCATGATGATGATTCAGGGGAAGTGACCTAAAAATGTCGAGCTAAAAGATTTGAGAGAGTTCTTCCTCCAACATTACGACGATGGTTCATGGGAAGTGACCTAAAATATTGAGCAAAAAGATTTGAGAGAGTTCTTCCTCCATTTCAAATTTATGAACAAAATGTCAAACCTCTTACATTCATCATGTTCAACTTGTAAATATTAACTTTTAATTTAACAACTATTTACACATTTTTAATATTTTTAAATCGTAAAAACCATTTAATAGTGTCAAATTTAAGCCTATCTTGTGAGGCTTATTTATTAATAGTCTTCTCTACTTTTTTATTTTAAACAAATCTTAAACAAATAATAATATTAATAAATTGTCAATGAGGTGGGGATGAGTTAGTTGGGTCATTTGAATGTTACCGTTGAGATATCGGGAATTTGGGGAGCCCAATCAAGTCCAGCAGTGACCGCTATGGTATTTGAAAAGAAAATCAACGGGAAAGAGACCCTTCAACCCTTGTTTACCAATCTAATAATAATAATAATAATAATAAATTCAACAGGGGTTAAATTTGATGGCCACCTATCCCTGTCACGGATGTTTTGGGTGACGATAATTTTTTTATACCGTGCTTTCAAAATACTAAACAATATATATATAGTATATATAGATCTATATATAGATATATATATATATCTATATATATATCTATATATATAGCAATTATTCTATATTTATTTAATTATTTTGAAGATGTATTTTTATAATTTATATAAAAATGATGGTCAAATTTTAAATATACAAATCATATGCGGTTATTACAAATATTTGTAAATATTTTACAACTAAAATTGCAAAAAACGTCTGAACAGCCATCAAATTTAATCCCTACCATTGTGTATTATGAAAATAAGGATCATATGTTTAGTTGTAGCTAATAATTTTAACTTGTTTTTTCATAAATCTGTAACAGAAACATTAATTTTCAATTATAATTTATAATTTCAACTTAGAATTATTAAAATAAATATTAAAAAATAAACAAACAACTCATTACGTTGTTGAATAATAAATTACATTGAATAGCACTAAGTGAATTTTCCATCATCAGGGGAAGAAAAATTACAAAAGACAAATCATTTTAACGTTTAACTTAAAGAATGTAACGTTGACAATGACAGGCGTATTTAAAAAATACTGACCAATTCATTACGTAGGATAAAATATTTAAAAACCTGTGGGCGCCCTGCGAATAACAGCACTGTTCCGGATAAAAATAAAAAGTAAATAATGTACCGTCGGGATACAAAGAGTATTTCTTCAAAAGGTGGGCCCCACGCGAGGACACCGACCTTTTGTGCATCCCAAACCTCCTGACTCGCACTTTACTGGTGGGTCCCATCGCACTCTTTATTTTTAAATTTTCTTTCCTGTTTTGCAAGGACGAATGAAAATACTTATTATTTATACAATAATTTTTATTTTACTAAGTTTTCTCTACAAATTTTATCAAAGTAAGTATCAAGGTAAAAGGAATCTTCCCTACTTCCGTATCCGTGCAATCGAAGAAAACGGAAGCTACGTTCCTACCTAACTCTTTAATAGTTTGCTAAAAAAATTTGCATTTTTTTATTTTTGATGATATGTCTATTTTAATTTATTAGTCAAATTATTTGCAAGTAAAAGTGCTAATATTTATTTTTTAATTGAAAGATGTTTTTTACAAATAATAATTAATAAATTACGTACAGCTTTAATAAGACATGTCAGATAAATGCTTCTCTATATCCTTGTTAACTAACTTCATTTCATATACTAAAATTGTTTATTTAACATGTTTAAATAATAAACTTTTAAGAAAAAATCAACTTCATTTAATATTTTGTTGAAACACAAATTTTTTTACATTTTTTTATATTTTGAGTAATGTCTATTTTAATTTATAGGTCCCAAAAAAAAAAGAAAATTTTTTTTTTAATTTTACAAGTATTAAATAATATTTAATAAATTAAGTCCAAGCTCTAATGAGACAATGTCGAGATAATGCTTTTAATATCCTTGTTAACTTCAATTTTCCTATACTAAAAAATTGTTTCTTTAGTTAAACTTCATTTTATATTTTACTTAAAGTACACAATTTTACTTGCGTGGGTCATTTGTGGTTTTTCTTGTGACAATGTGGAAGGGTTCCGCTACTTTTTGGGGGGAAAGTGTATGTTCCCCCTTACTTTGTCTCTTTTAGATGTTTTTTTTTAATATAGGATTTGATACAAGTATGTGTAAAGGAGTCTTTGGTGTTATATATATATATAAAAGTCTATTGATCAAGAAATTAATAATTTGTATATAAGAGTATGACTTGAATGTGTGAGGTATAACACTGAATGTGATATGTGAAGATCAAATAATATTGGAAAATTTATTGAGGAATGGAATGTTTAGATCTAAGTCCTCAATTATAAGTAGGAAATCTTTTTCATGTTACAAAATCCATGTAAACGTTTTTCTTATGTTGCAGGATTTTTACCCTCCTTGGAGGATCACTCTGCATTCAATGCTTGTTATACTTATGGGAGTGGAAACGACACGTCATCTACATCTTATAATCAAAGGAATTATGTATCTAAGTTCGTGGTCAATGCCAATTGGGGGTAGTGACTAGGGATTGAACTAGCTTAGTATATGTCTTTGACCACCTACTTGTTACCTTACGTTAACATGAGATGGTGAGGAAATGTATGTTAACATTGACAATATGGTATTGTGGAATTAATTCCACATAAACTTATAGAAATAATTATATTTTTTGTTCAATAAAATTATGGAGTCTGTTCACTCTGCCACATACCCAAAATCTTGATCGCTGGTTTGCTTTCCAGTAGAGGGCTTGGAAGACATTAAAAATTTAGAAATTATTTGGATTTTGGCCTTGGTTTCCGTGTATGCATTCGTTGAAATGAATCCACACTTGGAGGGGGATATATGAGAATTATTAGAAATTTCTTTCTCCTCTCAAAATATTTTGTGCACAAATGGAAGTGGGCTGGAATATTTCGTTTGAGAATTATGGAAATTTCTTCCTCTCACAAAAGTACATACACAACATGGGCATAATTGTTTTGCCCAGCACTGATTATTCCAAATTTATAATCTATTAGTAAGAAATTTGTTGTTTTGGGCTTTTAAGTTTGATTGCACAACCCTTAATTATTGTTTGTGAAAATATTTTGTGAGTTTTGATTTGGTTCCATAATTAATTGGTATCTCAACATTAAGAACGATAAATAATAATCATTATCATATCTTTCCCTCATATTTAAACACAAATCATATTAATCCAAGGGCCCCCCTTCTTAATTATCACTTCCCAAAATAAATCTAAAAATCCCAAAAGAATTTTATTACATCGCTTTATATTACAATAAACAAACCGTAACCCCTCCAAACAACCTTCACAATTTTTTTTCCAAAAAACCGTTCATCACAATCTAAACCATTCAAATACCACATAAAATCTTTCAACAAATCATTTCGAATCTTTAATCTTGTTTGGGCCACTCATTTTTTAATATTTATAAAATTATAAAATCGAGGCAAAGGTTTTTAGTTGGCTGAGTCATTTGAGTGTATTGAGTGAATGCGTCCAGGCCTTTTGTATTACACAATTTTTCTTGTGATCCTAATTGTGATAGGTATTTGGTGGGGGATGTTAAGAGTAAGCATCACTTACTTCCCCACTTTGGCATATTATAGCTTTAAATTATACCCGACTATGTCAGGTCATACGTGTTTCAACATCCATCTCCTCTTCTCACCTACTTTTTTTAATTACTACTAATGCCTGCTTTGGATTATATGGACGATGGGGAAATGGTGTTACATCATAAGGGAATACATTTTACCTTTAAATTTTGGTATTACTACTATGTCCTCTTTGGATTATATGTACGATGGGGAAATGGTGTTACAAATCATAATGGAACTCATTTGACCTTTAAATTTTTGTTATTTTATGTTTATTACTTTTTTTGTGGATGGTCCTATATATTTACTCTCTCTATTTAGTTATTGTTGTGTATTTTGTTGTCACTCGAATGTGTATTTTTTTAATTTAATCTAAAAAACCTGAATTTTTAGTGTTACAATTTACTTAAATAATTGAATAGAGAAATGATTTTATGGATTGGTTGAGATAATTTAGATCTATTTCTTATCTTAAGAAAATGACATATATATCTTTTTCAAAAATAATCCTTATTTGTTATGATACTAAGGAAAGTAAATGTTATTCAATAACAATATTTCAAATCCCGTAAGTGTAATGCTAGTGATAATTAGCCATTTTCTTTTTGTTATCTTAAATGATTGAAATAACACAAACTTGTTTTCTGGTACGAAGATGTCTCGAAATTCCACAAGCTTATTCAATTGAAAATCTACTTATTTTGAATTAACAGCCACACCCACATAATTGGCTAAACAGGAAGAAGTTGGGGAGATGGAGGTATTTCATAACGCATATGGAATGCTAAGAAAATTAGTGTTAAAGCAAACCATCACATTAGCCGACAAGCGTTGTTCTTTATTAGAGGAAAGATGATCACTCAAAAATATGGAGAGAAAAGGAATATTGAAACTACTTTAATATCAATTCTACACCAGGATTTTTTATATATCGAAGATTCACTACAAACAATGTCCCTAGAGACAAACAATATACCAAAGTCTGAACATGCACATAAACATGGGTCCGCACGCAACCTATAACCATGTGTCCCTATTTCATCCTGAAATCTGTGACTACCCTATCCAAAAAAAAATCGTAATTTTAAAATAATGGATCTTTGTGTTTTTAAGTGCCAGCAAGTTTCTTGTATTGCGTCAAGATATTCCCAAAGAGCCATATTAGCCTTCTTGCCAATACCCAGATGCCCAAATTGTTATATTTTGTCATCAGGATTTGCCTACGGGAACTTTTGTATTTATGATTTTGAGCCCATTTGATGCAATTTGTGCTCCGGTTAATAACCCTGTGTTATCATATATTCGTTGTTCTAGTATAACCAGTATGGTTTAAACCAGGAATGAATCCTGGGCTTTATTTGTAACTTTTCGGCAACATTTTTGTTTTTGTGTTTTTGTTTCCCATTTTCGTTTTTCTATGACAATTTCTCTGGATGAATTCCTTTGTGCCGGTTTGGCCTGATTCTTGGCCTGGAGTATCGGAGATCACATACGCACATTGTGGCCGAAGAAGTCACCATCGGAGGTCCCTGGTTCTCTGGAAGACGAAGTCGTGCAGCAAAGCTTCTTCTGGCTTGCCGCATTTTTGGAAAAGAGGGTTTTGAAGTGGGATCATGGGATTTTTTGAAGTTAGCAGGCAAGGTGGGACTTTTGATACCTGCCTAGCAGGGTATTTTTTCCCATGGAGCAACGTCCTTAAGTCACAATGGAAAATTAGAGGCCGCAGGCAGGCGGGAATTTCTTACTGCCTTGTAGGTAAAATTCCCATTGTGAATAAAAGAAAACATCACTTAAGTGATTCATGGGTTTTATTGCCTGCCTACAGGGTAAATAATCCATTATTAAAGCACACGACTTAAGTGACTATAGGATTTTTCCAAGGGCTGCCTTGCAGGTAAATAATCCCATTGTCATTTTGACTTTTAAAAAATAGAAATTTCTTATATTCCAACAGTGCGACCCCACCTTGGGTGAATAATATGCATTAAATAAATATTTGTTATATTTATATTCACCCAATTTTGGCGCCCAAGTTTGTGGAAAAAGTAAACAAGGGAAGTGGACCAAAGGAATTGGAATAGACAGTTCTAAAATTAAATAAATAGCTTTATTTATGCAGTGCTTTCATGTCAAAAGTGCGCCCCATTTGGGAGAAAAAAATATTTTGTAAAGTATTAACTGATTAACTTAATTTAACTTATTAGATTTTCAGTGGCTAAGGTCAACATAACTGTGATGCTTGAGTTAACTAAGAGGCCGAAGTCCTAAAAATTAATAATTTAATTTAATTTAATGCGCCATGAGCATGCACAAATATGCGCCCCATTTGAGGTGACTTATTAATTAATTAATTATTTGCTAAGAGAAATAGGAAAAGACATTATTATTTATAGAATTGTGAGAATTATATAACAGGGTTACCATAAGGATGATTTAATTAATTCAAGAGGCGAGAAGTGCAGCCTAGAGGAAAGTGCGCTACCCTTTGGAGAGGATTTTTGCTCAGAAGAGTGAGATTAAATGTTTGAAGCTTCTAATTTTATGCAAAGTTGAAGGAGGTTGGATTTATGTCTGATAATTGTTTGGCATAGTAATACAATGCTCAGGTGAAGTGGTAATTCATAGTTTTCTTGTTCAAGGTCAAATAAAACATTCAATTTTGGGGGGCAGTAGGCTTGAATTATGTATATTTTTATGATTTAAGTCCCCCCTCTATTTTTGGTCACGGTAGTGTACGTTTCTTGTTTGTCCTTACAACAATATATTGTTACAATTCAAGGCATGGTAGTGTACGGTTCTTGTTTGTACTCACCAAAAAAAAAACCTCCACAACTACAATTCTAAGCATTATTATTATTTTTCAAAAAATTCTATTATACTTGCAATTAAATTTGTAACCACATTTCGCATTCGCAATCCTAAGCGCGTGAGGAGGAATACGATATGCAATTATTGTAAATAATTAGCTCTTAGACAGTACTTCACAACAAGATTTGAAGAGAAAGTTTTAGTCCCGCTTTATCTCTTTAACTGGTAATTAGTACTTTTATAATTTAATTTATTGGCCCATGCTAAGAGAATCAATTTTAACTGTACCACACAATTGGGCTTTTGGGAAATTTGAGTGCAATGCGTTTTCAAATTAAATAATTCAAACAACATGTTATACTCACCTACCATCTATCACCCATAGCTGTGCCTAAACACCATGTATGTTGCAAGACTAAATTGTTGATTATAAAATAAAAAATTTATAATTTATTTCAAAAAATGTGCAGTGTGATTGTAAGCTATGCAATTTGCAAGTGGCAAATCTAAAATTTAAATTTTACTGCCCTGTATATAAACATTTGTGATGTTTAGACTCTTCCCACATAAAAATTATTAAACATATTTTCCATAATTGAATAATTCAGCTGTTGGTTTACAAAGTGCATCTCAATATCACATCAAATACATATAAAACACTTCATCAATACATTGAATTTATGCAAAACATTGCAAAGAGACTATTTTAGACATATTTTCCATAGTTGAATAGTGCCGTTGTTGGTTTAGAATATATCTCAATATCACCTACATCAAAATACATATAAAACGCTTCATCAATACATTAGATTCATGCAAAACACTGCAAACAATGTTTACAGAAATGAACTGCTCTGATCACACAAAGGCCCCTAGCTCAAGTGATGATAAAGCCACTCTGGTAGCAAAAGCTACTCTGGTCATAAAAAAACTTCATAACCCAAGAGATAGAGCTACCTTGGTCACAAAACCAATCTGATTACAAAAGGGTTTGTAGATCAAATGATAGAGCCACTCTAGTACCAAAAGACCACTCTGGTCACAAAAGATCCAGAGTTTAAAGTGATAGAACCGGCCTAATCACAAAAATCAATCTTGCTCACAAAAAGACCCTTCACTCTAGTCACGAAAGTCACTCTTGTCACCAAAATACACTGTGGTCACAAAAAAGGCCCTAGCTCAAGTGATCGAGCCATTCTAGTCAATAATCACTCCAGTCACAAAGCCGCTCTGGTCACAAAACGGCCCATAGCTCAAGTGATACCATACTCGTAGCTTACTTTCATAGGACTCGCTCTGCACATGGCTTGCTTAGAATGCAAAACTCACTTCTGCTGATATCACTAGACATTACATGAAGTTCAATACATCCCTATGCTGTCCCTTTGCTGTAGCAAAGTCACGTACATTTTCTATTGATCAATTTTAAATTAAATTGTTGAAATTTCGCCAAAATGTCAGGGGTTCAGAAAGAGACTGACTACTTTAAGTTTGGCAGGTGAGATCCTTGCGAACAGCTTATCAGGCAACAGGCGTCAGGGTTGTCTTAATCCATATGCTTTTTGCCTCCAAACCTAACATAGGCTTGGGATTGAGACAGGTAGACGCTCAGAACGAGCCTAATCAACTTCGGTTCAGCATCAATGCACTTACACTACTTTTTAGCTTTTCCCTCCCACATCTAAGGATTTTTTAATGATGATGTTTATAATGATATGGTTTTAATTGTCCCATGAGACAACACTTGATAATAACTCCTCAACCACCTGAATATACTGGAATTGGAATAGGGGTTGTTTTTCTTAAATAAGTACTGTTCCTATTATTATGATTTGGATTAAACACTTGCTCAATGTATTTAATCTGAAATTGAACATGGCATTGTTACTTGAGAACGCTGTTCCTACTGTACTATTAATTCATGGATTAGCAACTACCCAATGTTTTTATTGAAATTAAGGGCAGCTTTGTTTCTGTAAAAAGGCTGTTCCCTGCTTCTATTGGTTCGTATGTCGACAACTCCCACAACATTTTCAGTTAAAATAAGAGAGTTGCGTGACATGAGAAGGTATTCCTATTTCTATTGATTTGGATTTAATCCCGAGGCTTTAATTTTAAGAAAGCTGTTCCCACTATATTTTTATTTGGAATCTTCATCTTTAAGAAGCTGTTCCTACTACTATCGATTTGAATAAACAACCTATCGAGTCCTATACTCTTTTTTGAAGACTGTTCCTACAACTTATTGTTCCTACTACTATTGATTTGGATAAGCAACTCTCAATGTTTTACTCTTTTATGAAGGTTGTTCCTACCACCTATTGATTTGGATATAGCAATTCTGCACTTCTCTTTAATAAGGTTCACAAGGATTTAATCTTTAAATGTTTTACGGCTTTAATTTTTAAGAAAGCTGTTCCTACTACTATTGATTTGGATAAACAATTTCCATAAGAATATTTAAGGCTTTAATCTTTAAGAATGTTTAATGTTTTAATCTGTAAAGAAAGATGTTCCTACTATTATTCATTTGGATAAACAATTTCCAATAAGAATGTTTAAGGCTTTAATCTTTAAGAAACCTGTTCCTACTACTATTGATTGGATTAAACAATTTCCAATATTTTACTCTTTACTGAAGGCTGTTCCTACTACCTATTGATTAGCAGTCCCATTTTTATCTTAATAAGATTGATCTTACCTATTAATTCCAAGGCTTTGATCTTTAAGAAAGTTGTTCCTACTATTGATTTGGACAATCAACTCTCAATGTTTAAGTCGGATAAGCAACTCTCCAACTACCCATTGATTTGAATTTGCAACCTACCTATTTTTATCTTTAATAAGGCTGTTCCTACCTATTGATTTGAATTAGCAACTCCACACTTTTATCTTTAAAAAGGCTGTTCCTACAGGTATTGCTTTGAATTAGCAACTCCCAATTTAACATAGTAGTATTGATTGGAATTAAATTTGAGAACTCCCCATTTTATCTTTAATAAAAAAAAAATTGCCAGAACTGTTGATTTGGATCAGCAATTTCAATCTTGTTCCTTTAAGAAGAAGTTTACTATTAATGTTTTCTCTGCAACATATTTGAACATCCTATGTCCAGCAGAGGATGAAATGCCTTCTGGGTAGTGCACAACAACACGTCCTCAAACCATTCTTACTGGGGTCACCCATTTCCTGGGGCCATACACCTACCTGTCTGAGACTGGTAGATAGACAAAGCTCAAAGAAGACTATATCTGGGGTCATCCACCTACCTATCTGAGACTGGTAGATAGACAGAGCTCAAAAAAGATTATAGTAGTATTGATTTGAATTAAATTGACAACTCCCCATTTTTATTGATGGAAAAGGTTTAAAGAACGTTGAAAAGAAAGGATATGTGTATTTCGCACGCCATGAAGAGTATAATCAGAAACAGAGTCATTTTGCCATTATATGTCCAACATTCATTGACATTCCACACATTGCAAAGATCGCATCCACAAGTGAAACTCTTAACATACTTGAGAAATTTTTCGATCGATTTCAGTAACAGAAAAACAATGTGCAGGAAGGAGCAATATTACCACTAATTTCAACTATCTCACAGCTGTAGCATACTTGCTGCAATTCACTCAACTCAAACAAAGATTTTACATTCTAAGAAAATGCACATTCGTTTACTAAAACTATATATTGCTAAAATGAAAATTCTGTTACATATTGGATCAAACTTGACATTACATTAAACCCATAGCAAAATGTTAAGAAGAGAAAAGAAAGAAAGAAATAAAGACCAGGCTAGGCTCACTGGTGACTGGAAACTGAGCAACAACGAGGATTCGAACACAGCACAGATGCCCTGTTCTGTCCTCGTTATGTACTGCTACAGAAAAAGTACATACATTACATTACATTCACTCAAAGGGTTCGATGTGCGACGAGAGCTTTCGCACCTTCGGGCTCCTTTCAGGTTCTTATTATATAGGATTGATTTAATGGCTTCCATTTAGTAATTTTTAATTCAGCAAAGAATGTGAAGATTTTAGCAGAAGGAAAAGGACATTAAGGCAGCGTTAGTACAAGAAGAGAAGGAGGACATTGTCTTCTCAAGAAGTGTCTCTGGCGCAGCGAGAGATCTGAGAGCAACTACGCCTGTATGGATTCGCCTGGCCACCGGATCGACAGTTGTAATACGACACCCCGCGTTTGGAACAGGGGACGCTATTGGACCTCAGCGCGCCGTAGCTTATATACGTTCTACCTGCCAAAACCCGCCTGTTAATCTCCGAATCCATCATCATTTCATCCTCCTCGAAGCATTCCCCGATCAGGCCGTTACAGCGAGGTCGCGGGATCGAGTCCCACAGGCTCCACGCCTCCATTTCAGAGCTTGCCGCAGATCCGAGTGATAAAAACAAGGAGGCGAACAAAAAGACGAACACGAAGATCCCCTTGCCATTTCCCATTGCAAACAAAAAACCAAAAAAATATCAAATCTCTACGAACCTCGCTCAGAACGGCTCGAACCCCGCGACAATATATCCGAAATCCGAACTCGCACAGTACGTGTAGTCACGGGTTCTCTGTGCTTCAAATTGATCCAGCAGAAATGTATGGTTGGAAACGTTCATATACACACAAATTATCCGTCCGATTATAGGTATCTCATTTGCTGCGCGCTGTATATACGTCCAAAGAGAGTGGAGTGATTGGTTTTGGAAATACGAAGAAGAAAAGCGGTGGTGGAGACAACGGTGAAATTAGGTGGACGTCACAACCAGATTTTCCCACGCGGAGTTGACGGATTCCGACAGCTTTCCTCTCTCCTTTTTATGGATTTTTAATTATTTCAGCTAAACATTAATGCGGTTGGTGGGTCCTACGAACAACTGTGCCACTTGTCATTTCTTCTTCTTAATTGCTCCCGCTCTTTCCCATCTATCTATGAATGATATTTTACCAACTACTTCCCAACTTTTTTAAATTAATTTCTTTTTTAGATTTCTTTTACATGTGAAGGGTTGGAACTTGGAAGTTCAACATCACACGTTGGAGTTAAATATGACAGTTTTTAATACGTTTTTTTAAATTATATTAAAAATAATTAAATAGTTTTTATATATTATATTAATAGTGTTAAAATTAAATTTTTTTATATTTTTGAAGGATAATATTGACACTTATAAAATGTTTTAGAGGTATAATGATTATATGTTGTAAGAAAAAAGATTATATAGTCAAAATTTAATCTAATTTTTTTTTACCAAAATATATAAAATTGAGGATATTTGATTATTCCTTATGTTTGGAAAATGGTAAATTCACATCAAACTACAACACAAATTATTATGAAAAGTTGTTTATAACCACTAAACAAGTTATAATGAAAGAGTGGAAATCACTCTAGTGAGTATATTATTTTTTTGAGGGAAAAAGGGTGTGTGGATTTCAAAAAATACAACATTGTGTTTGTTTATGCGTCTTAAACTTTTTCCTTCGATTCATTAGATCATTTCTTATAATATTATTGCACTTATCAATATCTTTCATGGGAGGAAATTAACCTCAAGGCAAGTTTCTTGATCATGATGATGATTCAGGGGAAGTGACCTAAAAATGTCGAGCTAAAAGATTTGAGAGAGTTCTTCCTCCAACATTACGACGATGGTTCATGGGAAGTGACCTAAAATATTGAGCAAAAAGATTTGAGAGAGTTCTTCCTCCATTTCAAATTTATGAACAAAATGTCAAACCTCTTACATTCATCATGTTCAACTTGTAAATATTAACTTTTAATTTAACAACTATTTACACATTTTTAATATTTTTAAATCGTAAAAACCATTTAATAGTGTCAAATTTTAAGCCTATCTTGTGAGGCTTATTTATTAATAGTCTTCTCTACTTTTTTATTTTAAACAAATCTTAAACAAATAATAATATTAATAAATTGTCAATGAGGTGGGGATGAGTTAGTTGGGTCATTTGAATGTTACCGTTGAGATATCGGGAATTTGGGGAGCCCAATCAAGTCCAGCAGTGACCGCTATGGTATTTGAAAAGAAAATCAACGGGAAAGAGACCCTTCAACCCTTGTTTACCAATCTAATAATAATAATAAATTCAACAGGGGTTAAATTTGATGGCCACTTATACTTATTAAATATTTTTCGGGTGATGATAATTTTTCAATACTACTTTTCAAAAATACAAAACAATGTTATTTATACCAACTATAAATATATATTCAATACCGTGTTTTTATAATTTGCATACTAAATTTATATAAAAATTGATGGTCAAATTTTAAATATACAAATCATATGTAACAATTATTACAAATATTTGTAACGTCTAAACAGCCATCAAATTTAATCCCTACCATTGTGTATTAAGGATCATATGTTTAGTTGTAGCTAATAATTTTAACTTGTTTTTTCATAAATCTGTAACAGAAACATTAATTTTCAATTATAATTTATAATTTCAACTTAGAATTATTAAAATAAATATTAAAAAATAAACAAGGGGTCCCATATGGTGCGCTCCACAAGGAAAAGAAAAAAAAGACTATAAAGGCAAATGTTGGGGCCCAGTATAAGGATCATCTCGTGAATTTGATACTTCTCTTTTGGAAATTAGATCATTGAGCTCTCATTTTCAGCTTATGAGAATGAAAACCCTCATTGGATCCTATTGAGGATAAAAACCCTCAATAGTTACAACACTTGGGGATGAAAAACCTCATTTGTTGCATTAGTGGCTTCATTTGAGAGTCACCAATGAACTTATAATTCAGAATTCAAAAGGGCGAGGATTACCATCCATACTAGGGCACAAATTCCAGTTGGGGCACGCTTTTTAAGGGATTCCTTATTCATTTCCAACTTGATCTACCCATTTGGAGATTTTTGAATCACTTTTCAGTGGATTTTTGTGGTTGGAAAAATATGATTGTAATTTTGTTTGATAGCTGTCATTTTTGTGGTCATTTTGTTTGATCGTTTGCATTTTATCTCCAAGTATTTATGAAGATATGGAATTTTGAAGTTTCAATTGTTTTTAAGCAATAATTAATTCCAACAGTCTATAATTTATGGTTGAAGCATTTATTTTGCATGATTTCATCAAGGGTTTTATGTTGTTGAAGTATTTTTGAATATTTGTGTGTGGGAAAAGATAAAATCTAAATTTAACCTAGGCCGCTTAGGGTATTGTAGACCTAAAACAGGTTGCTGCCCTAATTTTTGCATAAAATCAAATTTTTTTCATAAAAATCAAGTTTTCTACATGTGATTGTCATCATTTCCAACAATGTTCCATTGGGGTTTTGTGAAAAATCCAAATTTCTCAAATTTGAGTCGGAAAGGGACATTACAGTAGTATCAGAGCATGATCTTCCCAACCTATGAATCATGAGAACAAAAACTAAGAGACCAATGAGTTTTCAAGCGAAGTTCTTACAAAAGGAAGAAAAGTTAAATCCCATTCCTATGGTGGTGATACAATTAGAGCAATTAAAAAGAAGGCTGCAAGAAGAAGAGAAAGAATCAAAACCTTAAGAAGCTTCCATGTAGTATCCCTTTCAAGGGCTGAAACTGAAAAATAGGGAATTAGCACAAACCCAAATATTATCAAATCTGCTTTCTAAACCAACAAAATGAAAAAAAAAACCCAAATTTGAACATCAATCAAATTTTTGGAACAATGGTAATGCAAAACACTCGAAAATCTTCAACAACTTTGCCAAAATAGATATAAGTATTTTAGGCATCCACCAAACCAATATTCATTAGGAAATATGATCCAAAATACTGCTGGAATTTAATTAAATACCAGTGAAGTACAACTGCAATAAAAATTATGAAATGAGGGTTTAGAAACCCCCCAAATTCCACACGTAAATATTGATTCCAACCTTATAAATAATAAGGAAGCCAAATATGATTTTTGTGTCCTAAATGGCACCTAACCATACACTAATGCAAGTCGGCCCACAAAGGAGAGACTCAATATTGCATATAAAAATATGATTATGACTTCTTCTCAAATCTACAATATTCCTTCAAGCCAAACAAGAAAGGAGGGTTTTTGTCCCCCAACTAACCACAAGAAGGGTTTCCATCTTTCTTGGAAGATGCCACACATTTGGAGTTTCGCCCAAGAGTGGAAGAACAATGAGCAAACAGCCCACAAGTACAATTTAGATAAAATTTGCCAAAGTAGATGATGCAAATGATGTCCATGATTTCCTTTTATATCCTTATCTTGGCGCCAAAGGCCAAAAAGGAAAGGTCGACCCCTTATAAAGCTTATTTAACCTTTAAGTTGCTTTTAAAGACCACCAAACCTAGCCGACCTGCTAAAATAAAAAAAACACTAAAAAGAAACAGTAAAAAATTAGAAAATAAAAGTGTAATGAGAGTTCACTTCCTTTTCCTGCTCACTCCACTTTGTTTCCATGGAAAAGGGAATGACAAAAAGTCCAAAATCATGCTCTCAAGTTGGAAAAGGGAACATTACAATCCTCCCTTCCCAAAATTGTTTGTCCTCAAGCAATTGCAAACTCATGTGCCCAAGCATCATCATGTCAGGGTGAAGGAACAAATTGTAGTGCTCCCATAATCTGGGCCTTGTGCCGGTTAGATGAAGGAGCTTCAACCCAAACAAACTCATACCTCTATTTCCCCTTTCTTCATGGAAGTCTTCATCTTTTTCTACTTCAAAAACAACAATGGTACTTCCATTTTTTGCATGCTCAGTTGTACAAAAAACCCTACAAATTGATGTCGTTTCCAGCATAAGGCAAGAAATGGATGCATAATCAGCTTGACAAGCTATCACTCTCACTGCCAAATGCAAATCAGTTTGGGGAGGGGCTGAAAACAATTCACCATGGTCATAATTCACATGGAACCCTATTCCAAATGAGGCTATCAAATCTGATTTATTCCCTCCGTTCAACTGAAATCTTCCTTCCTCATTATTTCATGATGGAATGCTCTCAAAAATTGAAAATACACTGTTGTTTATGGCTGCTAATGGAAGCTTCCAATCTGATTTTTGCAAACTCATCTCTATAACCATGACATAACAACTCCCAAACTGAAATCTAATGGAAAATAAATAAATTCGTGAGTACAGTAGGAGCTAAAAATCGACTTACATAGGCTGGAAATTTAAGAACAGCAGGTCTACAAGTGAAATCAGCCTTCCCTTGCTTACCATTCCTTCCTTTCCCTTCCCGGATTTCAAGAATTTTGATTTCTTCATTTTGCAAATGGAATCCTAGCTCTCCCTTGTGAACTTTGAGGTTGATTTTCCCTAAAATTATGAGCTCTTGATCCCCAAAAACAATGTGTGACTCCGTTTAATTTAGAACAAATAAGTCAATGCAAAACTCATACCTTTTCATGGGGACAGTGGGCTGAGGTAACTTCCTTATGTAAAGAGGATACGTTTCAATAGTTTTGGTGATCACGAGGACCTTAAAACCATCCTTGCTTGGTTCCATCCTTCTCACCAATTCCTTTTTGATAATTTGATGCATATTGCTGCCCATTCCTTCTAACTCTATCATTTTTATAGAACAAAGTGTAATAACCCTTTTGAGGGTTTTGCCGAATATTATAAATGCAAATCTGAAACTGAAAATTGCAGCAGACTCTAGATAAAAACCAGTGACTTATACTAGCTCAAAAAGATACCAAAAATATCATGAGACACCCAAACAGCTCGTCAATATTTTTTTATCTGTTTTTTTTAATTTTAGAAGCAAATACAATCAACACAAACTGAAAACACACTACTGGAAATGAAATAAACATTCAAAATTGCAGCCACGAATTAATTATGAAATATAGATATAGAAGTCTCCAAAAATCATGCAATTCAAGATTCCGGCCTATAAAATTATGGTAAATAAGATTACAAAACCAGATTTGTCCAATTCCTTGCCAATATTCTCAAACCCTACCCTAGGTAGGTCGCTCCACCCTAAAAAAATAGTATCACTGCTGGAAATTTCAAAAAGGTCTTCAAATCAGCTTCCTTCTTCAATGCAAAATGGTGATGAAGGTTTTTCGTCCTTCACCCAAGTCTAATGAAGGGTTTTCGTCCTTCAAAAGACCTCACATGAGGGTTTTTGTCTACAAGTGGTAGACTAAGGAGCAACACGCTCTCTTCGCCAAAGTATAGAGAAAATACGCCAAGCTAGAGTGAAAATGAACTCCCTCTTCTTCTTTTATATCTTTCCTGGTGTCCCCAGATTTCACCCTGAAATCTGAGACTACCCCATGTAAAAAATTTCGTACTTTTAAAATAATGGGTCGTGTGTTTTTATTGCCAGAAAGTGTCTGTATTGTGTCAGGATAATCCCAGATAATCATATTAGCCATTTTCGCCAAATACCCAGATGCCCAAAATTGTTTTATTCTGTCACTGGGGTTTGCTTGCGGGAAATTTATATTTAATTATTTTAAGCCCCGTTTGAAGCAATTTGTGCTCCGGTTTAACCCTGTTGTGATCGTACATATCATTATTCCCATATACCAATAGGGTTTTAACCAAGAATGAATCTTGGGATTTATTTGTGACTTTTGGCAACGTTTTGTGTTTTTGTGTTTTCCCGTTTCGTTTTCTGTGAAATTTCTCTGGATCAATTCCTTTTCCGGTTTGGCCTGATTCTTGGCGTGGAGTATCTAGAGATCACCTATGCACGTTGTGCCATAAGGAATTTGCCACAAGAGGTCTAGTTCTCTCTGGAAAGACGAAGTCGTGCACCAAAAAGCTTCTTCTAGGTTGGCCACATTTTTGGAAAAAGAGGGTTTGAAGTGAATCATGGGATTTTTAGAAGCAGCAGGTAGGTGGGAATTTTGTACCTGCCGAATAGGGTACTTTTTCCCATGAAATTAACGCCACTTAAGTCACAATGGGAAAATCAGAGGCAACAGGCAGGCGGGAATTTCTTACCTGCCTTGCAGGGTAAAAATTTCCATTGTGAAATAAAAGAAAAATCACTTAAGGTATTAATGGGATTTTATTACCTGCCTTGCAGGGTAAATAATCCCATTATGAAAGTCAAACAGCTTAAGTGGATCATGGGATTTTCGGAGCTGCCTTGCAAGGTAAATAATCCCATTGTCAATTGACTTTTAAAAATAGAAATTGCCATGCCAAAAAGTGCGACCCACCTTGGGTGAATAATAATGCATTTAAATAATTTTTATTAATGTTTATTCACCCAATTTTGGTGTCCAAGCATGGAGAAAAGTCAACAAAGAAGAAGAAGGTAAGGGAATTTAAAAATAGAATTCTAAAATTAAATAAATATAATTTATTTAATGCAGCCCCCCTCATGTCAAAAAGTGCACCCCATTTGGGAGAGGAATAATACCTTTTAAAGTATTAATTGATTTAAGTAATTCCTATTTTCAGTGGCTAAGGTCAAAGCATACTGTAAGGCTTGAGTTAACTGGAAGCAGAGAGCTAAAATTAAATAAATTTAATTTATTTAATGGAATCCAAAGCATGCACAAAATAGGCGCCCCATTTAAAGAATTAAATAATTAATTAATTGCCATGAATAGGAAAGGCATTAATTAATTATAGAATTGTGAAAATTATATAAGCAGGGGCTGCCATAAGGATGAATTAATTAATTCAAAGGCAGAGAAGTGCAGCCCAGAGGAAAAGTGCGCCCCATTTGGAGAGGATTTTTTGCTCAAAAGAAAGTGAAATTAATGCTAAAAGCTTCCAAATTTGGCGCACGGGTTGAAAGAGGTTGATTTGTGTCTGGATAATTGTTTGCATAAGTGATACAGGTGCCCAGGTGAAGATGGTAAAATTCATGCTTGCTTTGCATGCAAATAAAACATCAAAATTTGGGGCAGCAAGCTTGATATATGCAGATTTTTATAATTAAAATCCAGTGTTCATGTTCTGGTTGCCATCTTTGTCTGAATTAATTGTAGGAATTCATTACAGGTGCTTTTATAAGAAAAGGGGAGCTTAAATCAATGTCCAATACATTGAACATTACCTTCGAATCTGAAGAAATATCCAGATCTGCACCGGTTGTGAAGAATTTCGACCGAATAAAGAGAAAAAGAATTGCTCAGATAAAGATTGCTCCAGCCATGGCAAAGCGGGATGAAAGAGAAAGCTCAGCAAAATCATGTGTAGCTTCTAGATTTGCTGAAGTCAATAGGCTCACATCTAGATCCAGATCTCATAATTGCAAAAGCTTCTAGCACAAAGGCTTCATCCTCTTGTTTCGAACACAGCCCGTGGAGAAGTCAGTGCGTGGAAAATTCCTTCCAGGATCTTTTGCATGTGCTTCCAATCTCCCAGTTGAAGCCTTCATTGAAGTTGCATTCACCCGGAGTGCTTTCCAGAATTTTTAATTGCTCATATGCAATTAAAAATAAAAATAATGAGTTATTTACGGCGAACATTGCACTGATGCATGTACTGGAGAAGAACTACAAAAGCTTCAAGGATAAGAAGGAAGACATGCCAAAGGCAATACCCGCAAGAAAATCACAGTCACTTCCAGATACAGCTACTTCCAGATCCAGTTTGAATCAGCTTCAGCTGCAAAATATGAAAAAGGACAAGACTGCAGCTTTCCTCTTTCTTCATCTTTCTCTTATTTCCTCTGAAAAAATAATTGAGCGATCAATTAAATTATAAAACTTAAGTCATTGGTTTAAAATCCATTACTTGAAGAAGTCAACTACTTGGAAATAGGTGGCAGACGTGCAAAATAAAAGGTTCTATTTTCAGTTACAAACCATGCATGTCATGCAAAGAGGAATTCCAGGAGGGAGATTGCCAGTTGTTTCCTTTCCGACTTCCACATGTGCCAGTTCACTCAAAGCTTCCTACTTGTAATTGCCCCTCTAAATTCTATAAGTAGAGGAAGAACCTACGGGTTACAGAATGATAATTTGTAAGCAGCATTCTTGTGTTCCAGACTTTGTGCTGAAATCCCTGATAGCCACTTGAAGCAAAGGAATATAGAGGAGCAGGTTTCCGGAGAACTTTGTGTCACGGTGTATTCTGTTTCTAGCTTTCTATCTTAGATCTTCTAATAAACTTTGCGTTATTTTAGATTTAGCTATGGAGTTGCCTTTGCTTATAATTTTGTGTGTTTATATCTATTGGTTTCTTCTATGTGCATGCAATCAACTCTATTATCTATTGATTGAGTTGCATATATTCCCCATTTCTTCCATGTGTTTTATTACTTCTTTCTTCTATAAATATTTCCTTTCTTAAATCGCTGCTTACTTCCTGCAGAACTATACAACTATGGTTCATGAGTTGAATAGTTAAAGTAAAACCCCATATAGATACTAGCATGGACTTTACCGACAAATCTGACATTTTTACCGCTAGGTTGTCTTTCACAAATCAGCAGCACCCCCTGGATGTTGATCAAGATTTCTAGTTTGATCATACTAGCATCCAGTGTGATTGCACAACATTGAATCCTTTCCCCAAGTGTGGGACTTGTAAAATGAGAAAGGAATCTCTAGTTTAGAGGCTGGTTCCTCAAAATCCTCTGGTCAGATTTATCACTTACAAGTTGCAGAGGTCTATATTCCTAACCCTACCCTAAATTCCAAAAGGACATAGAGATAGAGAATGCAAAAAAGCTAAAACTAATGCTAATAGGTGATGCACCAAAGGAGTGGTGAGCATTTTTTACTTCTGCAGATCTGACATAGTCCATAAAAAATAGCAACAAAGAACCTCATGCACAAACTGATAATTGTAATGAAGGATCATAAATTAACCAAACAACACAGCAGAGGATGAAAACTAATCACAGAGGCCTGTATTGTTATTTTAATCATCAAAATCACTTGCATTAAACACTCTGAGAGGCAAAAATAAAGTTGTAGCTCTCTAGAAAAGGTCTGATATTCCACCAAAATCACTTCCAAGGTGAGAAAGGGGGCTTGCAATACACAAAAAATGTTCAACAACTTTGAAAAATGAGCCAAATCTAGCTTTTACAGTGCAAGGGACGAGCCCAGGAGAGAGAAACATGGAAAACATGCAAGGGATTCAACCATTGACCAAAATCACACATTCAAAACAACATGGTCATCCTTACATACCCATCCCTGGACATTTTTAGCCATGCTGGGAGAGAATGCGAACCATTCTTCATTAAAAACAGTGGTTGAAACGTCATTTCTGTCGATGACCACGTGCCAGAGGAATTTTTTATTTTCTCTCTCCAAACTCCATAAAAATGCAAAAATGACCCCAGAAATCTTGTAGATAATTTCATACTAGCTTTCCATTGATATAAAGAACGCGAAAAACCAAGCTCTGGATCGAAAGATATGGCAATTTGAAGTTTTAGGGCAAAACAGGGCCAAATCGGGTTGGCGGGTAAAAATTCAAATTTTTGCACCTTTTTGGTCATTTGGAAATCTTTTCCAAAATTTCCCCATGCTCCACCACTCTAGGTGCCACAGTGGCAGCATCTCATTGGCCGCGGGCCTTTCCAGGGGAAATTTTTTTTCAAAAAAACTCCGCCGAGCCATAACTTCAAAAATACATGGAGTTAGGAGGAAAACTTTACCTTTCTGGAAAGCTGAGAAAGAGCTCTATCCAATGGTGCCATTTCCAGAAGGTTTTGAGTGCCTGAAAGATAAAAATTATGACTGAGGCACAAGAGAGGAAAAAATGAAGGGAGTTAGCCAAAAAATGAGCAGGGGCACATTTTGGATAACAATTTTGGCGACTCAGAGGGGTCATCTGCCTGCTAGATGAAGTTACTAGTTTCCTGAAGCAATCCATTGGGCATGAAGTCATCAAATCTCTGCTTGGTACCCCAATTAATTAGAACAATGCAAGGAGGAAGATGGAGGGAAAAACATCATCTGATGGAGCAAGGCCTGCAAACACATTTCCTGGAACAGCAAGCTTGTGCCAAAGCACTTAGGGAAAGAAAAACTAATCTACAACAAAACAATGTGCATAAGCACTTGGAGGAATGAAAAACCTAAGCTAATATGTACAAGGTGGAGAATTTCCTTCAATAGCAATGCTTTAGATGGATTCCATTGACTGGAATCTGTAATTCTTCACCATCCAATGAAGACAATTGGAAAGCATTGTTGTCCTTACACTTTGTGACCATGTATGGGCCACTCCAAATGGCATCAAATTTTGAATGCCTTCCCAGTTTTGCTCTGTCTGCATCCCATTTTAACACTAGATCTCCAACTTGGAAAGATCTATTCTTGGCCTTTCTATCAAAGGTCTTCTTGATCAAAGCTTGATCCTTCTCCATTGCTTGGGATGCCTGATTTCTGATTTCTTGGAGCTCCATCAATTCTACATATCTAACCTCCATGGGCTCAAACTCTGAAAACTCCAACTGTTTCATGAGTTCCAATGTTGGCAACTCAAGTGACATGGGAAAAATTGTCCTCTCTTCCATAAACAAGCTTGAATGGAGAATTACCTGTAGATCTCTTGGGAGTTATCCTATCAGCCCATAAGGCTGATTTCAATTTTGTATGCCAAGACCTCTGATTTTCATCAAGAGTCCTCCTGATGATCCTCAACAAGTTCTTGTTTGTAGATTCAGCTTGGCCATTACCCTGAGGGTAATAGTTTGATGAAGTGCTTAGGTAGATCCCATTCTTGACAAATGTCCCATTCAGTCACCTTGGATCCAATGAATGCCAATGCATTATCTGATATTATTGTAGCAAGTATGCCAAATCTGGTTACTATTCCCTTGTAGAAGTCTAGGATGCTAGATTCATTTGCTTCCTTGAGTGCTACTGCTTCAGTCCACTTGGTGAAGTAATCTGTTGCTGTTAAAATCCACTTGTGCCCTTGGCTTGAATTTGGGATTAATGACTCCAATGAAGTCCAAACCCCATTGCATGAATGGCTGGTCAACTGAAATTGGATGCAATGGAAGGGCAGCTAGTCTCTCCTTACCTGTGAAGAATGCACAATTCTTGCACCTCTTGATCCATGCATAACAATCACTGAAAATCTTGGGCCAATAATAGCCAGCCCTCATGATCTTTAGAGCTTTCACTCTTGGTGCAAAATGACCACCAACTGATCCACCATGGAACTCTTCCAACACCTCTGTGAATCTGATTTGTACCAATGCATCTCAGTAGCACTCCATTCACATCTCTTTTGAATAAAACACCATCAATAAGGGCATATGGGACAGCCTGCAATCTGAAGTGTCTTCTTTTGGTCTTGTTCATCTCTGGAGGGCATAGGCCTGTGCATGTAGGAAGTGCATTATGTCTTGGGTCCAGCAAGGAGTGAGGACACCATCATTTTCCTCTTGAGTGCTTCCTTTCTCATGGCTGTCTTGCAACGCCAAAACAACCTCTTTCTCATTGCATGCTTCCTTTTGTTTGTTCAAGACCAGCTGCTCACACAATCCTTTTCCTCTGACCAACTTGGTGACTTTGATCTCAATGTCATACTCCATGACATGAGTAATCCAACCTGCTCTCTTTTCATTCAGGTCTTTGTTGAGGAGGAAGTCTTTAACTCCCACATGAGAAACCAACAATTGAACCTTGTTGTTTGAAACTAGATGCTTGAATTTCTTCAAGCTCCTGATTACTGCAAGAACATGCTTCTCAATGAAAGAATATCTCACCTCATAGTCCTCCAGGATTTGGCTGAAGAAAGCAATTGGCTGCTCATCATTGTCTTTGTTCTGCTGTACCAAAATTGTAGAAATAGTATCATCACCCTCCAAATGCATAAAGGATGAAATCCTTGGAGAAATCCGGGTTAATGAGAGTTGGGGCTTGAGAGATGGCTTCTTTGATTGCTTCAAAACTTTCCTTTCCTTCTGCTATCCATTTGAAAGCCATGCTTTTCTTTAACATCTTGGTGATAGGCTTGACTAGGGCTGCAAAATTTGGGACAAACCTCTGAACAAAATTTATCCTTCCCAAGAAACTTTGGAGGGCTTTCTTGTGGCTTAGTAATGGTAGTGCTCTTATGGCTTCAACTCTTTCTGGATCAATTGCTAATCCTTCTTTGGAGACAATGTGGCCAAGGAGTTTTCCTTCATGGGCTAGAAAAATACACTTTTTAGGATTCAAGGATACTCCAAATCTTCTGCACCTTTGGAATACTTGTCTCAAATGAAAGAGATGGTCTGCTGCATTTTTTGAAAAAATAGTGATATCATCAAGATATATCAGCACCATGTTGTTAATCAAATCCTTGAACACCATGTCCATTGCTCTTTGGAAAGTAGCTCCAGCGTTGGACAGCCCAAATGGCATTTTCCTGTATGCATAAGTTCCCCATTTGGTTGTAAAGGTTGTCTTGAACTGATCCTCTTCCTTCACCATAATTTGATTGTACCCTGAATAGCCATCAAGTAATGAAAACCTCTCAGAGCCAGCAACAACTTGTAAAATCTGCTCCATAGAAGGAAGTGGATAATGATCCTTGAGAGATGCTCTATTCAAATCTCTGAAGTCAACACACAATCTGATTTCCCCACTCTTCTTTCTAACTGGAACCAAGTTGGCCACCCAACTAGAATGCTTGATAGGGAATATGATTCTTGACTCTATCAACTTATTCAATTCTTTTCTCATGAGAGGCTCCATGTGTGGATTGACTGGCCTTTGTTTTTTCTTGATGGGTTTAGTACTTGGATCCAATTCAATGGTGTGTTGAGCTAACTTGGGATTGAAACCTTTCAAATCTTCATAGCTCCAAGCAAACACATCAGGGAATTCTTGACAAAGTTGTATGAACTCATACCTTTCTTGCTCAGTTGTCATTTTACCAACTTGGAGTGATTTACCTTCTCCCACCAAGATGGACACTGAATCTTCTCCCTTGACTTGGATGTTTGCTTTCTCCTTCCTAAACTGATCATTAGGATTGAAAATGGACTCCAAAGTAATAAGTCCCTTTGGTAGTTTGTTGGTTCTCAGCTATACCACTTGGTCACCATACTGCTGTTCCAACTTTTCCTGATTTTTAGCTGAGAACTCAGCCTCTTCTTGCAAGAAATGGATGATTTGTTGATCATTTTCAAACACTTGCCAACTTACATTGTTATCTGGCACTGAAGGCCTCACAATCACATGGATGTTTGGTTGTACCTTGTCTTTTTGATGCTTTCAACAACATCAAAGGCTGCCCCAACTGCTGCAAGCCTGTCAGCAGCTTGGTTCTCTTTTCTAGGAATGGATTTGATGCCAAAGCCCTCAAAATCTTCAATGAGGTCCCACACCCTATTTTTGTAGCACTTGAGTAGATCATTCTTGACAGCATGCTGCCCCTTAACTTGGTTGACAATCAAATCACTGTCACCAAATACTTGCAAATTCTTTATTCCTCTCTTGATTGCCCAATGCAATCCTTGTACCAAAGCTTCATATTCAGTAGTGTTATTAGAGCATGCAAACTGAAATCTAAAAGCTTAATAATACTTAACTCCTTGAGGTGAAACAAGCATAGCTCCCCCTCCAGCACCTTGTCTACTTCTTGATCCATCAAAGAACAACTGCCATACCTCATTGTCATCCTTGTGGTTTGGCTTGGTGATGCTAGGAATAGGCTGATTTTCTTCATGCATGCAATAGACTCCTAGCTCAGATTCTTCTATTTCTTGATAAGGATCAAAAGCATGCACCTTGCTTGCCCATTCATCAAGAGTCAAATCTGGGATGCTTCCAACCTTGGTGTCAGCTTCATCAGTGCTTGGATAATCCTCTTGATCAAACGCTGAACAATTGGCATTGATTTGGCTTGGAGTGTGAGGCTCAATGTGAAAGTTTGCAATAGGCTCAGATCTGATTGTGGCTTTAGTTCCATATCTTGTTCTGAACAACATGTGTGACCAATCAGTAGATAAGTAACCTCCAATCTTAGCTGTGAAATCCCTTGACAAACATAGGGCAAAGAGTGGTGGAAGATCTATTACCAAGACATCTTACAAAACAACAACGTTGGGGCATGCATGCAAAGTAAGACTCAAGTTTTTAATCACTCCAACTATTGTTACTGTTCCACATGCTGTCCCATCCAATTACACTACCCCTTTGGATATGACTTCATATTGAATTCCCAACTGATCAGCTATTTGCTTGGGCATTACTGAACTACTTGCTCCCGAATCAATCATGCAATTGTGTACTAATTGATTTCCAATGATCAATGAAACATAGAATGGAGGGGGCTTCAACATTTTACCTTGCTGTCCTCCATGATTCCCCTCAGGCTGGGCAGCATTTGTGAGCACCTTCTCTTGCATTTGGACCTTGCTGATTTGAAGTTGACCAGTCCTTCATGGCAGCTTGTAGCAAATCTCTTTGGCCTGGGATGGATAGTGATTCCCACATTGATATGTTTACATTTGTCTTCTTCATCTGATCAATGATGTTGAATGGAGATGAAGCATCTCTCTGCTGTCCCTTGGCCTACACATTCATTCCTTGCACATGGGCAGGAGCAACTGGCATTTGAGTTGGTTTAGGAGCTATTTTGGGTGGCCCTTACATGTTTGGAACTGCATTTTGTTTGCCAATAGTTTGTGGAGTGGTAGAAGGTTGTGGATTACTTGGAGCCAATGGCTGTCCTTCACCCAATTTTCTCCTTTTTGACCTTGTGTTGGCTGCAAACACTTTGAGAGATTGTTTGATTCATACCACAAAAATCTTCTGCCTTCCAGTTTACAAGTGTGGTATCATTTGGAGCTGATTGTTGCTGGGATGTTTCTTGTTGTTGGTTATTTCCTTGACTCCCTTCACCCTCCACACCAGTTTTTGTTACCATTAATGCTTGATTTAGGGCACCATTGAAGCACATAGACTGGTTGTGAGGTTCATTACATGGGAAACACCAATCATACTCTTGAGCTATGTTGTTTTGTACTGGCACTAATGCTTTAGAGGTAGATGTAGCGTTGGGATTATAAGGCTGAAATGGTCTATTGGTAGGAGGCCTTGCTTGATTCTGATTTGTAACTGGATTGGGTGGTCTTTGAGGCTGATATGGCTACCTGTTAGGTTGAGCTTGAGGCTAATAAGAAGGTCTAAAACTTTGGGCTTGCTGCCTCTTGAGTGTAACTAGCTCATTGCCTAAATTTTGCAATTGCTTCATGACTTCTTGAAGTTCATTTGAGGCACTAGAAGATGAAGTAGAAGCTTCATTTGAATTCTGATTTCTAGGAGTGGGAATAGGAGCTAAAATAGGTACTTGATTAGTGCTTGGACTCTCTAAATTTGGATACAATGGCATTGGAGGCCTAGGAGCTAGCTTGCCAGCTTGAATCAAACAATTTTCAGCTCTAATGGCAATGCTATAAGCAGCAGGGATAGTTGTGCCTCCCATGGATTGAATTAACATAGAAATATTAGAATTTAAAGCTTTAAGGTAATATAGAAAAGCACCTTCTGTTGTTGGCCTTACTGCCATTGGAATTCTCTCCCAAGTCCTTTGAAATCTGAAGTTGTTCAATCAGTAAGGTGCTCATTGTCAGGAGCTCTATTGATAGGATTTGTTAATACACTAAAATGTTGACAAGTTGTATCCCTTTTCTCCAAACTGCTCATGGAGGGCTATACATAACTAAAATCTAATTTTGAATAGAGACATGTGTTATGCTGGACTCCTGATTACAATTATTTAAGTATTGGTAATTTTTGTGTTACAAGGAATGAGGTATAGATTTTACGTGCGTTTGCCCAAAGCTAACTTGGATGACCATGTAAAATTGATATAGGTTTATCTTATCACAAATTTGGTTGAGATAAGCTTATATGTACACTGATCTAGGGGGTTAAGGATGGAATATGATTCTCCAGTAAAGTAGTGGGATTTTTAGTCCTACATGGGATTAGAGATTTTGATGGATAAGGATTAGTGGGCTGTTACCATAAAATTGACAGAGCCACTTTTTTCGCCCGCCATTTTGCCCATTGTGAAGTAGTGAAATACCCTTGTTTTTTGCGAATGAAGCCATCAATTTACCCAGGTGGAGGAGTTGTATCAAGTTTTGTTACATTGGTGGATAAGTGAAACAAATTTCCATTCTCCATAGTCTTGTTCTTAAAGGCATTGTGAAGATAAATTGTATTAAAGTAACCTCTATTACAGTGAGAATTTAACATTCGTATGTTATCCTCTTCTATTTACTTTGATATTTCAGCATTTCTACAAAACTATCTAGGTCTTCTTATTGAGTTGAGTGGTATTCATTGTGTTATGACATTGTTGTTTAGTTGTTTTAAAGATTACGATCTTGCAAACTAAATGCATGTTTTGCTTTTGTTAATGTAAGCATTCAGGATTCTGAGGTCCCACCGAGCGTTGTCCAAAACTTTGTCACTTCAGCCAGCACCTTCTGGATGTTGGCCTTATTTCCATCTGACAGTCCTTTGTAAATCTGAAGTTGAAGTCAGTTCAGCTTGCTTCATTGGGAGCTCTCTTGATGGTTGTCAATTGTTCCGAAAGGGACAAGTTATCTCCCTTTTCTCTAAACTACTCATTTATCAGCTATACATAACTGGTTCCAATTTTTGAACAGAACCTAAGCAAGGCTCCTAACCATTGCAAAGCCTTCCCTTTGAATGAAGATGCCAACAAGTTTGACAACGTAACTTACATCTCATCAATCTCATGGATTGCACAAATATTAGCAATATCCTTGACATGATCACCAAGAGTGGTCTGATTCTAAAGTATGGAATGTTCTCAGTGTAAAGTATGGGATGTTCATTGAGAGCAATGCTGCAAAATTGACATATGGGTTGTGTTGTGCCATTCTGATTGCAAACATTGGATTTTGTAGCATTGAGAGATGAAGTGGGCTGCTACCAGTGAAATTGACATTGGGTTGTTTAACATGCCATTCTGACTTGGCCTTAGAACCCTTGTTGGCAAAAATAAGAATGAAAGGTCTACCAGGTGGAGGAGTTGATAGAGTTCTTATTTGGTGGAGATGGAGACCTTTGAATTCTCCTCCCTCTTTGTCTTCTTCTTGGAGATAATTTGCAGATACTCAAACAATACTTCTTCTTCTCTAACTCTTGACCTTGTGTTGATTCTTCTCATGAGTTTTCAGGTCTGTACTGTTAAAACCAGTTGATTCTTCTTCCTTGGAGTCGCCAGATGTGTAATTCAGGGAATCTTTTTAAGCAAGAAACTTGCAACAAATGCACATCAATTTTGTTGCAATGAAGATGAAGACCTCTAAGGTCCCATTCTGGGCATGCCAAAACTGTTGGTGCAAATCAGATTTCTAGTTCAACACCCTTAGTATCCAGATGTTCAACATTGAATTTCTAGTTTGAAAATTTTCAAGAATCTCCAGTTAGAGGTGATTCCTACAACATTGAATCTTTTCCCCCAAGTGTGGGACATTGTAAAAAACGTGAAAATAATCTCTGGATTAGAGGATATGGTTCCTCAACTCCTTATGATCAAGTGTATTACATTGCAAGTTGCAAATCAGGTTTTAAACTCAAAATATTTGAATCTAAATTTTTTCACAAGGAGACAGGGTTGAGAAAATGCAAAAATAAACCTAGTCTAAGCCATTAAGGTGATGCACCAAAGGAGTATTAGACATGGGCCCATTCTGTACTTCTACATTGACACAATCCACAAGAAAATACAACACAAAACATGCACAATTTTTCAAAATGTAATGAAATATCAGAAATGAAGCAATGATAAACATATGAAAGGATTGAGAAGATTTTAATCACAGAGCACAGCATTGTCGTTATTCCAAGTCCAATACAATGCATTACAATGGCCAAGAGGCAAAAAGAAGATGTTAGTATTTGCATGAAAAGGTAAATTCATTTCCACAAATCACTTGGCATTCAAGGAAGAAAAGGAAGTGGTGCATGGAAGCCTGCAAAACTTTATAAAAGAATGTCCGCTCATTCTTTCCAAAATGAGCCAAATTTGGCTTTTGGACAATGGCAAAAACTGAGCTCAGGAGAGAGAAACGTGGGAAAACATGAGAGGAGCTTCAACCACCGACCAAATTAATAAAACAGCATGGGAATCCTTAAAATCCATTCCCTGACATTTTTTACCATGCTGGGAGAGAATGCGAGCCATTCTTCATTAAAAATGGTGGTTGAAACGTCATTTCTGTTGATTTCCACGTGCGAGAGGTGTTTTCCAAATTTTCTCTCTCCAAACTCCACCAAAACACAAAATTGATCCCAGAATCATGTAGAGAATTTCACCAGCACTTTCCATTGATATAAAGAATGTGGAAAAAACCAAGCTCTGGATCGAAAGTTATGCTCATTTGAAAAATTTAGGGCAAAACAGGGCCAAAATGGGTTGACGGGGCCGAAAATTTTAAAATTTTCCCCACTTTTTTGCATTTGGGAAAATTTCCCAAAAAATTCACGCCCCCGAAACTGCTGACTCTAGGTGCCACGTGGCACATTCTGATTGGTTGCGGGCCTTTCCTTCTAAAATTTCCACCGTTTCTAGGCCTTTGGAAAATTTTCCAAAAATTCTCCACCGGCCATGACCTGAGGACACGTGGCATGATACGTGATTCATCACGGGCCTTCTAATGGCTTAAATTTTCTGTCGCTGTTGACCATCTTCTTTGAGCTGGACACATGTGGCAAAATCCCATTGGACGTGGGCCTATCTTCCATTTTTCTCTTCCGGCCTGTCTTGCATTTTTTGCCGCCACATGGACACGTGGCATAATTCCATTGGCTCGGGCCTGGGGAGGTGGGAATTCCTTTTTTCAATTTTTCCTTTTGATTTTTGCTTTGGGAAAAATTCCCAACTTTCCCCCACACTCCCGCCATGGTCTGAAGACACGTGGCAGAGATCTCATTAGACTTGCGGGAATTGGGGAAAATTTCTCCTTTGCGCCCTTGCCAAACAATTTGGAAAAATTTTCTAATTTCCTCCGCCGCTCTGACACTCCAATGGCTCGACTAAGAGACACGTGGCAATGCTCTGGATTTGGGCCTCAGGGCCAAAAATTTTTTGTGCCATTACTTAGCCGATAAATTTTGCCAAAAATTTTCCTCCGCCTTCCGCCACTCTCCCTCCATCTAGAGACACGTGGCAGCATAATGTGATTGGATTGCGGGTCTCGTGGCATCAAAATTTTTCTTTTGTGCCAAAACCCTTTGGAAATTTTCCAACTTTCTCCCCCTTCTGAGACACGTGGCACACATCCTTCCATTGGCCGGCGGGACTTCGGGAAAAATTCCTTTCTGAATTTTGTCGAACACTTGGATAAAAATTTCAAGTTTACTCCGCCTTCCGGCCCTGCTCCGAGGACAACGTGGCCTCATCTTATTGGCTGGCGAGGTTTTTCTAGGGAAATTTCCCACAAAAACTTCCACCGAGCCAATAACTTCAAAAATACATGGAGTTAGGAGAAACATTTACCTTTCTGGAAAGTTTGAGGTTGGTGATTTAGTCATGAATGGAGCCATTTTGACCAGGTTTTGAGTGCCAGAAAGATAAAAACATTATGACTGAGGAACATGAGAGGAAGGAATGAAGGGAGTTAACCAAAAAATGAGTTGGGACCTCATATTGGATAACATAGTCACCAAATACGGCACCGGGGGCGTACAAACTAGCTCACCCCAATGGTGCTGAGCTCTGAGAGCCCATGAACACCATGCATATTAAGCATTTCTATGCTTAAACATGGCATAAGGAAGTTAAAAATCAGAAAATCAGAAAAATAAGAGAGAAAACAAGTTGTTCACTAGTGAAAACCATGCAATTGTGGCACTTTAGACAAGTCCTTGGGTGAAAACCGGTTTCCGGTGCCTCAGGAGAATTCATTGTTCACAATCATTCTGTATTAGGAGGGTAGTTATATTTGGCCTAGACCTAATTTTTCCTTCGAGATTCCCTATGCACACCATCTTGTCAAGCCTTGATCCTGATTTTTCTCCTGTTGTTATTTTGTGAAGGCATGGTCTTTGTCTATTCCCCATCTCATGCTAGGGGCACTTCTGTGATTTCACCTTCCTATTTATAAGTGCATGGAATTTTCCTTTGGATATTCCCTATCTAACGTAGGGGCATCCACGCTTTCTTGGTTACCTATGCATAGCTCTGAAAAAATGTTAGAAAAACATAAAAAAAAATCCAAAAATGTTAGAGAATCAAAACAGTAGAAGATTGTTTCACAAAAATCAAAACAATAGAAAATTGTTTCCCAAAATTTAATACAATAGAAAATTGTTTCACAAAACTCTAAACAATAGAAAATTGTTTTAAAAAACAACCTTACAAAAAAATTCACTTTAGTTTACTTTTGTTATCTTGTTTCTTGCTTTGCTTGATTTCTTGTATAGTTGCTTCATGTTTGTACATTTTTATTGTTTGTTGCTTAGAAATAATTTGTTAGGATTCATCTTTTCTTGTTTAGATTAGATTTATTCTTGCTTGTGTATATTGAAGTGTGTTTTTGCATGCTAGTGAATCATGGTACATTATTGTATTGGTTCATTATGTTCTTTGTTAACATTTGATTGTGTTTTCCTGTTGCATGCGCATCATTTTGTTATCACATCATCATATTTCCATCAGTATCATCACATCTAACATCATCTATACATCATATATCAAGAAAAAGCTAATTATACATCATACATGAATGCTAATCTAATCATCACATATCATATCATCAAATGGGGGCAAGAGGGATTACAAATATAAAAATGTATCCCCCCACACCCATATCATCATGTCATCCCATCCACTAAATCTAGCACATCACATGAGAAAATACATTTGATATACTCTACAGATCTATCATCTAAAAATCAAAGCGCATGTGATACATCAAAAATCAGGATACATATACATGTGAAATCAAATAAGCTAACACCATAACATATCCATCTATCCATGTACTCAATAAAAAATAGCAAACAATATCCATCATCTCATAACACGTGTCATGTCAAAAATGTCCATATATACATATACATGTTTGTGGTATATCTGTATCAAAATTAAATATACATCACTACTATACATTAAAAATACCTTCATCTGAGGCATGCAAAAAGGATGATATACATCGATCAAAGAATACAACTACCTTCATCAGAGGCATATGTACAAAATGTTATACATAAACAAAATTGTACATCAAGCACAAGATGCTCATAGCCTTCATCAAGAGCCACATGTATCAATACAATATGAATCAGGGGTGACTCGAGCCCCAAGATGGGATGGCTGGTTTGTCCCATGGTGGAGGCATAGCATGAGCATCACTCGATCCTATAGGAAACCCCCATGGCTGCTCCACTGAGGCTTGAGGCCTCTCTAAACTCGTCACTCTACTTGAATTCTGGCTATAAGAAGGTGCCCACCACTCAACCAAAACTACCTCATAATATAATGATTGGTGATCAAAATCCTGATGCACTCGACCATGATAGCTATGGTAGTGCTACTCACTGCTCTAGCAGAACCACTTTGTAATAAGTAGTCTTGTAAAAAAGGGCCTCACCACCAAGCCTAGTGGCATCACGTATCAGGTCTACGTCTCCAGAGGTGAGCGCTGCCTGAAGGGTAGTATCTCTCTCACTTGTCACTTTGCCTAGGCCTACCTCACCATGTCTAAAGGTAGCAACCTACTTGATCTCTCTTTGTATTCATCAGGCTACAGCTCGACACGGGCTTGAGTCCCTTTGTGCTAGTAGTGCCTGTGATCATGTGTACACATGATCTGCTGAAATTAGATGCAACAACCATCTGCACCTATGACTGGGACTGATGCCTGAAGGCTCGGTAATCCTGAGCCCCCTATGCTCTGTTGTCTCTTGGATATGGCTCCAGCTATGCTACTCTGGTCATCTCTTAATCCTATGCCTCAGCCTGAACCTAATCTCACTCTAAAAGTAAGGTAATAATATGAGCTTGGGCCTCATCTCTCTCTGCCATAGTATTCACACACCAGCCTCGAGTCCTCATCTCTCTCTACTCTAGCACGTCGGTCTTGGTCTAGAGGCTTACTGTAACTACACTTGTACTATGGCATAATCTGTGTGACTGGCTGGGAGGTTATGTAGGTGCCTTAGGGACTGATCCCTGAGGTACTCTAGAAGACTTGTACCCTACTCGAAGACTCTTCCTCTAAGTGGCTGCACTACTACTTGTATTGGGATCATGTAGGCCTCAGTCCCTATGCTTGCTGAGGCATCCTTGTCCATCATGTGGGATCACCACTCATAAGGGATCCTCTGGGTCTAGCGGCCAAGTGCCTACTACCCATCACCATGCATTCTGCCCCATAGCCATATCTCTACATGCGGGTGAATGCCTTGGCGTACCCAAGCCTCCTCTGGAATCAGTGAGCCGTACCAGGGTAATACTGATCTATTGGGCTGGGTCCCATACCTATGGGACCACCTGTGTAAAGCTCACCTTTAGCTCAGGATGCCTACTAGTAGACAAGGCCCCATGGTCTACCTGTTGGAGTCTCGGGAGGCATATCACAAATCTGGCTGTGGAACCCCATACACCCTACCTAGCTGTTGCTGACATTAGTCTACTTTGTATAAATTGATGATGTAACTGTGGCTACCTAGAAGGAAGTGCTCTACCACACAAAAACTGAGATTTGTTCCATCCTCTCGCCACTGTATCTTCCTGTAAGGCCTCCATATAATGTCTCTATCTAGCATCTCATCAAACTCTTGTCGATAATGATACAAGCTACCTAGGTGCCCTCATATGTCATCACTTATAGAAACCCAACACATGTATGATGAATCCTCCAGGACTCAGACATGTAATGTGCCTACAAGGCACCTGATAGCTATGTGGTCCCAAGACTAAATCTGCAGTAAAGAGGTAGGCCCCACCTTCTTCTGATAGTGGTATGTAATCAAGTGTAACTCCCAGTATAGATGTGCTAGTATGCACTGGTCCCAGACATAGTGCTCACCACTAAAAATCCCGTGAACCAATGTCATCAGACACATAGGTGTCCCAGTCTTATCAGTGAGTAGAATCCCACTGATAAGTGACATCACATATAATGGCCACCGGTGCAATGTTGGATCATCTATGCACTTGTGCAATGTGACTATCAATCCATCATGAGGTATCTCATCATGATCAAATAAATCATTGAATTTCACCCTGATCTGCCTAAGGTCATTCGTGTACTCGATCATCGAGACTATGATAGGTAGGTAGAGAATCTGCCATACATACTCCAGAGTAATTATCATCTCTCTGGTAGCAAGCCTAAAGCATTTGTGATATAGAGCCTAGGCCCACCACCGCACTCTGATCTCATTGGTGCATAGTCCCCTCTAGCTCTGCTATGCATGAATGCATCTCTCACATTTGTAGCATGGGAAACCGTCTCTATAAAATAATTCCATTTGTCAGCTACTAAAATTTCTTCTAAGTTCTACCTCTAATTCTTTAGGGTTAACCCAAAAATCTTAATTTTCTTCTAAGTGTCATCATTCTTGGCATTTTTCTATCTCTCCTTCATCTACCCCATATGCTTGTGTGCCCTTTAGGGCATATGCACACCCCATGTCATATGTGCCCTCTTTTTGGCACATGCACATGTGTGCATCCACCTATGGATGCTTGCACCATCCTTCGAGTGCCTGTGCGTGCACACATATGTGTACACTATGTGTGTGATATCATGTTTGTGTGTGTGCGTGTGTGCACATGTGTTGTGTGTGCGCTGTCATGCATATTTTTGGTGTCCAAATGTGTGCGCATACGCTCCAAGGGTACCTGCGCCCTAGTGCATGTGTTCCTGCACAACTCTGCCCTAGTTTCCTACTTTTAACATTAACTACGGGCATTAATTACAAAATTAACGAAGAGGGTTAGATTACTCACAAAGATGCCATTGTCTACATGTTAGTCATACCCTTGAACTGTGTCTGCTCAGCTCAAATAGTCTTGTGCTCTCACCATCACCCTCGTCGTTGTTAGAGTCTTGTGGTAAAAACTCAGCGACATTTGGTTAGAAATGAATTGGTCGCGGTGATTTACCCCCTCTTGGGTGGGTTATATCAAGCTATTTTTTATCGATCGTGATGCCTAGAGGCTTGTTTTGACAACTGTTTTCTCTTCTATTCACTGTCAAATAATTATTTTAATTAAATAATTATTTTTCTTTAATTTTTCATTGTGTTGGGGTAATTTTTACTATCTAGTACCCCTTTCACTAGGAAATTTTTTATTGCTCCTAGGTAATTTTTCTTCTTATCCACACTCTATCAAATAATTATTTTTTTTCAAATAATTATTTTATTAATTTTTCCTCTATACAGGGACATTACTTGTCACTTATTTCTTATTTCTTCCCCCTAGGGCGTTTTCTTTTGCATCTAGGCACTTCATTCTATTTCTTTTATTTTCTTCTACACATCCACTGTCCACCACATTTTAGATAACACAAAAACATATATATAATATATATATATATATATATATATATATATATCACTTCATAAGAAAAAAATAAAGCAAAATTATCCACAAAATTCTAAAAATTAGAAAACCTAAAAAAATAGGTAACCCACTTATTACGGCTGAAAGTTGTGTCTTGCGCATGGTATTCTTTCCATATCCTACTAGTTTATTTCACATCATCACTGATCAACACAACTTGTGGATCACCAGATTCACAACCATTCACCAAGCTAACTACTTGCATTGTCCATACTCTGGGGCACATCTCATTTCCTGGTGTTGTTTCATTGCACACAAATCTTTCTCCTTGGAACCAATGTCCATTATCATTTCTCTTGCATGTATCCTTTCTCGGGGCATCATTTTTAACCCTTTTTCGTCAATCACAAACATGTGGAACTCTTCATCTTGATAAAAAACATTTTTACAACTATCTTTACTTTTATTGGGTTGGATATGTGCATTCGTACTTGTTTTCCCTGTTAAATGAGCTTGTTTCCTTCTCATATTGCATTTCATTTTGTATGTTACATGGGGTTAGTGTTTTCAGAAATCGATAATTGTTTGTAGTATGAATTTTCATGCCATCCTACTTTTGTTGTATTATTATATTTTTAATAAGGACTGATGACATAGATCTTTTGGCAATATGATGACAATAAATTTGTTTCAATACACTGGATGAAATCTTGCTCATTTTCTTCTCGTCTTTGTTTCTTCTACATCACCCTCCTATCAATACTATTATTTTGCTTCACCTGGGGCATCCTGCTCCTATCCTTTCTTCCATCCATTTCTCACCTTTTTCAATCATCGATCATCTTCCTTCATCACCCCATTAACACTCGAGGGGGTATCTCTCACTTCTACTAATTTTCTTCTACCCCTTCAAAATTTTATCCGTCTATAATCTTTGAAGTGGCATCACTTACGCCCCCCTAAAGAGCTGAAAATGTAGACACCTATAATTTAACCTAAATAATTTAATTACTTAAATTGTGCTAATTATCCCCTTTCCCACAAATTGATGACAGATTGTCAATAATGCTCATCTTCTCTTCTATCATTGTTAATTAATTACAATAAGTAATTAATTAAGTCTTCTATTCAATGAATACCCGGATTAATAACCTTCCAGTAATTAATCCTTCCTTCTATCTAAACTAATTAATTATTATTAATTAATTATCTTCCCCATTCATTAAACCAATAAATCATTATTTAGTTTATTTAATCCCATTATATAGTCTAAATCATGCTAATATTCCTCTACAAAGATTTTATAAACTTGCACATCTATTAATTAATCATCTTGATTATTTAATAAACCCCCTTTATCCACATGAGTCACTAAAGGAAAAGATAAACTCTCTTAAAGTTAACTCAACCCTTTCTAAACCCCCCTATCCATAACTAACTCAACATTTCTATTATACCAAATGCAAAGGGATGTAGACATTGCTTTACCCATTGGGCTATATTGTAACATTCCCATTTTAAGACTTTAGAAACAAGGGATTTTTTATTTTTTTTTAAATACATAATGTTCATTGTTCTAAATAAAGCATTATTTAGACCAAACATTCAATGCCAATCAAATTCAAATAGATAGCCATATACAGCTGTAATGACTCAGTGTTCCACCGATCTATTCATTCCATAACTCGGTAAGCTACCGATCTATTTATGTTATCTTATGTATTGAATACATATCATATACTTTGTATAATTGGTATTCCCACCCTACACTGGGTATTGAGTGATCTATTTATAGAACATATTTGAATATCTGTTACCAATATTCATCTGATATCATGTTGTTTTAAACTAGGCAACATAGGAAAATGCAACCAGCAGCTTGCGATACTTTGGTAAAAGATTTACAACATACTATGTAGGTCACTATTCCTAGATGGCATACTCATCATATTAGAATACGTGCTTCACCTCACTCCTCTATTATCATGATTGTTCTTTACTGACTACATCAGTCCACTTGTCCCAGGTTTAACCCTAGCCCTAGATAGACACATAAGTTATTATAGGAAGACGCTCATAATGGATTAGGGTAAATGGGCATACTCGGTTGACCTAAGACAACCGGATGTGCCAAGGTACCCTGAGCCATTGGAAGATAATTCCTATCCTAAATATGCTCCTATCTTGACCTAGAGAGATACTAAGTTCAATTTCGAGTAATTATTGTGTGTAGATCTGGGTGATCAATGCAAAAGGATGATGCCACATGTCAACTAAAACATTGTATTCTTGAGAAGACCCAAGTATTCTCAGAAGTACAACCCTGTAGTTTGCATGTGCCAACATCCTACAGAAACTACCTCATCGAGATGTACATACCCCAAGGAGATTGTTAATACATTGTTAATTTGGATTATGTCTTGATTACAACAACCCTGCTAAACCCTAATCCAACACTCCATAAGTTCTTATTATACACTTGTATCAATTGTGTTGGTCCAATTATTGATTTTGCATAATGTGCCTTATTTTCCATGACCAAATGTACTCACAAACATTTCATTTTTTTTGTTCTCATGGTCTACAGTTCACTTTTTCCATTGAATGCCTTTGATATGCTCATAATGTTGTTATTCTGCCCTATTTTGAAACAAGATCCAAGTTTCCCCCCATTTGTGCCCTAATTTATTCATTTTTATGGGTTATGCCATTTTTTCCATTGCCAAATCGTGAAAAAACACAAAATTGATCAAATCCTGAATTCATGCAAGTGTTTCCCCAATCCCAAGGTCACAAATGATGTCAAAAAATGATTCAGTTGGTTTAAAATGAAGAATTCTGCCTTCCCTGTCAAAAAATTTGGTTTCTAGGGCATTCCCTATATTTTTCACATTTTGACGGGCTCTCGGGCCGTCAAATTTATCATTGCAATCTTTATGCTAACATGGCAGGCTCCTATTGGTTGGGGATGTGCGGGAAAACATTATTAACTTGTCATTTTTGAAATTTTGGCGAAAGGAAAATTCTTGACCATGGCCTCACGGTGCTACAGTGATGTGCCTACATGGCACGATGTGATTGGTTAGATGAACTGTGGGTGGCAGGGGTCACTTAAACTTTTCTTCATTTTTGAAAAATTTCTCAATGTTAAATTTTGCTCCGAGGGCCTGCAACCAATGGTATGGCGACACGTGGCATGGGAGGATCAAGTGGGCAGTGGTGGAGTTAATTTTTTTTTCAAATTTTTGGCTCAAAATGTCATGGAAAATTTCAACCTGGAGGCCCATACCCAATGGAAGGGTGACACGTGTCCAGGGAGGTTGACCGAAAAAGTAGGGATTTGGAAGAGTTTGAAAATTTTGGCTTCAAAATGCTAGAGGAAAAATTTGGCCCAAAATCCCGTGTCCAATGGGATGGTGACACGCGTCCAGGAGAGTTAGCATGGAGAGGCGAATAGTTGGAAATGTTTTGAAGTTTTTTGACTTCAAAATGCTAAAGAAAAATATCAATTGGGAAGTGCCCATCGAATAGAAAAGTGACATGTATTCAAGGGATAAAATTGATCCGCGGAGGTTTGGAGAAATTTGAAGTTTTAAAATTCACTTCACAAGGTAAAAACAAAATTTTGGGGCCAAGGTCCTGCCACCAATGAAGAGGGGACACGTGTCCCAGATTTGGCAGAGATGTGGAGCGCACGGAGAGAAACTGAAATTTTTTCCAAACTTTGGTGAAAATATCAAGGTAAAAAATTGATCCGTGGAAAATTTGGAGGTGTGCCCCCGCATCCAGTCAGGGGGAGACATATGGCATGTTTCAAAAGGAAAAGGAAAAGTGTGGGCCCACAGGGGATTTTGTGCTCATAGAGGAGTGAAGGAAAAAAGGAAGGGTTAGCTCTACAACGAATGGGAGACCGCCACGTAGCAGAAGCGGTGGCGGGTGTTCGGGGGCGCGAAGAATTTTGATAAAATTTTCCTTTTCTTAGAAAAAGTGGAAAAATGCATCAAATTGGCCTGCAGTTTTTGTGGAGGCCCATAGGAGGACACGTGGCACATCCAGGGGCTCGCGGGGAAAATATTCAAAATTTTCCCGAATCCAAAAAAGGTTTGAAATGCATTTTTGGAGGCAAAGACTCGGTCCAATGGTATTTGGACACGTGTCCCACCTCATCCAAAGTGAAAAAAGGGTATTCTCAAGGGAATATTCAAGATTTGATCTGACACATGGAGGGTAGAGATTTAAAGTTGATTTTAATCAATGGTTATTGTGCATTTTCATTTTTTGGGTGCCATTGGGGCTCCAAGATGCTTGGAATCGTCATTTTTGCACCTATTCACATGAAATTTTATATGAATCTGCATCCCCTCAGCCTTCTGAGAACAATGGAACCATTCTTTTAAGCTGATTTGATGTCCTATGTTGTTTTTCATGAAATATTTTTCTTAGCTCATGAAAAACATGTGAAAGGTAAAAAATTAAAGTTGTAGAGTTAAAAATGATGAAGTAAAAGGTGAAAAATGATTGCAAATGCATGCTGGCATGGTGGAATGCCAAAAATGTGACCCTGGGATGGATAAGGATCCAAGTTCATGTAATATTTTAAAATATTTGTGCATCTATGGCATTTGGCGAGCTGTTTTATAGTTTTATATCATTTTTCATCAAATGAATAGGGTTTTGTAACAAATCTTATCCCTTTGGCATATTCTTTGCTTGGGATGCAAGGATCCAAGATGGTAGAGGGTATATGATGTAATTTGGAGGCATTTTGTAAAGTTTGTTGAGAGTTTTGGAGAGAGGAGAGAAGAATTTTCACAAGGAAAACTGGAAGAAGTCCATTTCTTTTGCAGAAACTGCCTGAGGGCCATTTTTTATTCCTGTTTGCATCAAATGTTCATCATGTTGAGTTGATTTCAGCTGTAAAGCCATCAACAAGATTTGATATTATCTAAATAACATTCCCTTGCTGATATATTTGATCAAATTCTTGGATCAACTGGTTTTATCTCTTGGCAAAGCTTGCATACACTTATATTTTAGTATGTTTTCAATTTTTGTTTCATGTACATGTTGCAATCTTGTGTTTAGGATCTCTCTGATCATACAGGGTCTCATTTCTAGTTGATGGTTTAATGGAATTTGCAATCTTGTATTTAGAAGAGCTTTCATCTGATAGAAGATAAACAGATTTAAAATCATCTTACTGTCCTTGATTAATGAGACTGTCTGTAAACCTTTGGGTGCACCTTAGGTCATGATTAAATAGGGATTCCTGGATGCTTCATTGATATTTTGCTTCAAGCCTTTGTGGCAGGTTATCAAAGTTTGTATGGAATAGTGTAGATTTGGGCATCCATGTGTGCACACATCCTGGTTGAAAGAGCACTTCAGATTCATTGAAACATCTCTGTTGTTTAGGTGTTGTAATTCATTTGCAAAGTTTCCCAAAGAAGGTGATGACTCCTAACTACTCTTGTTCCAACATCTCTCATCAGAATTTCATTTTAAACTAACTCATCCTACCTACAATACCCCTGCATTTGCATTGTGTGTCCACAAAAGAATTCAATCCTTTCACTAAAATGTACAAAGTTGATCAGGGTCTTATCATGTCTTTAGTAGCTCTAGCTTTATTTTGAGAAAATTTCCATCATTTAGTAGTGACAACTCCTTTGAGTGTGGATAAGGGATACTTGATCATGTTTTCACAAAGCCTCTTCCATATCATATGCAAAACACAAGGACATCTCCATCTCCTTACCATATAGGGGCTGCAATACAGGTTCTCTTGCCTTGGTTGATAGGCACAACCTAAAATAGTGAGGGTTAGATCAAAACCCTCTTGAAGGTGCTATCCACTCCCTCAATTCTTGAATGAAAACAAGAAGATAGGTGTGCTTCCCCGGCTACAAATGACATACAAAACATCTATCTATCCTTGAGTGTCTTTTGAAAACTCATGATGTCGTTCAAGTTGTGAAGGAGATTAAATCTATATACCAACACCTGAGTGGCACCATTTTTAGGTATTTCTTGGAATTTATTAGTGGTTTAGAAGTATTTGAAAGGTTTGAGCATTTGTGTGATTAAGTATTTGAGTTGTTACATTCTTGAGATATCATTTCATACTTCAGATCTGCATGTTTTGGGTAAAAAGGATTTCAAACTCAGCCTGCTCTTATCATTTACCAGTAGTTTATATGATTTGGATGCACTGTTCTTGGTTGAATTAAGAAGAAGAAGATCTGATTTGTAAACCCTTGCAAAGTTTTCATAGCATACATTTGATAGAATATTTTAGTGCTTTCTTGCACAACTAAGGTGGAAATCCTTAGTGGCGACTCCATGCTATCTGAATCTTGAAATACCAGTTGTCTAACACATTTCTGTCATTTGAAATTTGTTGTTTAAATCTGTCAAGCTAGAGGGAAGGAGATCCCTCTTCACCAAGGACTCTTCTAAGAAGTTTCTCACTGAATCAAGAAGCTCAAACTAGAGGGAAGAAGAGTGTGGAAAGTGGTTGGTGATTTGGTTGCAAGAAAAGAAATCCCCATAGTTGAATTTGAAGGAGAGCAGCCTGTTATTGAAGATTATAATTCTTCTTCAAGTAGATCTGATTTAGGAAATCTTCTTGCTGATTTTCATTCTCCATCAGGTGAGGGACCTTCTTGTGTATTTAAAAAACTTGCTCCTAAATCTGCTCCTGTGGTTTCTAAATTTTCTAAAGTTTATCAAGAGAAAGAGCCTTTGGGGGGTTGTCATTTTAGAGATCATTCATCTATTCCAATCAGACCCATTACTACTCCTCATCAGCTTGCTTCACCTCCAAGATCACCCCCACCAAACAATATGGCTCAGCCTAGACCTCCATTTGTTGTTAACACCTTTGGTCCTATAAATTTTGGAGGAATGGATGGTTATCCAAATGTTGTCCCACAAGATGTGAGAAATAGGTTACCAAAATTCCAAGGTAACAATGCCATAACTGGAGATCAACATCTCAAACTCTTTGTTAACATGATGGAAGATTTTGAGATAGAATTTGAGGATGTGTATATTAAGTTGTTTATCCATACACTTAAGGAATATGCAAGAGATTGGTACAAAGCTCTGCCTGATAACTCTATTGATTCATGGACTGAGATGAGTAATGCATTCAGATTACAATATGGAGACAAAACAGATCCAAGGTTCCTTCTATCCGAGTTTGAGAACATCAAGAAGAACCCTAATGAGACCATTCATGACTTTAATACAAGATTTAATAAAACATTGAGAAGGTTTCCTATCATTTTGAGGCCTTGTGATGAATCTTGCTTGATCAAATATACAGATGCATTTGATAAAAAGGCAGCCTATTACTTGAGAGACAAAAATCCTACAAACTTGAGACAAGCTTTCACCATGGCACTTCAAATAGAAAATAATATCAAGGCTGTTGGTAAACCACTTAAGAGGGATGGTGTGAAGCTGATAAACCCTGAGAAGCCTCAAGCCAGCAAGGGTGCTGATTTAGAAGATGTTGTCAAGACTTTGGCAGGGGCTGTTAAAGAAATTTCTTACAAGTTAGCCCGGGCTGAGAAAGGAATTGGGAAAAGTTCACAAGGATAGAAAAGAACTCAAAACCATGATAGATTTGGCAATCATCCTAGGGGTGATCAAAGACAAGATGATAGAGGTAAAGGGCCTACTGGATCTACAAGTAGACAACCCCAAGCACGTGAAAATAGAGTGGTGCCTAACCCTCTGACTGCTAGAGTTGCTGTTGTTCAAGAAATTGCTGATATGGATTGGTGTGACAGATGTTTTCTTCCTCATCCACCATGTGAAATGGACTAGCAAGATGTTGATGATAATGAGAATGAAATGGATGATAATATTTGTATGATGGGCAGCTCTTCAGGCTCACAACAAGCAATCAACATCAACAGATGTCATAAGTGCAAGGACTACTGCAACCTTTTGGGATTGCATAAAGAGGGTACCATTTCTTTCTCTTCCTCAAGTTCATGATGTAGATGTAGTTCAGGATTTTGAAATTCCTAATAATGACTTTGAATATCTAAGGGATTTAATGATCAAGAAGTATGATGGTGGTATTCCTTCGGAGGAAGATAGACAATTGTTAATGAATGTTGTGGTTGGTCAAGAAAAGGAGTACAATACTAGAAGTAAAGTTGTTAGGGGAGCTGGTCCCCAAGCCAAACCAAAGACACCCTTGCTCACAAGTATTCCCAAAGATAATCCTAGAAGGGAAACAATTTCCAAGAACCCTGATGTCCCATGCAAAAATATCAATCCTCTTCATGCCCAGGTTGCCAAGAATACTTCTCCATCTGATGAACCTTCTTGTTTCCCTTCCAATGCTGTTTTGCCAAAGAATGTTACATATGAGATAACCCAGGTATTGAGCCAAATTAAAGTGAGTGTTCCCATTATTGAATTGCTTAGAATTCCTGAACATAAGAAAAGAGCTTTTGAATACTTGGGATTGAAGGAAGAAAAGAGTATACCAAGCAGAAATGTAAATGTTGTTGAGAATCCTCTTCAAAGCATTGTTGGCCTTGAAACACCACCACCAATGGAAGATCTTGGAGAGGCACCTGAAGTGTATTTGGGGACATCCTTGGTTGATTCCCAATTGAATGTTGATCCATTCTTCACAAATTTTCTCATAAAAGGTAGGTTGCTTCACAATTGCATGTTTGATTCCGGTGCATCATGTAATGTCATGCCTCTAGAAGTCATGAATGAGTTGGATATCAAAGTGACAGTAGCATATGGGAAGTGTACAGCCATGGATTCAAGGGAAGTGCTGGTTGTTGGTTGTGTGAAGGGGTTGTAGTGCAACTTGCAGCCTATCCAGATAAGAATTTAAAACTTGATGTTGTAATTGTTGACTGCCCTACCAAATGGGGTATGCTTTTGTCAAGAAAATGGGCTGCAAGTGTTGGTGGTAGTGTTCAAATGGACATGTCTTTTTCCACCATTCCCATTGAGGGAAGCCTTGTCAAACTCTATGGTGAAAAGAAGATGTTGCACTTGATTGAAGATCCCAACAATGCTTCTTATGAAGTGTTGTTTGCTGATGTAGATGTTGACAACTTCATTGGTTTTGCTGATGGAAAATAGAATAAGATGGAAAAATCAGAGTGCCTTGGTATGGTAGGTTCTCCATGGACATTACTATTTTATGGAGCTTGATCCAAATTTGGCAATGGTACTGGTATGGTGTTGGTTTCTCCTAGTTTAGAAAAGTTTCCTTTTTCCTTCAAGCTCAATTTTGAGTGCACTAACAACATTGCTGAGTATGAGGCATTATTATTGGGATTAAGGATTGCATGGAAATATGGAGTGAAGGATATTGTTGCCAAGGGGGATTCAGAGCTGGTTGTCAAGCAAGTAAGAAAGTTGTATGCTACAAAAAATCAGCGTATGAAACAATATAAGCATGTTGTTTGGGACTTGATTGAAATGTTTAAATCCTTTAACATTGTTTACCATGATAGAAGTCTTAATGCTGCTGCTGATAAGCTGGATGTTCTGGGTTCTAGATTCGACAATTGCACCGTTTCACCTTTTTGTGAATATGATATTGAAGTGCTAACAAGGCCAGCTGTCCCAGATAATGTGAAGCATTGGCAGATTTTTGATGATGATGCACAAGTGTTGAGATTTTTACAATGCCAAGGTGAGTTTTCTGGTCAGAATATTGATTGGGAACCATTGGTATGCATGAATGAAGGTAGAGAAACTTTGTTTGACAAGGATATTATACAATTGAAGACAAATACCATTCCTAAAGGTCTTGTTGCACTTGAATCCAACTTTAGTAATGCTAATTATATCATTAATAGAAAGATGTTTGCTTCAAGGGATGTAGAAGATCACAACTTGGGAAATAAAGACAAACCAAGGAAGATCTGGTTGGGCAGCCATCTCAGCAAAGAAGAGAAACAGTCCTATGCCCAACTTTTAAAGAAATATCAAGACTGCCTTGCTTGGTCTTATTCAGAGCTGAAGGCATATAGAGAAGATTTATTTCAGCATGAGATCCCTCTTGAGGCCAAAACCAAGCCATTTAGACAAAAAAAAAGGCCTATTAACCCACTACTTTCCATGAAAATGCAAGAAGAGTTGAAGAAATTGAGAGATGGTGGCATCATTCAGCCTACTAGATACTCTTCTTGGGTTACCAACCTTGTGCCAGTTAGAAAGAAGAACGGAGATATCAGACTTTGTGTGGATTTTAGGAATCTAAAAAAAGCATCTATGAAGGACAACTATCCTTTTCCAAACATGGCGAATATGTTGCAACTTCTAACAGGGTTAGAAATGCTTTCTACTTTGGATGGTTTCTCTGGATACAATCAAGTAGTTGTCAAAGAATCAGAAAGACTTAAGACAACCTTCACTACTCCTTGGGGGACTTATGTTTTTGTAAGGATGCCTTTTGGATTGATGAATGCTGGTGCTACTTTTCAAAGGGTGATGGATGTTGCCTTTGTTGGTTATATCAATGAATTTATTGCAGTTTACCAAGATGATGTGACTGTTTTTTCAAGGCAGCGAGCAGACCATTTGCAACACCTAGAGAAGATGCTGATCAGATGTAGAGAGTATGGAATTTCACTTAATCCAAAGAAGTGTCATTTTGGTGTGCCAAAGGCCAAGTTATTGGGGCATATTGTGTCCAAAGAAGGTGTTATGATAGACCCTGAGAGAGTGGAAGCAATCAGCAAGGTGCCTATTCCAAGAACCAAGAAAGGTATCCAATCTTTCTTTGGCCAAATCAATTTCATTAGAAGGTTTGTCTCCAATTTTGCTGAGTTAACTCTTCCAATCACAAGCATGCTAAGAAAGGATCAAGTTATTAAGTGGGAAGAGGCTGCCATCCAAGCTTTTGAAGGAATAAAGGATGCACTCAAGCATGCACCTATTTTGGCAGCTCCAAAGTATAAGATGCCTTTCCAAATCTTCTCTTTTGCATTGGAATTTACTATTGCTTCAGTTTTGTTACAAAAGGATGAGAATGGATTTGAGAGGCCTATTGCTTTCTTTAGCAAGGCTTTACAAGTAGCTGAACTGAAGTACACAATTATGGAGAAACAAGCATTTGCATTGGTAAAAGCAACAAAGATTTTCAGGCCCTACATTTTGAGTTCAAAGGTTGTTGCTTATGTTCCCCACACCATGGTTAAAGACATCTTATCTGACATGGAGATATCAAGCAAGAGATGTAGATGGGTCAAAAAATTACAAGAGTATGATTTGGATATCCAAACAACAAAGCTGGTAAGAGGTTTGGGTCTTGCCAAGCTCATGACTGAGAGTAATTTGCAAAGTGTAGAAGTGAATCAACTAGAGGAAGGAAGGGCAGATATTCTTGAAAAATTGATGAATTCTGAATGGTACAAGGATGTGGTCTTCTACCTCAAGCACCTATGCTGTCCTAGTCACTTGAATAAAAATTAGAAAAGAGCCCTTAAGCTGGCTTCTCAAAAATATATCATAACAGACCTTGGGCTGGCTTGGAAGAACCCTGAGGGTGTACTGTTCAAATGCATAACTGAAGATGAAGCTCCCAAGTTGATTGCTGAAATCCATGGCATAGTTTGTGGAATACATTTTTCTGGGAGAGTTACAACACATAAGATTTTAAGAGCTTGTTATTGGTGGCCAACTCTTTTCAAAGATGCAAACCGAGCTAGTTAGAAGATGTGATAGTTGCCAACACTTCTCAGGAAGATTGAAAGCTTCAGGCTCCCTTCCTTTGCATCCCATATCAATTGAAGCTCCTTTCAAACAATGGGGAATGGATTTTATTGGTGAGATTTTAGATCCTTCTAGTGCTAGTTACAAATGGATCCTTGTAGCAACTGATTATTTTACAAAATGGGTTGAGGCAATTCCATCTAGAAAGGAAACACACCAAGTGGTAATGGATTTCTTGCTGAATCATATCATATGTAGGTTTGGAGTTCCAGTTAAGATTGTATCTGATAATGCTATGTGTTTTAGAGCCAAGCCTTTGATGGCAATGTGTAATGAATATGGGATAAATCTGACTTATTCTTCAAACTACAATCCACAAGGTAATGGACAAGCTGAATCAAGTAACAAGAACTTGCTCAAGATCATTAGAAGAACCTTGGAAATCAACAAGAAGAAGTGGGGAGAACAGTTGAAATTTGTAGTATGGGCTGATAGAATAACTCCAAAAAGAGCAACTGGTAAAAGTCCATTTGAATTGGTGTATGGAACTCAGGCTTTGCTGCCATTACACCTACAATTATCCACTTTTTAGTTTTCCCAGCAATTGGAAGATCAAGAACATGGCCCATATGAATCAAGAATCAATCAGATCATTGAGTTGGATGAAGAAAGGAGAGCTTCTCATCAAAAGCATGTCAGATTTAGGGAGAAATTGAAGAAGTTGTTTGATAAGAAAGTCACCCCTAGAGCCTTCAGTGTTGGAGATCTGGTTTTGCTGTGGGATAGTAGGCATGAAGACAAGGGAAAGCATGGCAAGTTTGATGCTCTATGGATGGGCCCTTATGCCATTGATATCAGGATTGGAGAAAATACATTTTTTCTCAAGGATTTGGATGGGGATTTGCTGGAGTTGCCTGTTAATGGCAGACATTTAAAACATTTCTTGGATTAAATCCCCATGTGAGGTATGCACAAGTTGTACATTTTGTATAGCCCTTGTTTTTGTTTTTTCTTTTCCTTGTTCTTGCTGTTGTTGGCTCGTGGTTTTCCCTTTTGTCCTTGGCAACCATTTTTGATCTAGTTTTCTCGGTCCTTTTTGGTGGAAATTCTAGTTTTTTGGATTGCTCTACTTGTTTTGACTCCTTGCCCAATGGATTCTTGGCACTTGGTCTATGTTGTGATCTTGTGGCACTCGCTGGGAGTGCCCATCCCCAAGCAGGAGCCAATGTTGGTCCCATTATTGAGTTTGCATAATGTGCCTTATTTTTCATGACCAAATGTACTCACAAACGTTTCATTTTTTGGTCTCGTGGTCTGCAGTTCACATTTTCCAATTGAATGCCTTTGATATGCTCATAATGTTGTTATTCTTCCCTATTTTGAAACAAGATCCAAGTTTCCCCCCATTTGTGCCCTAATTTATTCATTTTTACAGGTTGTGTCATTTTTTCCATTGCCAAATCATGAAAAAACTCAAAATTGATCAAATCCTGAATTCGTGCAAGTGTTTCCCCAATCCCAAGGTCGCAAATGATGTCAAAAAATGATTCAGTTGGTTTAAAATGAAGAATTCTACCTTCCTTGTCAAAAAAATTGGTTTCTAGGGCATTCCCTATATTTTTCACGTTTTGACGGGCTCTCGGGCCGTCAAATTTATCATTGCAATCTTTATGCTAACATGGCAGGCTCCTATTGGTCGGGGATGTGTAGGAAAACATTATTAACTTGTCATTTTTGAAATTTTGGTGAAAGGAAAATTCTTGACCGCGGCCCCGCAGTGCTACAGTGATGTGCCTACGTGGCACGATGTGATTGGTTAGATGAACCGGTGGGTGGCGGGGGTCACTTAAACTTTTCTTCATTTTTGAAAAAGTTCTCAATGTTAAATTTTTCTCCGAGGGCCCGCGACCAATGGTATGGCAACACGTGGCATGGGAGGATCAAGCGGGCAGTGGTGGAGTTGAATTTTTTTTCAAAATTTTGGCTCAAAACGTCATGGAAAATTTTGACCTCAAGGCCCGCACCAATGGAAGGGACACGTGTCACAGGGAGGTCGACTGGAAAAGTGGGGATTTGGGCCAGAGTTTGGGAAAATTTTGGCTTCAAAATGCTAGAGGAAAAATTCAGCCACGTGTCCAATGGGATGGTGACACATGTTCAGGAGAGTTAGCATGGAGAGGCGAATAGTTGGAAATTTTTTGAAGTTTTTTGACTTCAAAATGCGAAAGAAAAATTTCAATCGGGAAGCCCGCATCGAATAGAAAAGTGACACGTATTCAAGGGATGAAATGGAGGGGTGGAGGTTTGGAGAAATTTGAAGTTTTAAACTTCACTTCACAAGGTAAAAAGAAAATTTTGGGGCCAAGGTCCCACCACCAATGAAGAGGGGACACGTGTCCCAGATATGGCAGAGATGTGGAGAGCAGAGAGAAAGTGAAAATTTTCCAAACTTTGGCAAAAATCTCAAGGTAAAAAATTGATCCACGGAAAATTTGGAGGTGTGTCCCCACATTCAGTCAGGGGGAAACACATGGCATGTTCAAAAGGAAAAGGAAAAGCATGGGCCTACAGGGGATTTTATGCTCACGGAGGAGTGAAGGAAAAAAGGAAGGGTTGGCTTTGCAACAAATGGGAGACCGCCATGTAGCAGAAGCGGCGGTGAGTTTTCAGGGGCGCGGAGAATTTTGATAAAATTTTCCTTTTCTCAGAAAATGTGGTAAAATGCATCAAATTGGCCTACAGTTTTTGTGGAGTCCCACAGGAGGACACATGGCGCATCTAGGGGCTCACGTGGAAAATATTCAAAATTTTCCTGAATCCAAAAAAGGGTTTGAAATGCATTTTCGGAGGTAAAGACCCGGTCCAGTGGTATTTGGACACGTGTCCCACCTCATCCAAAGTGAAAAAAGGTATTTTCAAGGGAATATTCAAGATTTGATCTGACACATGGAGGGCAGAGATTTAAAGTTGATTTTAATCAATGGTTGCTGTGCATTTTCATTTTTTGGGCGCCATTGGGGCTCCAAGATGTTTGGAATCGTCATTTTTGCACCGATTCACATGAAATTTTATATGAATCTACATCCCCTCAGCCTTCTGAGAACAATGGCACCATTCTTTTGAGCTGATTTGATGTCCTATGATGTTTTTCATGAAATATTTTTCTCAGCCCGTGAAAAACACGTGAAAGGTAAAAAATGAAAAGTTGCAGAGTTAAAAATGATGAAGTAAAAGGTGAAAAATGATTGCAAATGCATGTTGGCATGGTGGAATGCCAAAAACATGACCCTGGGATGGATAAGGATCTGAGTTCATGCAATATTTTAAAATATTTGTGCATCTCTGGCATTTGGCGAGTTGTTTTACAGTTTTATATCATTTTTCATCAAATGGATAGGGTTTTGTAACAAATTTAATCCCTTTGGCATATTCTTTGCTTGGGATGCAAGGATCTAAGTTGGCAAAGGGTATATGATGTAATTTGGAGGCATTTTGTAAAGTCTGTTGAGAATTTTGGAGAGAGAAGAATTTTCACAAGGAAAACTGGAAGAGGTCCATTTTCTTTTGGAAAAACTACCCGAGGGCCATTTTTGATTCCTGTTTGCATCAAATGTTCATCATGTTGAGTTGGTTTCAGCTGTAAAGCCATCAAAAAGCTTTGAGATTGTCTAAATAACATTCCCTTGCTGATATATTTGATCAAATTCTTGGATCAACTGGTTTTATCTCTTGGCAAAGCTTGCATACACTTATATTTCAGTATGTTTTCAATTTGTGTTTCATGCTCATGTTGCAATCTTGTGTTTAGGATCTCTCTGATCATACAGGGTCTCATTTCTGGTTGATGGTTTAATGGCATTTGCAATCTTGTATTCAGAAGAGCTTTCATCTGATAGAAGATAAACAGATTTAAAATCATCTTACTGTCCTTGATTAATGAGACTGTCTGTAAACCTTTGGGTGCACCTTAGGTCATGATTAAATAGGGATTCCTGGATGCTTCATTGATATTTTTCTTCAAGCCTTTGTGGTAGGTTATCAAAGTTTGTATGGAATAGTGCAGATTTGGGCATCCATGTGTGCACACATCCTGGTTGAAAGAGCACTTCAGATTCATTGAAACATCTCTGTTGTTTAGGTGTTGTAATTCATTTGCAAAGTTTCCCAAAGAAGGTGATGACTCCTAACTACTCTTGTTCCAACATCTCTCATCAGAATTTCATTTTAAACTAACTCATCCTACCTACAATACCCCTACATTTGCATTGTGTGTCCACAAAAGAATTCAATCCTTTCACTAAAATGCACAAAGTTGATCAGGGTTTTATCATGTCTTTAGCAGCTCTAGCTTTGTTTTGAGAACATTTCCATCATTTAGTAGTGACAAATCCTTTGAGTTTGGATAATGGATACTTGATCATGTTTTCACAAAGCCTCTTCCATATCATATGCAAAACACAAGGACATCTCCATCTCCTTACCATATAGGGGCTGCAATATAGGTTCTCTTGCCTTGGTTGATAGGCACAACCTAAAATAGTGAGGGTTAGATCAAAACCATCTTGAAGGTGCTATCCACTCCCTAAATTCTTGAATGCAAACAAGCAGATAGGTGTGCTTCCCTGGCTACAAATGACATACAAAACATCTATCTATCCTTGAGTGTCTTGTGAAAACTCATGATGTTGTTCAAGTTGTGAAGGAGATTAAATCTGGATACCTTTCTCTATATGATTAAATATTAGGGTATATCATTCCCAATATCCCTAGTTCATACTCCATGTTAATTTTGCAACATATTACCATGTTAAATTATTTGATATAACACATCATATTATGCAACTCACAAGTTGCTTCATTATAAGGAAAATTGAACTAATTACCATTATTCATCTTATCAAAGAAAACAAAGTAAGAAAAACATAATATAAATAATAACAACAAGATGGAATTTTCATCTTCTTTATAAAAATACAAGATAATTTACACAACCAATGCAAATAAATCAAAACTCGCAATTCATCATTACAACTTATAAAATTTACAAGACAACACACTTTAAGCATACCACATAACAACATCCTTCATTCAATAAAGTATACAACTTTATTTTACAATTCAACAAAAGAATTAATCAGATTTATTTACTAAGAATTAGACATATATCAGCCAATGCATCATATAATTTTTTTCCTTCCTTTACCACTTAAGTCGTCCATCTACAAAAATAGCTAGCACGGGTCAATTCGATGAATTGAGCATGATAAGCACTAGTGATTAAAACGAGGTGCATTCCATTAATTGTTTCATTAAATCAATTTTTCTTTAATGAGATAATTAAATCATCATAAACTCAGCATAAGTGATAATGAACAGAAATGAAACACTCAATAATTCAAGGTCAACTTTAAAGAGAAAAGTAGGATATAATAAACAATATCTGCCTAAGATCTTAAAGTTCTATTAATCCTATCAATGGCTTGAAAACAAACAATCAATCTTGCCATCCCATTATTTCATAATTCTATCCTAATAGAATACCACATTTATCTTTTCTAAGAGACAAAATAAATGTATACAGCATGGTTCCTTCAAGGATGATCCCTCTATATCCTAAGCAAGAACCATTATATACCATGCCCGAACCTATAACATCAGAAAAACAGACCAGATAATAACAAGAGTTACCTATTCCTTTCCAGGATAACAATATTACACATTCAATCATTAGAATATACATCAAACAGGACCCCATAACCAAAAAATAAGGAAGGTAAAACCAAAACAATCCAACTGTAACTCCAATTCTAACTTTCCATGAAGAAATTATCAAACAATATCAAAAAACAGTGATCACAAACAAATAAGCCCTGAAGAGGAGTTAATCTCTACTCAAGTTCTTCACAAAGGTTAAAGAGTACAAGAAAAAACCTACTCCTTTCCATGTAGACCAGGTAAGACTAGTCAACAACAATCAAACCCATAAGTATCAATGTACTTAATTAGTAGAACCTTCATGGCTACTAGCTCTCAACACTATTTCAATCAATGATTCAAACAAGGTAGACCAACAGGTCAAGTGAATTCACTATTTCCAAATGGAATCAAGTACATAAAAGTTCAAACATTGAGCCTATCCAAGGACAGAGAGAAAGTCACTCTACTAAGGAAAGGTCCATTTAATAAATCATTTCATACAACTGAAAAAAAGAGTTCCAGTTTCCATTTAAATCTGGTTGAAAGCATACTGCGAACCTGAACCAATATACTATTCACAAAGAATACAAAAAAATATAAATTTTCTTTCTCAAAGTGAAACCAATGTCTATTCACTGTTTTAATCAAGAATAGCATCCTAAATCAATAAACGATAAGGTTTAGAATTACCCATGAACCAAAGATTAAAGTCTCACAAAGGCTTCACCAAATAATACAAAAGTAAACAATTCGTGATTCAAAGGAATTAAACTCATTACAACTCAACAGAGAAGGGATCCTTTCTAATCATATCAATGTCCAAGGTAATAACCCAAATCTAACACTAAGACCCAATTTTTTCAAAGAGACAGAAGAGAGGGAGAGCTAGAATCCAAAACACCCAATACATAAGTTGTCTCTATCTTAAATTCCAAAGCAATAAGAATAGAACATCAAAACAAAACTTCACAACCACAAAATTACGACAATGGTGCCTTAGTACAAACTAATACAGTCAACCCAGAATGTGGGTTTCCTCCATACATATGGGAAATATCATCCCATTCTATTCTCACATGAATACCATCCCAAGGGAGTTGTTACAGTCAAGTAAAAACAAAATTTCAACATTCCTTAAGACATTACCAGTTCTAAATCTCAAAAGAGATTTCAAAAATGCAAACAAACTTTCACCCCATCGCTTGGTGAGTGAATTGCTAAAATAAAGAGTTATAATATAAACCTTATAATAAAATAATAACCTAATACCAAAATGTATATACAAAATCAAATATATCTATCAAAATATAAGCTCAAAACACGTAAGTGTTAAATTAGAGTTCAGTGTCAAACCCAAGCTTCACACACAATGTTCAAAACTTCACAAGAAAAATAATGCGAGTACAGTGATAAATGTGAACACCATGCAATAGTTTAGTAATACATAAGTTTCCAAAATAGCGGTTTCACTCAAACAAAGCTCCAACACAAGCTTAAATAAAACAAAATGTTTCAACTCGAGTTTGCATCCAAAGATCGTAGCCCAGAAGCAATATAAAACAAAACTCAAGTTTCCCTAAGCTCATATGCTTTTATTTTTATGAAAGTCAGTTCAATGCACATAACCATCAAATACAAGATCTAGAGAGTATAACAAATATACATAACAAGTTATAATACCATTTTTACTTGCATGCAGGTCGTAAAACTATCACAGAAAGCCAGTTTCCAAAACAATACTATTTTTCCATGGATTCAAATCAAACACACAAGGATCCATAAAATCTAGCAAGAAAAATAACCAGACAGGAAAGAAAACAAGAATCGCATGAGATCAGATTTGTTCTAATGATTCATTTAGAAGAACGCAAAGAATTTTAATAGTTAGAGCCTATCATGCCTGATAGTGCTTCCACTAAATCGAAGGAGACTTCTAGCTGAGCTTCCAACTCTTTTTCTCCTCCAAGATAGATCAACAATCAAACATCTCTTCCTCCTTTTCCTCAAATACTTTCCTTCAATCGAAATTAAGCTAAAGAAACCAAAAATACCTTTGAAGTGAAGGTCAAAATATTGGTTCGAAGAACTAGTTAGCTCTATGCAAAGCAAAATCCACCATACATGCAAAACCAAATGACCTCCTACAAATCCACCTCCTAAGTTTCCAAGATGGTTTGCATGCAAAGACCGAGGCTCATAAATGCCATAAATTCCATTCAATCTAAAATTCCTACTTATATTTCCTTTCCACCACCTCCTAAATCTGGTGAATGCCAAATCAACAAAAAATACAATTCCATTTGTTAGTGGAGCTTCCACGTAGGCCTCCACCAAGTCCACTGACCCCCTACCAAATCTTGTAGTACCTTATCATTTAAACTCACTTTCAAATCATTTAAATGCCATTTGAACTATCACCCTTATGTCATGTGACCCCTTTAACTTCCCTTTAGTTTAGGTTAGTTTCAAATAGACTTAGGTTAGTTTAACAATTACTAACATAGGTCTTAAAACATTTTCCATTATAATTCCCACCTTAGGTTAGGTTCAAATCACAACCCTTTAGTATTAGGTAATAAATAAAATAGCTTAGTATCCCCTTAGTAACTCTTCGCTTATTCACTTAGCATAACGCTTAGGTTAGGATGCCAACCCTACAATAAGAGTAAGAGGCTTAGGTTAGAACAAAATTCCAATAAATAAACATAGCTAGAACATAGTTGTTCTTACCTAGCTTAGATTACCGTTAGGATAGTCCTTATATTTTTAGGAATCTGAACTTCTCCTCAGGGAATTGAATTTTTCTTAACTCCTTACTGTCCTACCAAGATCAATCACCAAAGACCCAGGCACAAACATACAACTGAATGAAAACACATTGAAATAAGACCAAGAATTAGTATAATGCAAAATTCAGTCTTGTATGTCCCTTAAACTGCTGAATGCCAATTTTACCATTCGGTCTATGAAGAAAACTTGAAACATTCATTAGATCAATGAAATTGATCCAAGGATGAGTCAAAAGAAGAAATAAGTCTACAACTCTTAAAACCAGATTGCAGCTCATATTTCCAAAGTGAAAATGAATTCTTGACAACCATATAATTTCAGTCTAATGATTTTTAAGAACAAAAATTATTTATCCTTATCAAGCATCATCTTCAACAGTCAAAAGAACACATCTTTATCCATAAAATCACATGTCAACACTTGAGCAAAAAAGAGGAATATATCATTTCTCGAGGGAGTTATATATATAAAGATTCCTCCTCCTACCTTTATACTTACACCTAATTCTTGAGAAACAAAAGAAAGCATATAGTACATACACTATAATCCTTTTGTCATCCTTAAGCATTTCACCATTGGAAGAGCTAAGCCTCATTCTTGCATTGAATCCATTTAAGATTTTGGGTCATATGGAAATAATCAAAGTGGTCTTGTAGCCATGATTTGATGAGCTTCCATTGCTAATCTCTTAAAAATCAAACAATCAACTTTGATTGCCATGAATCTACCTAGGCTCAATTTAATTGTTTTCGTAATCTAAAGATTAGAGTTTTTTGATAATTAACATGTTAGTTTGATTTCCATTTCAAAGTTATTATGTTGTTATTTAATCTTGCTTAGATCTTAGCAAGATGGTGTTTAGATTTTGATTTAACTTTGTTAATTAAGACTACTAGGTGTTATTTTTAATTTCCTTAACTTAGTTAAGCAAAACCATGCACAAAAGTAATCTATCATATCCATTCAATCTCAAGGAAATATTTTACTATTCAAACTAAATCAATTAATTGGTACAACATAACACATTTTACTATCCCTCCAAAATGACCTAAATTTGGAGTTACATTACTTGATTATCTTTCCCAGATGGCCTCACATGGAAACTACTTTACGTCACTTCCATATGACCTAAAAAGGAATCCATCAAGCGTTATACAAATCGTGACTCTAGTGGGAGTGGGGGAAATGAGATTTCATTTCCTTTCCTATAGTACTCTTATATGGGTTATTCAACATGGAACTAAATTTGGCCACTCTCCTTCTACAGTGGTTGAAATTTTTGAGGATGTAGTCATGGATGGAGGGTAAAACTATACCTCTCTCCCCAACACTCTTTGTCTGGTGAAAGGACACCGAAATACTCCCTGGATCTAAATTTTACAAAATTGTTTTGGGAATTGATCACTCCCTACCTCTTCGAATCTCCATTAGAAATAATTAAAAATCTCCAAATTCTCCAAATAAAGTTGTAAATTTCTCCAAGTGATCCTTACAATAGGTCATTGTATCTATTTACACTGCATGGATGACATGTTGGTCCAAGGTTCTCCACGCTATATGTATTTATATTCTTTGTGTAAATCTACATCAGGGATTCTCTGAACTTCTCACAGGTATGTTCCTTTCTTCCTTTACACTACTTGAATTTCATTCAAATAACATAAAGGGAGGAAAATGGTAGTCACAAAATCACACATAGATTACTATCTTACTATACCACCAAGTATGTTGCTATATACATAGATCTCAAGTAAGAAAATTATTCATTGGTGATACACTCCCTTGTCCATTTGTTTTCTCTGGTTGTTTTTATTATCTTTCTCTCTCACATCTATCCCTTTTTTTGCTAGGTTCTGGTCATGTCACAATGATCCTTTTTTTTCAGTCTTCACACAATTGTCATTAGTTATCCTAGGACACACACGCCCCTCCTAGACACTAGTGCATAGGCACTCCTATCCACCCTGATTGTTCTTGTCCTCTTTGTTCTTATTCACTTTTCAAACATTTTTGGTCATAATTTTTTGTTTTATTACTCCTATCCTGAGGTAATAGTCAACATGTCATGTCACAAGTGTCTAAATTCAAGAAATAGATCCCTATATATACGCAACATACATACCACTATAAGGGAAGGAGATTCTAAGGGGAAAAAGGATGTCTACCTACTATAAAAGGGACTTCATTTTTTGGATTGATTACTCTACATACACTACATAGAAAGGGGATGTGTTCAATTCCATCTCACACATTCAAATTATATCTAGATATAGCCCAATGTCTTGGCATCATTGGCGTGAGGGAAACCTAAGGAAATTTTGTTAAATAAAAGAGCAAAAAAACACATGGATTATAAATTGTAGTTTACCGCTTGGTCATAAGTTCATCCTTTAGATGACCATTGAGGTTATAGGTACCTCGGTGATCCATGTATGATATACAAGAAATCAACAATGAACAATTATGAAACCCTAGCGAAACAAAAATAAATAAATTCTAAGCATTCACATAGTCATAAATGCCTAGGAGTGGTCTCTAGTGCCCAGGAACCCATACTCTGTCACAGAAAGTTGTTTTCAACTCTCTTTGCATATTCCAGAATTTATATAGAGTATTTTTTACATTCTTCCCATCCATTTTATCTGTTTTTCTAGTTCAATCTATTCTAGGATAAGCGAAAATTAGATAAGTTCCCTATCTCTCTCATTTACTTATACGGTTACATCTTTAGAGTGTTTGACATTTGTATTCTGTTGTATATCATCATATTAGTTACTATGAAATTAGATTTAATATCTAGATTTTTATTAAATCAGATAGGCTTTGTATTAGTTTTAAAACCAAGGACAATCATAACTGCATAAAGGATGTATGAGCTGCTTCAAAAAGTATAGGATATGTTAGGGGAATATATTGATATAGTGGTGGATGAGTTTCCTAACTCCTTTACTCATATGAGAGAAATAAGTCACCACATAGACTTCATACCAGGTGCTAGTTTACTAAACAAGGCATCCTACAAAATGACACCAAAGGAAAATGAATAGATTAAGAAATAGGTGCATGAGTTTCTGGATAACACACTGATTAGAGAAATTCTTAGTCCTTGTACAATGCCTATAATATTATCTTTTAAGAAGGAAGGAGATTGAGGATGTGCATAGATTCTAGAGCTATCAATAAAATCACTATAAGGTATAGATTTCCCTTGCCTAGGATGAATTATTTGATGCATTGTTTATGTGGTGAAAGTTATTTTTCAAAAATAGATCTTACAAGTGGATATTATTAGATTAGGATCAGACAAGTGGATGAATGGAAAACAACATTTAAGACAAATGAGGGGCTATATGAGTGGCTCGTAATTCCATTTGGACTTTCCAATGCAATTAGTACTTTTATGAGGTTAATCAATGAGGTTCTTAAGCCATTTATAGGTAAATTTGTGGTTGTATATTTATATTATATACAAAATCAATGAGGATCACTTGCATCATTTGAATTTGGTTTGAAAGAAGCTTTAGGAAGAGAGATTACTACTAAACCTCAAAAAGGTTGAATTTATGAAAACAAAGATGCTATATTTTTGGTTTTTGATCACTAAGGGCATGTTGAACATGTATAAGTGTTGGGCATAGGAAAATGTCTAAGTATTTGAAGTATGCAGAGGTTTGTGGACACATATAGAAGGGTTAAAAAACACATGGGGAAGGATATACCTGATGAGCACATGGAAGGACAGGGTTTTGCGCATGGAACATGGAAAGGAGAAGTGCATGAGAACTATGATAGAAAGGCATAGGACTTAATGAAATTTTGGTATGTGAAGCTAAATATAGACTTGGAGTACATGACATGTAAGGAGGTTTGGGTAGTTAGGAAGAGTCTATTTTTGAGGAAATAACTTGCAGTTCAAACAGGCACATGGAGCTAATAATAGGATTAGAACTAGAGTTAACTATAGATGATCTATTAATAGGCTGAAGCTTGCATGCTTCTATAGATATCTTGTAGTGGCGCATGGCTATTCTTAGCATGCAACCTATTTTGAGAGTGCATGGGTGGTGAAGGGAAATTTCCCCACCCCTATATATATATATGTATTTGCATGTATGTATTGATGTGCATGGATTTATGTGTGTGTGTAAGGTTATGTTGTTGGTTTATGAGCGCGCCTAACTTATGACATCATATGTAATATGTATTCTATTGTGCTATTGTGGATTAATATAATGGATCATTGTGGTTGGATATTGATTTTGATGTCTCTGTTACTGGTAACTATATGGTGAATCTGATCTTAGTGGGTATATGAATTATGTGTTTACTTTATTTATGTTTGTTTCCAAATTGAGCCCATGGATCTAGTTATTATGATTATGGAATATATGTTTATCCATGTTAAAATCCTTGATAAAGTTGACATAAAAGAGGGTCCTGGTACCTTCCCACACTTCGAGTGATCACTCAGATCTGTCTGAGTGATTTGTTAACATGTATATGGTTTGATCAATAAATAAAGACTAAATTTTGGTTCCATTTCCGAGACCTCTTTTCAAGTTGTTGTGAGGATGTTGCACATTGATGGATTATCACTTGACTCTTGTGACCATTGAATATTGGGTTATTGATAGAAAAGATAATATTTATCGAAGATATGTTTCTAGACCTAATTTCAATGCATGCAAGTGGGTTGAGGAACACCTTTATCATGAGATTTATGAGCCATTATTTTTTTGTTTCCCTATAGAATTGTATGAGTGGTTATCTGTGTATGCATCGACGAGGAGATGGTATTACAGATCAAGGGTTTGGATGCACAGGAAAATATCAGACCTTGTTTGAAATAGATGAACCTTGGACACGTGTGTGTAGATCACTGGTGGGATAGTTTTGTGAACAATTATACTTTGGAGTACGTTGTTTCCACGTATTATTACCTGGAAGTTATAGATTTTGAGTTTCTATGTGAGCCCAGAGGATCTTAACTTCACGCTATTCCTTTAAAAATTAAGATCTTTATGGTGGTGTTGAATTTAGAGCACCTCCCTATGGCTAGAAAAACTCACCACCATGTGTGGGGGGGTAGGAGAGGTGTGGTGAAAGATGACAGACTTAGCAGTGGAAAGGTACAGAGAAGAAAGGTGGCTTAAGTATAATGAAGCACGAGAGAGGGAATTAGCAAAGTAATGTGATATTGAGGAGTCTGAATGGTGTTGCAGAGAGAGATGGCTCATGAGGGATTTGGAGCTCATGCAGAGGATGTGGAGCCAGAGCATCTAGGTTCTCCCCCATTCTGCAAAGCATGGTAGAGAACCCCTATCAAATTTAGATGAGAGTGTGTCAGAAGAAATTATAAGGACCACGGGCACACATCTGATCCCACCTGGACCTTGCCCTTGCTGCTTGGTGTTCTAGTTCCTGAAAAAGTTATTGATAAGTAAAGATAGTGTTGGTGATAGAGTAGCGATAGGTAGATTTCATTTTCCATTAAATTCAGGAGTTAATCAGATAGCACATTCATCTATGGTACCACAGACATCATATTTGTTATTTAGGGGTCCGGTTGGAGGAATATTTTCTGGTGCATCATCTGACAGAGTGTGGGCACACAGAATCTTGGTAATACATCTGAAGTACTACCACTTCACAGAACTGTGGGAGTTCTATTTAGTACAACTATTGGAACAAAGAAGTACATCCACTAGGTCCATTGGTTCCTACTACAGGAGGTGGATCATGAGAGGATCAAGAGGCTTGGGATCAAGTGGATCTGGTGGTTCTGGAGGTGGAGGAAATACTAGAGGTAATACAGGTTCTGTATCTAGTGGGCATGGTCCACACCAACCACAACAGGTTATCTTTGAAATGTCACTTTTCCTTCCGGAATATCGAGGCATTGAGGATGCAGTAGACCATGTTCACATGTGTGAGATACTATGGCACGCAAAGGGGATCACAACTCCTGAAGTGTAAGGAAAGCCAATTTTGCTATACTTTGCAAGGGTGTGCACATAGTTGGTATAGGAAGTATGATCTGAACCAGACTGTTGTGGATTACAATGTGTTGCATGATGCTTTCTTGGTTGAGTTCCATATACCTGAGTTTGAGTAGAAAAGCATCAGCATGCACTGAAAGATTTAAGCAGGGCATGAATGAGAGCATAAGGGAGTGTGATGCACGTTATAAAAAAATTGTTACCTAAGTTATCCTATGATATCCATGCTAGCCAACATGTACAGTGGTTTTTTGGTGGTTTGATCACACCTTTTAGAAGGGAACTTTCTCATAAGAATTTTATAGATCCATGTGAGGATTTGGAGGCAAGCTCTACATGCTGAGGTAGTAGGAAAGTGTAGACACTAGAGTTAGCCCATTCTTGGAAGCACATATTACATCCATGGAAAAAATAGTTAGAAAAACTATCAGCCAATTCAACTCATGAGATGCACAGTGGGATTTGGTGTACATATTATGAGGTGGAAGGACATACTAAGGATAGTTTTCCTTGAAAATTGGTGCACACCATGTTGTTGGATTATGAGATATGTCATTTGGACCATGATGTGAGTAGATGTCCCCTCTTACAACACACATGGTCCATAAGAATGTATCCATGTACTGTAAGATTTGTAAGTCTCATACTCATGACACTGTTAATTGTAGAATAATTGATCATATTCATGAGGCTATTGAGACTAGTGTGCACCAGACCAGTGTAGCAAGTGGATCTAAGGATCAGGGAGAGCAACATAATGAAGGGTGGGATAATGGTGATAACCGGAATAGGGGATTTCATGGAGGATACAGAGGTTGAGGTCATGGTGGTGGAAGAGGAGGATTTCCTAGAGGTACTTTCTTTACATGTGGATCACCTGATCATTATCAGTGTGAATGCCCTCAGAATATAATTTTCTCATGGTGCGGGAAACAACACAAGTTTGAAGAATGTCCTAATTTGTATGAGCACATGAGTAAGCAACATAAGAAAGACAAGGGCATGGCTATGATTAAAATACAACATGTCAATGGAGGTTAATGGATGCCAAAGGTTGGACTGGATTCTGAATTACAGCCTTTGTTAGTCACTACCCATGTTGAGGTAGCACACATGTGAGGCCCCAGGAGAAATCCTGTTATAAAAAAATAAAGAAGTGATCAATGCCAAATACCATGATGTTGAACATCAGAAATAAGTCTATCTAGAGACCATGGACATTATTAGGAATTTACAAGGAGAGATTTAGGGCTTGAAGGAACAGGTCCATGTGATGGATAGAGAAAATAAGGTTGACCTTCCATAGAAATACAAGGATGATTTAAAAAAAGTATGTCGAATGTTGCGCCAAGAAAACACCATCCCCTTATTAGGCGAATGGTTGAGAGAAAAGGTATTACATGCAGGACATGAGTGTGAGAGGTATATCCTTCATGTAAATATTCCCCCCCCCCCCCATAATCATGAGTATGAAAAATAAATTGCACTGAATTCGGTCATAGATGGATGGCTCTTGAGTAATATTTTGATAGATACAGTGTAGAAGTTAATGTGCTCACGTTGGATGCTTGGGATCAGATGGGAAGACCACCATTGCAACCTTCTACAAATGTGTTGTACATGGAAAATAGAACTAGGGCCAACCCTATTGGAGTGTTAAAGGATGCTACTATCATGATTCAGGGGGCCAAGTTTACTGGGGAATTTAAGGTATTGGAGCTCGCAGAGGAAGATAGTTTTCCAGCATTGCTTGGGTGCCCTTGGTGTTATACAAATAATGCAGATTACATTTTAACAAGGGGTACATTAGCTTTGAGAATAAAGAAGAGTGTGTCATTATACCATTGATAGATGCAAAGGTTTCTCCCTATGTTGAGCCCTTGAGTGAAGAAGAATTGAACAAAATTTGCGCATGCACAGTCAGAGATCCTGAAGTAAATGAGCCATCTAAGGAAGGAGTGATACAATGGGATGATGCTCATTTAGTTAGTGACACCACCAGTGTTTCTTGTGATAATTGGGTGCATGGAACATATGAAGTAGTAGGACGGGAGATAAAGAATATTGTTACTCGTGTAGTCAGGCAGTGCATTGTTCGGCATTTGGGTCGTAACCAAGTACCACGGTATACTGGTGAAGGGAATCCTAACGTATTGTTGTGCGCCATGGAAGCCCACTGGAAGGATGAAGGAGATAGAAGGAATATGCTTGTATATACTCTATGTGGGACTGCCGTACGCTGGTGGATTACACACAGAGATAACCTTGTGGAGTGGTGGGAAGTGAGAATCACCTTCTCTACTAGGTTTCTTAGGAGTAATGTACCCTCACAAATATGTGAATTTCATGGGAAGGATTCTACTTCGCACCACATTCAGAAGTGTGAGAGACTCTAGACTGAGGGGTAGGAGGCCTTACCACCATCACTCTAGGTACATAAGTTCTACGCTACCTTATGCGGGTGCGTGTGTGCATGGTATGTGCATGCAAAGTTAATAAAAGTAACAACTAACTGGCAGGAGATTATCTCAGTTATGATTCATACTTTTAATTAATTTTCAACTAAGCCCCAGTCAATGAAGCATTGCAAGATTGTAAAGCACCTTACCATGGGAGATAATGTGAAAGGATGAAGAACTCTTGCTAGATATGTTTGGGGAATTGGACTTAGAGGCATGCCCTTGACCTTGAAGAGAGTGAAGAAGAAGAGATGGTCTGTGCCTGGGAAGAAAAAGAAAAGGGTAAGTTGTTATGCGTAATAGATGGTGAAGATGATGAGGATAATAATCTGGATATTAATCACACTGAAGGTACGCATGAGGTGATGGATACAAAAAATGCAAAAAGTGCACACATGTATCATGAACCTATGAAAATGAAGAAAGTTAACATTGGGACAGATGCAGAGCCCAAAGAGGCCATTATTGGTGACTACTGGTCAGAGCTAGAGGTTGCTAAGATTATTGAGCTCCTGTGTGACTTCCAGGATCTGTTTCCAAGAGGATATCATGAATTGAAGGGAGTACACCATTCTTTAGGGGAGATGTGAATCAAACTTAAAGAAGGCACATGCCCAATTAGGAAGAGGCCTTACATGATGAATCCTAATCTGCACGTTAAAGTAAAAGAAGAAATTGATAAAATGTTGAAGTCTGGTATCATTGAGCCTATTGAGGAATCTGAGTGGGTAAGTCCCATGGTCATTAGCACAAAAAAAATGCACGGATAAGGATCTTCATAGATTATAGGGAGTTGAATACTTCTTATGCAATTGATCCTTTCCCCACACCTTTTACAGAAGAGATACTTGAAGGAGTTGTTGGGCGTGAGATCTATTCCTTTACAGATGGGTTCTCTGGTTATCATCAGGTGCATATTGCTAAGGAAGATCAGGAAAAGACCACTTTCACCACAGAGTGGGGAAGTTTTACATACACCATGATGCCTTTTGGATTGAAAAATGTGCCTGCAGTGTTTTCACGCATCGTGGTACAAGCCTTTCAGGACTTCATTCATAAGTTTTTGCACAGTTTATTTGATGATTGGACATGGTATATGGTTTGGTGAAGGACCATTGTGAAAATTTGAGACTTATGTTTGAAAGGTGTAGAAAATTGAGCATCTCGTTAAACATTAAAAATTACATCTTTGCAACATGTTTTGGCACTTTTCTGGGGCATATCATTTGTAGAGAAGGATTGTTGGTAGATCTAGCCAAGGTTGTTGTAATCTTGGGCTTAGAAGAACCAAACAATCAGAGTGAAGTGTGTAGATTTCTTGTACATAGAGGGTATTATAGGAAGTTCATTAAAAAGGCTATGCAAAGATTGTCATGCCCCTATAGGAACTGTTGAAGGTAAAGGGAAAGTTTTATTGGTATGAAGTGCAACAGTTGACATTTGAAACATTGAAGGAAAATTTAACCACTGCACCTATTTTGTGCTTTCCTTCATGGGTAAACCATTTCATGTTCATGTGGATGCTTCTAGGATGGTAATTGGTGCGGTACTAGCCCAACCAGGTGAGGGAATAGTGGACCACCCCATTTGTTTTGCAAGTAGGAAGTTGACACCAGCTGAACAGAATTATACAACTACTGAGCGTGAAGGCTTTATCTATGATTTACGTGCTACAAAGTTTAGAAATACTTGTTATACACCTTTCATATTCTTTACAGATCACATGGTGCTTAAGTATTTGGTCAACAAGCCTATTTTACAAGGGCACATATGTAGGTGGATCCTACTATTTCAAGAATTTTAGTTTACAGTTGTGGTAAAACAAGGAAAAATCAACTCAAGACCTGACCACTTGTCAAGGATAAATTCTAGTGAGGATGCACAAGAGCATTGAGGACACAATGTCAGATGCACAACTTTTTAGATTGAATCATGCACCCACTGAACTTGAGGACATTGCAATATTATTGTGCACACTAGTAAGGCACTTGAGGGGATGAAGACTTTGGAAAAGAAGTAACTTGCAATACACAAGTGTCTATATCAGTTGATAGGTGGAGACTTGTATAAACTTGGTCATGATGAGGTTTTACGCTGGTGTGTTTTGGAACATGAGCATGAGGGGATAATGACAGAAGCTCATGGTGGGATTGCAGGTGGAATTATGCTAGAGATGCCACCATGCAAAAAATTTTAATGGTTGGATTATGGTGGGAGACTCTCTATAAGGATATTAAAGAATATGTCAAGGCATGTGACCATTGTCAGTGCCTTGGAAAGCCTGAAACAAGAGATGAGATGCCTTTGAGGCCTATTGCAAGTGTTGAACCATTTGAAAAATGGGAAATTGACTTTGTGGGTCCTATTTCCCCACCCATGTGTAGGACTGGTGCACACTACATCATAACTTGTACATATTATTTGACAAGGTGGGCCAAAGCAAAACCTAGAAAGGATTGCACTATAGCTACAACAACAAGATTCTTATGGGAGAACATTATCAGTTGCAGTATGGATGTCCATTGAGTCTTACAAGTGATAGGGGCACACACTTTTTGAATGAGACCATCAGGATTTTATTGGTAGAATTCATGGTGGCGCACCACAAGACAACACCCTATCACCCACAAGCCAATGGGACTACTGAAGCATTCAACAAGATATTGGGCCATACATTAACAAATATTTGTGATGTTGGATGGAAGGACTGGGATGATAAAGTCTTTGCTGTACTTTGGGCATATAGAACTACCTATAAGAGGTTAAATAAGGCCACACCCTTTCAGTTGGTGTTTGGCATTGAGGTTATGTTACCTGTTGAGTTTATGTTTCCCTCTCTATGTATTGCATGTGCATAGGAGGCCTAGATGATGAACAAGTGGTGGAAGAGTGCATATGTAAGTTGATGCAGTTGGATGAGTGGTGCACCATTTCTCGATGGAGTCAAAAGATAGAGAAAGAAAGACAAAAGGCATGACATGATAGGCATATCAAAACAAGGAGTTTGAGGTGGGAAAAATGGTTCTTCTGTATGATTCAAAGTTTGTGTGCCACCCTGGGAAGCTGAAATTTCATTGGTTGGGACCATTTGTAGTAATGAAAATATTGGAATTAGGTGCTTGCCAGTTACAGGTGTTGGATGGCACTTTATTTCCTGGTTACTTCAATGGGAGTAGGTTGAAGCCCTACTATAAATAAGTCTTCTTGGTGTTTGTAATAAGGTAGTATTGCCATTTAGATTAGGTTTCCTTTCATGCATTTCTTTTATATGTGTTCCTTTCATCGTTGCTACACTTTGTGAATCTAGTTTTGTGTTTTGTTGTAATAAGCATGCTTGCGCACCTATAGTTGATTACTATCTATGTGAGTTCATGCGTAGAGGACCACACATACAATTAGTGTGGGGTAGGAGGAAAGAAAGAGTGTGCAAGAGAGAGTTGAGACTTACAAAGTCCTAAGTACTAAAGGAATCACATGTGTGTCATTGGTGATGTTGGTTACTGAAGAATGGTGGTAAGGTGTCATAAGAAGAATGGTGATAATAAGGATGAGGCCAAAGGAAAATCCATGTATAGTGAATGCAGTGTAGTGTAATGCAATGTAGGAAGTGTCATGGATACTACATGGTATAAGGCACAGAGGTTGGTGTACTTTGGCGCATGGAGCATGCATGAAAGGAGGTCTACGGTCAGAGAAGTAGTTTACATGCTAGAAGGTTGTAACTGGAGTGCATGATGAATGTGCACAGTTGAGCATGATGAAAACTATGGAAAAGGTGGGAAAAGTGGAAAAGTATAATTAAATGTAGTTGTACATGTTGGTAGTTGGAAAGTAATTAATGTGGGTAAAATTTGAATGCCTATAAATAGAATGTCAGGGTAAAATCATTTTTACCTTACCTTGCACAAAATTTGTGAATGCTTTGTGTGACCTAGGGAAAACTTGAGAGATTTGGAGAGAAATCAAGTGCTGAGCTGAAGAATCATGAACTAGAGGGTGAAGGAGAACACGGTTGTGGGTAGAGTGAGTTCCATTGGAGGGAACCCTACAGATTGAGATAAAGTGATGAGAGTTTGGAAGGAAATAGTATTTCTCTGGTTAGGGTTTCAAGAATTAGGGCATGACATACAAAGTTTAAACAAAGAAGTATAAGTGTTGCACCAAAGGTTTGTGGCAAGAGGTTTGAAGTACTAAGGAGAGAAAGGACCAAGGTAAGACTTTAACTTTACATGACTAAAATGGCACCAAGGAAGGCAGTGACTACATCACCTAAGAAGAAGGGCAAGGGAAAAGAAAATAAACCCCTACATTAGATGTTTAGGAAGAATGGTACTCAGAAATGCAGTACCCAGATGGAGTATTGATGGGAAAAGAGTGGGTATCTCATGTTAGGAGCATGATGGTAAGTGACTATAACCATCGAATAGATTTGACAGTGCGCGACATGGAAACAAAACTTGTTCGGCCAATAGAGGAAAGAACCCTAGATGATAAGCCAATATATGATGACAAGGTGAAGAGGTTATTGAAGAAGGCTGGACTATTGTAACTATATGAGCTTCCATTCTTTGGGAAGCCTGAGAGATTATATCAATGGTTGATGTCACATGTGTACATGAGGACTATTTCTATACTTTTAGGTAGAAGGATGCACATTACCATGTAGTTAATTGAAAAGTATACTGGCCTTGATTAATACTTGGAATTCTTTCGATGATGAATCAGCTAATGATGCCAAGGTAAAGAAAACTTTAGTGGAGTTTGGGTACAAGAAAGGAGGTCATGTATTTGATATTGTTAAGCTTAATGATCCTATCTTGAGGATGGTTGTGTGCTTTCTCACAAAGCTAAACATGGACAAGAAATATGGACACAAGTGAATAAAATATGGTTGTATGTATGCAAAAAAATATTAGAAGGAACCATATATAACATTCCTTCTTTTATAGCAGAGGATATCATTGATGTTGTGCGATGGTGATAAGATTATGTTTGGAAACATCTTATTGGTGATAGTGTTTTCTGAGATTGGGGTGCCTGATGGGCCAAAAGACAAGATATGGGAGTATCCTGCAGAAGATCCCTCCCCTGTAAAATAGTTTGCTAAGTATACCTGTGATACAGTGACACCAGTATACAAGGCATGTGTGGACAAATTTTATGAATGGATGCATGATGCATTTGATGTTGAGTGGAGAATTCCAACATGAGTTTCCTACTTTGTAGATGGGAGTTTCCAGTTCACATGTCTATCAAAAATTTTGTATTGGGAGGTTTACATTAATTGATGGTACTAAAATTCCATGGTGCAAACTTTGGTTTGCTTTTACAACATGCATTATTTTGAGTGTTGTGAATAGGTTTAAGGAGGCACAAAAATTGAGATTTGATTGAGTAAAGTGGATAAGGAACACCATGAGATGCTTCAAACACTTTTCTACCCCAAGAAGCGTGCCTATGAAGAGATGTATTAGAAAACATACATTTGTTGAAACCAGTTACATTACCAATAGCTTTAGTGGATGCAACAAGAATATATATTTATCTAAGGCCTTAGTTTTTTGATGGAGCATTCATGGAGGATGATGTAAGTATTCCTTAGTAACCCTCCATGAGGAAAAATGTTGAACCAAAGAAATGAGGCGCGAAGAGACCCCTTCTGTTAGTAGAAGTGAAAGGGGAAGGTAAGGATAAGACTCCTATTTCAAGCACACCCATAGGCAAACATCAAAATGAAGGAGGTAGGTACAACACATATGTCAGAAGGAAGCCTACAAGAGGAAGGTCTAGTGAAGAAGAAGAAACAAAAAATAGTACCCAGCTCATATTCTAAGGAGACAAAGAGCCTAAAGGAATAAGAAGAAGCTGAAAGTGAGGATGAGCTGGTAGGGAAGTTGATCCCACAGGTTCATACCATCAAAGAATCAGATAAAGAGGACCAAAGTGAGCACTTCGAGGATGCACATGTCATGGATGGAGATGTAGGGGGTGTCGGCGCGACCATCACAAAAATTATAGAGGAAAACCTAGACCCAACTACAGAGCATGAGGATAGGCACACTCCCAACCCTGAGCTAGAGTGTAGTGTGGAAAAAGAGGTCACGGAGATTATAGAGCACTTGGTGGAGCATGGGGTGGTGCGCAATGTAGAGGAAGGAAAGAGTGAAAAAGAGGAAGGGATCATGGGTAGAGAATCAAACCTTGTTGTAGGTTTCCCCAAGGGTGTTCGTGAAAGAGTAGGAGGTGAATACATCCCACAAGGACCTATAATGCAGTATGTTGAAGATCCCAACAAGGTTTTTACATGTGAGGTATCAGAGCATGATACCTTCAGACCAACTATTTTTTTAGTCATCATTCAATAAGGAGGATGTGCTACCACATAAGGAAGATGTTGTCTTGGGTACTTGAGTCGTATATTGAGGAGCCAAAATTTGAAGTGAGCGCCCATTCATTACTGGATACCCATGAGTCAAAAATTTCAAGAGAGATGTATCTGATAGTTGATTCCCAACAATTGACAGATGAAAAAGCATGCAATGTGCTTAACAAGCTATCAGTGGAGGTGGGTTCTAGGATTTTTGACAAGAACAATGATATACGGTTTATGCAGAGGGAGATGGAGGTGAAAAATAAAGAGATAAGTGAAAGGGACAAAGAGATACAGGAGAAGGAAAATATTATTAGATAGTTGAAATAGAGTTAAGGGATGAGAAAGGGTGGACGTGCATGGCTTATAAAAAGGTTAAATACATAGCTGATGTGATCTTACTAGCGTGCCCAGATCTGGCCCCTCCTGATGCAACCAAGTATGAAACTACCTTCCATTATCTGGAATATTTAACTCGCATAATCACAACTCAACAGCCACCCCTTGCATTAGAATATGCAGAAGAAGTTATGGCATGTAAGAAGTAGAAAGAAAGAGAAAAAATTGAAGCCACCATAACACAATACATTGAGTTAATTGAATCAGTGAAGGAATAAATTCACATGGTAGAAATTTTCTATGACAATTGTGATGATAGAGATCATGTAGTGGGACTGCTTGTTGCAAAAGATGAGGCAGATTTGAAAGAGTTCTAGGACAAGAATAGAGGAAATAGGGAAACGAGAAAGAATCTTGGCAAAGGTTGAGTAGAAGCATGAGGCAATTGATTCATTGAGGGCCTCAATTAAAAATAATATGGAGGAACTTTACCCTAAGTTACATGCAATATGGACATGCACTGGCTGATGTAGGAAAAAAAATGGAGACTTTGGTTGAAACACTGAATGCAAAGGGTGAGGATCTGACTATTGAGGAGGTTCCTGTCATTATAGGCAAGGCTTTTACTCAGGAGAGAAATGAGTTAGAGGGGTGGAAAACATTAGAAGCATTAGTGAATAAGGAATTCCCCCTCCTTTTTACATAGTAGCACTTGGATTATTTCATTATTTGGCACAAGCTATACATATATTCTTTCATTCTTTGATTCTTGAAGGATTCTTTATCATTATTTGAGTGATCAAACAAAGTGTTTCCATGGATGGACAACATACCTAGTGTGGGGTAATGTTAGGCAATTAGAAAATGGCTAAGTATTTGAGTATGCAGAGGTTCACATGCATGTGTAAAGGGCTACAAAATAAATGCATAGAAGGATAAACACTAGAAGAGCATGGTAGAAGGAACATAGGTTTTAAGTGGAAACATGGAAGGAGATGCGCGTGAGAACTATGACAAAAAGGAAGAAGACTTAGTGAATTTTTGGTATGTGGAGCTAAATATAGACTTGGAGTACACTACACATAAGGAGGTTTGGGCGGTCAAGAAGAGTCTATTTTTGAGGAAAGAACTTGTAGTTCAAACAAGCACATGGAGCTAATAATAGGATTAGAACTAGAGTTAACTATAGATGATCTATTATTAGGCAAGCTTGCATGCTTCTATAGATATTTTGTAGCAGTACATGGCTATTCTTAGCATGCAGCCTATTTTGAGAGTGCATGGGCGGTGAAGGGAAAGTTCCCCACCCCTATATATATATGTATTGATTTGCACATTTTAAAGTGAATGATTTGTAAGGTTATGTTGTTGGTTTATGAGTGCCCCTAAATTATGAGAGTAATATGTATGTATTCAACTATTGTGGATTAATATAATGGATCATTGTGGTTGGATATTGATTATGGATGTCTTTGTTACTAGTATTTATATGGTGAATATGATCTTAGTGGTTATGTGAACTATATGTTTACTTATTTATGTGTGTTTCCAAATTGAGCTCATGGATCTAGTTGTTATGATTATGGAATATATGTTCATGCATGCTAACTCCTTGAAAAAGATGACATAAAAGAGGGACCTAGTACCTTCGTTTGCTTTAGGTGAGCACTTAGATCTATCTGAATGATGTGCTAGTATGTATAGGGTTTGATATAGAAATACAAAATATAATAAGAAAAAGGTTAAAGAAATCTTAAAATGGAAAACACCTAAAATATTAGGTGAGGTAAGAAGATTTCATGACAAGGAATTATTCATCCTATGATTTGGAATTTTATGCCATGGTTCAATCATTAAAAAAATGGAGACACTACTTATTACCTAATACATTTTTTATTTACACAAATAATGATGCTCTTAAATTCATCACCAATCAGCCAAAACATCGCTAAATACATGTAAAATGTGTGGAATATATGTAAAATTTACTTTCACTATCAAGGACAAGAAGGGTCAAAGTAACAAAGTTGTTGATACCTTAAGCAGGAGAGTGTTTTTAGTGCATGAATTGTAGTTGGAAAGTGTGGGTGTTAATTTTCTTAAAGAGCTATATGAAGATGATGAACATTTCAAGGAAATATATGAAGCCTGCAAGAAGCCTTCTAGGATAAATATAGAATTTTTGGTTAGACTATCTTCTTCAAGATGGTTTTATTTTCAAAGGGGTGAAAATATGTGTTCCTAGAAGTTCGATAAGAGATACCTCATTAAAGAAAAGTACGCTAGGATTATGGCTAGTCATTTTGGCCTTGAAAAGACATTAGAGTAGCTTACAAAAAATTGTTATTGGAAAAGAATGCATACTAATGTAAGGAGGTTTTTAAAAATATGTACTGCATGTCAAAGAGCCAAAGGTAAGAGAACACATTCTAGACTTTATTTGAGTGGATATTGGAGATATGGAGGAAAAGAGTGTTGAAAGAAAGGAATTTTCAGCATCCATGCATGAGATACATCAATGGGTAAGGAAGAAATTGCAAGATAGTGTAGACAAATACAAATAACACGAAGATTTAAGAAGGAGAGAAGTGAAAATTTGAATTTGGTGATCTAGGGATGGATCATCTTAAGAAGAATATATTTCCCAAAGGGGAATAAAAAAAATTGAAAATGAAAAAAATAGGACCTTATAGGGTGTTGAGGAAATTTGCAAGCAATGCTTATGAGTTGGAGTTTCCTAGTGGAGTGAACATATCTCCCATATTCAATGTTTCTAATCATTATCCCTTTAATTAAGGTGAAAAAGGTTAATAAACAACAAAATAAGCATCTATAGTAGAGGAAGAGTGCGTGCAACAATTTCCAAAGGTCAAAACTAAGGAGATTGAGTGTATTCTAGATGTGAAGGAACTCAAAAGGACCAGAGGAAAACAATATTTCTAGTACCTCATCAAGTGGAAGGATAAACAATTTTAAGAGGCCACATGGATGAATTTAAAGTGACATCCTACAATGTGGACAGACCTTAGAGGAGCTTCTCAACAACAGACCCTGAAGTCTTTTCTCTTTCCTATGGAGTATGGTGCAGAAGCATCCTCTACATTTTTGAAAAGTTTGGTTTCTCTACTCAATTTTGGTTGTCAATGTGTCAAAAGGGATTAGGAGTTTTTTTAGGTCATAGTTCTTATTTAGGTGTGTTTATGTTAGTTCTTTTCTTACAACAATTTGAATTTTATTTTTCTCTCTAAAACTGCAACTCAAATTTGGAGGAACTTTTTGGCTTGTTTCTTAGCAATTTCTTGTGTGTTCTTAGAGAGTTGTATTGTAATCAGGTTGATAAGTTCCTACTAATGAATTTGATTCATAGTATTGGTATTAACATTTAAACATTGGAATTTAGTCTTGAAAATTTTGTAAATTAATGTTAATTAGGAAATTAATTTGGTGAATTATCTATAGTTCTAAAGCTCTTGGCAAGCTTGGCTCATTGAAAAATGAATTGCAAAGGTATATGAACAAAACTTAACTAACATCAGTCATTATATTCAAGGAAGATCAATAAAAATCTCTAAGAAACCCACAAGATATTGATTTTGAGAAAGAGACAATTATAGTAGTGAATTATGTGTTGCATGTGTTATTTTCGAGAAAAGAAGACCATGAATTATTATTTTAATGAAGGTTACTCTAGTGTTTTAATGAAATCACATAATATTTATTGCATTTTTTTAAGTAATAATTTTTTCTATTGAAGACATTTGGTAAGCACTCAGTATCTTAATATTGGTTCAGGTCTAAATATAAACCTTCTGTGTAAGGTTAAATCTTCAAGAAGGTGTGAAGAATTAAAATTGGTAAGTTGCTTATTTCTTGGTTAAGTTTTTATCATCCTCCTTAATCAATCAAAGTTGAATAGAACCTAAAGGAATACATACAATTTCCCCTTATAGAAACACGGTATCCTTAAGTTACAGTACACCATCAAACACAAGATATACCATGGGTGTAGATTTGTTCAAGAAGAATTAGGAATTTCAAGATTTCCTCCAGGTTAGTATAAAAATATTAAAGCTTTAATAATCAAAGGAGTTTGAGATAGATCAAATAATTAGTTAAAATAAGACCCTCTTGGGATTGTATAATAGAGTAAACTATATAACTAAGGTTTTAAGGGAGGAAAATAGGTTTTGTAAAAAAAGAACTGATCAAAACCTCTAAAACTTGGAAGAACACTCTATCTCGAGGTCATGAGAAGGATTTAAAAATAATTATACTAATTCCTTTTGTATCAAGATATATATCCTTGCCATTTTTTTTATGATAGTCATGGAAACCTTAAGAAAATAGAGCCACTGCAAAGGAAGTTTACTTTTAGTTAACTTTGAAGGCTTGAAACCTATAGGATAGGTCAAGGAGGATATTGGGTGGTGAAAACCCCAATGATTGGTTTTTAAAGTGAATGCACGGTAAAATAAACCTAACAAAGTGGAATCTCAGGCCTAATAGGATTGAGGAAAGATAGGATAGACTAGAAGAGAGTGGGTAATTATTGGACCTTTTACATGATTGTGGAACACTTATAAGAATATTTTAAGGAAGAGAATAAGCTTAGCTTGTTCCTTAAATAGCTGAAGGTTCACTGAAAGGAGACTAGAGCTATAAAATAATTGCACCAAGAAGGAGAATTATGTATGTTGGTTTAAGAAAAACCTCTCTGCATCATGAATCCTTTTATTCATGCTGACTCAAGCTAGGAAACAAGTTTTCCTTATTATCAAGGTATCTTCAATGGTCTTCAATGATGATTTTATTTGCGATATTGATGTGGTATTTAAGGATGAAGGAATCATCTATATCATTTTAGAGTAGATTCGTTTGATAGATACATCTTATAGGAAATGATACTTTTATATTTAGAAAATGATCTAATTTGGATCATCAAAAAAGTTTAAAATTCACTGATGTGGGAAAAATACTGAGAGAAAGCTCAATCCTCCATATATATAAAAATACTCCACTTCATCATGCAAGAAATGGATATAATGAAATCTTATTTTATGAGGAACAATTTCTCCAAATTTCAGGAAATTTGGCTCGCCGCGTCATTGGGAAAATTCAAATACATCTGATGAGGGAATAATACTAACAGAAACCTTAGTCCTCCATATCTCAAAAAATAATCCTCATCATCATGAAATAAATAGCTCAAATTAAATATTAATTTATGATGAACATTTGCTCCAAAATTTAGGCAATTTGTCTCCTTGAGTGACTGGGAAATTTCAAAACAAATTTTAGCTATTCTAGGAAAAAATAGAGTTCATGGATGGAAAATTATTTCTCAAATAAAAATTAATAATTACATTATATATTGTAAGTGATAGATCATGTCAAAGGTATTTTCAAATGGATCACTTTGGCAACTTTTTGAGGTTTTTTGACTGTGTGATCACTAACAATGAGTAAAAGACCATTTTGGAAACTAGGGCATGGAGCTAGTTTTAATGGCTTATATGAAGGAAAAGTATGAAGATTTAATGTATTTTCATGTTGATTTTTCTTATTTTCATGTTGAGGTGTTTCTCTAGGGATAACTATATTTCAATAAATGACTCAGTGATGGAGTTATAACCCTTTCTTTATTTTTAGCACTTTAACTCACCGTTAACCCAACATGGCTTAACCTAATTCAGGTGGTGGTTAGAGGGTGAATTTCACCCATGAAAATATTGAAAAATTTACGTGAGGGGAAAATGGTGAAACTAATTTTCACTTTACATCATCAAATTGTGATAAGTGTCACCATGCAAGAGCTTGTGAGGGAGATGGAAGGGCTAAGATCAGGCTCTCAAGAGCTAGGATGAGGTTATATACATGATTGAGGGATAAATATGTAAGATTGGAAACAATATTGTGTCCCAAAATTACCCTTGGATGCAAGGATAAATGGAAAAGAGAAATAAATATTTAAAAAATGCGTCATAGGTGAATTTTCTTGTGAGGAGGGGCCAAATTGATCAAAACACAAGTTTGTATATCTTCTAGCAACCCAAGATGTCACGTTAAGTGATGGAAAAATTTATTCCACAACAGGGTGCACTATTGTTTCCCCAACAACCCCATTCACCAAGGTATAAAGGAATATGGAAAAAAAATGTCAAAAAACCTACCACCCACTTCTTGTCAATGCAAAAATAGACACCAAGAATGATTTTTCCACCCTGAGAGAAAAAATTGGAGCTACAAGGTCAAAGAGTATATGTTTTTGACTCGAAAACACCCACTAAATCCATTAAAACAGTTTTCAACACATTAATCTACTTGAATTTTTTATTTTTAGGATCAACCACCCTTTTGGCATAAAGACACAATAATGATGACTTGGACTACCTTGGAGAGTAATGAGGCCTATGATAAAAAAATGATGTATCCACCATGTAGTTGAATCCAAGAGATTTCCATTCACTATTTTTTATCTCCCAACTCCTCCCCAAACTTGTATAATATTTAGAACAAGGTCACTTTCTCCATTAAAGCTTACATTTCATGTACCTATAGTGACCTAGTCTTGCTTAACTGGATCCCTAAACCACATGCCTCCATAGTTTTCCTTGAAATTGTCATGGATATCTTCATTGTTCCCATGCAAAACCTCTAGGTGGGTTAAACCATTACAAGTAGTTGGTGGAGGATGTTCTCTTGCTACAATATGACTAAAAAATCAATTTTAGTACCCCATGGAGTACTATTTCACCTTAGAGCATATCACCATAAAATCTACTTGGATCCACACCCATGCAAATGAAACAAACTTGAAATCCATGTTAGTATGTTCCTCTCAGAAAGAATGAGGAGGACACAAACTCAAAGGGGATGTATGATTTGAAAATATGGCTAGAGTAAGGGTTCACAATGACCGTGAAAGGGGATTTCAAGTGGGGGTTTGGTTTTCATGAAAAATGTTTTTTGTTTTTTCATGCCAAAAAATTAGCGTGAAAACAATACTTAAATAAAAAATAAAAAGTAATTAATTATATATACTTAAATACACTATATATACACCCAAAATTTTAAAGTGATCCACTCTCCATTTGAGATTACCCAAGACTAAAACATAATGAGTAGAGATGATCAAAATAAGAACAAAGTACTGAATATGTATTTAGAGCATCTTATAAGGGATTTTTTTTATGGGAAATCAAACCTTTCTTCTTTTCTCTATAATGATATTGGGTTTTAATAATTGTAAGAAATTTTTTAAAATAGAACTTAAGAAGTTATTTTAAAAGAACCAATGAGAGAATATTTTAACACAACATCCTATGATTAAGGTAATTGTGAGATATTATTCCACTAAGTATATTTATTTAATTAATACATAAATAATAACCCTATTGTTGAAAATTCAAATGGTTTATTTATGTACACAACTGAACCAATTATATTAACTCAATTTTTTATTAGTAATAGTTTTTCCTCTAAATTGAATAACATTGGTTAAATACGGTGAGTGAATTTTGGGCATTACAACTATAATTTTTTTTTTATTATTGGCAAATAGTTTTTTGAAAGGGACTATACCCTTGAATACAAAAGAAGGCCTGAGAGCTAGAATAAGAGTGAGAAATGGAGAGAATGGATCAAGATCCAAGTGTTACAATGAAGCTCTAAGTAGCTCAGAAACAGCTACTCAAACGAGACAAAACAACAAAACAACAACAAAAAAATAGTAAATGGACCACAGAGAAATAGAAAAAAAACAACTAAAAGCAGCAGAAGCATCCAGAACTACTTCTTGGCAGCTTTATCGATACTGATCTTGATTCTCTTCCAGGTGTGAAACATACCCAAAGCAGTCATATGGGCAGCATCAGTCTTATCAAGCTCATAAATGGTTCTTTTGCTTTCTTTTTCGTTGCCCCAAAGTGCAGCTGGGACACCGCTGAGGTTGGAAACACTTTTGGCATGACCCTCGATGAACTCCTCAATCACCCTAAAGGCGGCAATGTTGTAATCATGTCTATTCTTGGCCTTCCCTAAGCGAGAGTCTAAGGATGTCAGCTTCTTGTATATGTCTTCAATCTGACTGCTATCAATGTTTCCCTCCTCCTCCATGCTTTTCTTGCCTTTCTGTTTAGCTAGTTTTTTGACCTCATCCTTTAGCAATTTCATCTCACCCTCTAAGGCCTCCAACCTCTTAGAAGATCTATCCATCCGCACTTCCCGGGGACTGGCACTACTGATATTCAGCAGGTCATGTGCAATCTCAAGTTCAAAAGGCTCCTTCTCCACAGCAAGAGTCTCAAGGTTGAGCCTCCTGGAAGCCCTGGTGACTGGTCTTTTAGAGGTAGAGACAAGGTGGGTGAAGGGAGCAGCAGCAGGGGGAATGGAAGGAGAAGATTGTGCAGCCGGCATAGGGGTGGTAGCAACGGTGGAGGGGGAAGTAGCAGGGGCAGTAGGAGAAACAGGGCTGGCAGCAGCAGAGCCCATCAAAGGGGGAGCCGGGCTAGAGGAGGAAGGAAGACCAGGGTACTCAAGAAGGCAACATTTATGAATCAACAAAATAAGTCCTTGATGCAAGGGAACCACCCGAGTGTGCTTCTGAAACTCCAAAATGGAGCGTTCAAGGGAGTTCAACAGATAATGGGGGAAGCAAAACAATCGATTCCTACGGAAGTGGTTTAAAAAGATAAGATGTTTAGCACGGACAGTGACAAACCTACCTTCCAAGGAGATGAATCGAATCATCATATGAGTGACCTCATCATAGGGTGGTGGAATTAAGCTGACAAGCAGGCCCGTAGTGCCAAATGTGAGCTTCTCAGTTCCCTCCACAAATCTTCTTTCTTCAGCATCTTTGTCAACCCTTTTGTTGAAGAAGCGGTACCCCTCCAAACTAAGGCTGGTCACTTTAGCAATAAGATCTTCATTAACTAATATCTTCTGTCCCCCATAGTCGACAGTCCGCTCTTTCCACTGCTTAGAAAAGTGTACAGAAATTCTTTGGTCATGTCCCTGCACCTTATCAATTAAGTTGGTGAAGCCTCCTTTGCTGAGAGTGTTCCAAAGCTCTATATTTTCCTTCTAGTCGGGGTCCGTGCATGGCTCAATTTGGCAAGGAGGTCCTCCCATATTCTCTATGATATACTGGTTACAGTAGTTTCTCAAATGTCTGTGAGTGTAGAGAACTGTTCGCTTCTTTCTGTTGAAGGCCGCACAAAACTGAGAACTATAGCCGTTGGACCTCCCGAGGTCGTGCCGAGACAGCCGGTGGGGATGGAATATGCAGACAAACTAGTTAGGCAGTCTAATGTCTTCGACACGCACTAGTGGAATTTGTGAATCTAAGGCAAAGAAGGCCCTTCTAACTTGGACTGGTGTGATAGATCGATCAGCAAGGATGACTGCTCGAAGGCTCCAATCAATATCGAGCTCTGGCGTGATTCGATCTATGGGTTGTGGAATACGTGGAAAATGACCTGGGATTGTTTTGTGTATATCTCCTGATAAGGTCATATAGTGGATGATGAATATAATTGACTCTACGGATGATTTTCTGGCCTAGTCCAGAATTCCCTAGCTTCGTTAGCCGCTGTATCTAGTAAAGACAGTTGTTCGATGATGATAGGTGGAAGTGGAGTGGACCTAAATACCAAGGTGCGTAGGCTAGTGTCTATATCGGATTGACCTGTGGATTCGTTGGGCTGTGGGATTTGTGGGTCACAACCGTAGACTCGTGGTTGTTGTGGACCAGCTATGGTCATGCGTGGAATCAAGTTCTAATCCCTAGTATCCAATAATCATACGCTTTTTCAGCCTCTATGTTTAGAATCAATAGTTGTGCGATCTTCTCGGAATACCTCACAGGTGTTCTTGCAACTTGGATTCTTAGGCTGGTATCTATGTCTGTGTGGGTGTCTCCTGCATCTGGTTGTGGAACTAAAGGATCACACCCGAATGTTTGTTCTCTTTCGAATCCTTCTACAGTCATGTGGATATTTTTCCTAGTGCAACCTGTAGTTTGGCTGACTTGACCAAAATGTATGTGCTTGGTCGTCTTCTATGTTTAATCCTCTTAACTGAGATCTGACCTGCTGGAAATCTGTTGTTGTTTGGAAGACTTGTATCCTAAGGTTCTGGTCAATATCAGTTATTGCCGCTATGAGGTTGGGCTGAGGCACGATTGGCTCGAAAATGTATTCCCTGGGCTCCCTAGGTCCCGTAATTGTCATGCAAAAGCAGTAATAAAACAAACTATAATAAAGTGAAATCTAAGTATACTTCTAGCATATATGACTTCTTTTTGTATTTTCTGATGATTTAAATGAATTTAAGAAAGCAACTATTTAAAATATTTAGAATTGACAACTAAACTAATAATTTAAAACAAACAAGATAACCGAGTGTGGTTATTTGTCTGTGCAATTTTGTATATCTATTCTAAACAATGAAATAACTAATCTATTAGCAAGATTCTCGACCCTACCTCAGAAGTGAGGAGTGAATCATAGTTTCTCAGAAACTATCAATCCCCACAGCTTCCCCGGCAATATCGAGAATAAAATTAACTGAAATAAAGTGATTAACTACTCTGTTTGATATGATTTTAACTAGAACTTTGAAAGTTTAAAACCTGGATTTCGCAGAACAGTGGCGAATCCGATGGTGTGTGTGATCTTGTCCCCTCAGTATGATCTCTTCGTTCTTTGTGTTCACGTAGATCCAGAAAAGCGTGTAATGCTTGCATCAACAGGAATAGGTGTTTGGAACAAGGGACAACCTTCGGAATGCAGATAGAATAGAACGCGGATAGGAGAGGGATAGCGCAAGAGTACAGAGCTTGGCTTATGCAATTCCTAGCGGGATCTACTGCGAATCGTGCAACAAAATGTGTCCAGAACCTGAAACTATCCTGTATGAAGAGCAAAACCTGCAACTTTAATGGCTTCCTAAGCTATTCTACTCTAATGGATTAGATAAAACAACAGCGCTGCCTGCACAAGATGGGTCTATGGCTTACCAACAGCTGAGCAATTTAACAAAAGATGCAAGTGAATTCAAGCTATGGCTTCTAAACAAGCTAACTAACTAAAACACTAAAATGAGGGAATGAGAGCAAAGATCAAACTTCAAAATCCAGCCAAGCTTCAGACCAAAAACTCCAGACCATGGGTGAAACAACAGCACTGCCTGCACAAGATGGATATGTGGCTTACCGACAGCTGAACAATACTAACCAAGTATGAAATGAACTATGCTATCAATCCTAAGCAAGCTGACAGACCAAACCACTGAAAATCAGAAGACTCTAACAAAAAATGGTGGCCCCAAGTAATGACTGCACTTGCACAAGATGGATATGTGGCTTACCAGCTGCAATACAATACTAACCAAAACACGCAATGAAGAAAACTAAGTATTCTAAGCAAAGGAAAACTAAAGGAATTGCAAAGAGGAATCCAGAAAACAAAACTTGAGAGAGGCCATTTGCTTGAGCACAAGCCATGCACTTATAGGAATTCAAACACCCAAGAACCAAAACCAAATTGAACTCCTAAACAATAAACAAAGGAAAAACACTATTCCAGGGGACCAAAAACATAAATGCATGCTCAAGTCGGCAAAGAAAGCTGGTGAAACGTGATATTTCACGCGAGTCGCGTCAAAAGAGCGTTCTGGAAAACGCGCACAGGACCGCCGCTCTGAGCAGGGCGGCGGTTACAGGACCGCCGCCCTGTTCAGGGCGGCGGTTTCGTCACTGAAGGTCAAGAGGCCAAGGAAAGAGGGAAAAAGGGGAAAACAAAGGGCGTGGGGGCTAAGCGGGGCATGCGGGATGTTAACGCATACTCCGAGGGCTTTTCCGGATCCCGAACACCTTGCGAGGAGATCTGTATCATCATCGGGGCACTTGTTACACTGTTCTGGCAGTACAGTACCTTACAATTTTGGGTACGTACATATTGCCCCCTCGGAGAAGCGTTTTAGCCATGAAGAGGCATAAAACGTTGGGTCCGAGTATGGCAGTCCCGAAATGGGGAGTTAGAAGCTATACCTTACTCGTCCGTGTGTCGAAATGACGCCATCCAAAATTCCCGCTACCTGCAAAATGAAAAGAGAACTCAAGTGCAGATAGATACAATAATTTGGAAGATACACGCTAAAATAATAGGGAAGGAGAACGTACCATTCGTGCGGGGATAGAAACTTACCTCCATCAGCGCTCCAAACCTGCGAAAAAGTCACTTTAAAACGAAATAGAACGATATATATATGAAAGTGGGCCCATTTTCCTATTCATTTGCGCGAGTCGATTTGATTGATTTTGAGCTCTGGGACCCACGGTGACGGTTTCTCACGTGAGTAGAGTCAAAACGTTCGCAGCGAGATCGTGATCATGCCTCCACGAGCGGAACACCGACCTCAGCGATCACAGGTTGGTTTTCTTCCATTTTGTGTTTTTCCCCCTTTAAATTTGAAATGGCAAATTCTTTGCAATGGGGGGGTTATTTTTGAAAATGTTAGGTTCAAAAGGTCCATCTAGGGGGGGCGCCTACTGGGTAGGCTTTGTTTTTAGTTAAAATGGTCTATTTTTTACACTTTTGGGCTTTTTGGGGTTAACAACCCGCGCGGGTTTTCGGACCGCGACCGCCGCCCTGGCCAGGGCGGCGGTTACACGACCGCCACCCTGATCAGGGCGGCGGTTACACGACCGCCGCCTTCAAGGCGGCGGTTACAAAACCGCCCCTCTGCTCAGGGCGGCGGTTTTGCACAGAATGCAAAAGGAACCTATTTTGGAGACTGTACTTGTACTTTTATCATTTCTATATGCTTTTATGACTCTCTCGATATTGATTAGATACTAACTTGCTCTGTTTTGTGTGTTTTGGTTGTATGCAGGCGAGAGCAGAGTATATCAGATGGAGCCGAGAGAGAGAGTGTGATTGGCTCTCCGGGGTATTGGATGCCCTTTCTCAGGATGAGGAGGATACATTACAGAGGGCCGGCATATTGCGTATATCACGCGTGCCCCATGTCACACCATCCAGTCACATACTTTGTGACTTGTTTTCATATTGGGATGCAGATCGGAACACTTTCCGACTGCCAGGGGTCCGCGGTGAGTGGACCATCACTTTGGAGGATGTCTACCGTATCCTGGGGGTCCCGATCATCGGGAGGAGACTCACACTGGAGACGGCAGGGTCTCGAGCACAGATTGCACAGTGGGCAGGCTACATGGGGGATGCAGCCATCTCTACGGGGTCGAAGAAGGGAGTGAGAGTTCGATCGATTCCTTCTTTGCCCATCCCCGTATTTCGACAGGCTATCATGGGGATCCTTGCCTCGAGGCTGATCGGGGACAAGGGAGGAGATACTTTACTATACTGCTGGGCCCCCATCATTGCACAGATAGAGGGGCATGGCCGGATATATGCCTGGGGCGCAGATATTCTGGGGACCACCTACCATGACTTATACAGGGTGGTCCGTTTGCAGGGACAGTCATTGAGCCACCCGACTCTAGTCATGAGTTGGGTGTACGAGCATTTTATTCCTTATGGCAGAGGGGTAGAGGTGGCAGACCCAGGGGCTGTGAGGGCAGCTAGATGGTCAGATATGTCGGTGCTTAGAGCACCTCACCAGCCAGTTGCCTCCCTTACCACAGCAGATATGGAGGCGACGCCGTACCGGCTTATGGCCGGCATATGGGGCGAGGAGACCCTTACATTGATCTCCTGCTCCACCACAGGGCAGCTTATCGACCGCGTGGGACGGGTGGAGGTACACCCTTTTGGCAGAGTTCCTCAGCAGTTCGGCCTTCCATATGCGGGCATGCTTCCCCCAGCGGCACCAGTTTACAGATCAGTCCGCGAGGCTAGAGGGGGGCCTAGAGGCCGTGGTTGGACAGTGATCACTCCTGGCACTCCCATTGCAGCCAGGAGGGTAGTTCGGGCTAGAGGGAGAGCCGGTGCGCCCCGGGCACCTTTGCTTCAGATTGCTGCGGGTCCTGCTCACAGCAGCGATGACCCCATAGATATTGACTCCGATTCTGAGGAGTTTACAGAGGGAGGGTCAGAGGAGCAGACGGATGATAGCGATCCTGAGTGGCATGACACTCAGGATATTTTGCAGGCAGAGAGGGCCGAGCAGAGTGCAGAGAGAGAGACTCTAGCTTCAGAGGAGCCACTCTCCCAGGGCCATGGTGGAGAGGATGAGTCAGTTGCGGGGCGTCATGTTGCTCCTACTACAGGAGCAGCCCCTCAGTCGGCAGCGGCATCTGCGGCGGGTGCTGGCCCCAGCGACCCATCTTGGAGGCCCAGTGATCTGAGTAAGTCATCTTCTCATCTTTTCAATGTTTGTTTAATTTAGGATTTTTAATTGCTATCTCTCCTTGTGTTTTGATATTATATATTTTAGTCTCTTGCCTAGTTTCTAATTCATTTCTTCTTCTTTGTTTTGCAGAGACTGTTGACGAGTGGCGGGATCTAATCCGTAGGGTATGCACTGATTCTCTGATGATCCCTATGGATAAGACCCGTGCGGAGCTATCTGTAGATGCCGGGGAGCCTTCAGCAGCCGGTAGGCATACCGACGTCTTCGCTCCTGTTTGGCACGTGGCCAGGATGGTGTCGACTCTCCGTACAGAGTTGGCAGGCTATAGGACAGCCGAGCGTCTTATGAGGAGCCATTCTCGTGGCGAGACCGCGGCTGCCCCTCGGGACCCTGAGCCCTCCGTGCATTCAGAGCGCCGGCGTAGCCGGAGCCCTAGGCGAGGGCGCGCACCTTCAGAGGGGTCGCGCAGGGGTTGAGAGACTACTTGGCTCCTATGCGTTTTGTACTATAGATTCTTTTGTATATCACGGGCTCTTTGAGCGTTTTGACCATGCCTAGAGCATGATGGCATTGTATATAAACATTGATTATTTATATATATGCATTCATTTTTGGATCAAAACTTGTCACTGGTGTTTTCCCTTTCTGTTTCCAGTTTCCTCGTGTATACTACGATGTATGTTTTATATGCTTTTTTATATGTATGCAATGGAGAACAGATGATGCAAATGCTTGCTTTCTTTTTGTGTTTCATGATGCTGATACATGATATTGTAGATATATTGTGATCTTAAATCTTAGCTTCTGTGAGCAATTTGGATACCTCATGTTTGTTTTGGCAAAGTGATGAAAATAACCAATATGATGAACAGATTAACTTGCCCCACTCCTAACTCCACGCAACTAGTAAGATGCGAGGGCTCATCACCAAGAGCCAAGAAGGGCGCAAGTTATGAAATATGGTGAAATGATAGTGATGAAAGACAGACGAAGCTTTGGTGGAACCAAATTGAAAACTACAAGCTTACTCCACCCGAATGACTTCATAGTTTTGGGTGCAACTTGCTTTGCGGTTTATCCAGACTTAGACCCGTAGATGGCCACATAGTAGACAAAATCTGGGTTTTTAGGATTTTAACTCTCTTGGAATTTTGAACATCTGATTCATTCGTTTTTGACTCAAAGTTTGAATAGTTTGTTTATGACCTTTTAACGTTTGCATTGTCTAGAGGACCCCCTACACTTTGCCCCATGCTACCTGTAAGAAGCATGGGTTTATCACCGTGGGCAAGGCATAGGCGAGTAAGGGCATTTCCATCCTTTCCCAACCCTACGTCACTAGTAAGAGACGCAAGCTCATCACCGAAGGTTGGTGGGGCAAGGAAATGTGTAAAAATAAAATTTTCTGTTTTAATCACTTTTTGACTTGTCTTTTTGAGTAAAATGTCAGTATATGCTTATTTCCAAAGAGATGTGTATATGGGATAGATGTGACACCATGAAGCTTCTAGAACAGACCATAGGCAAGACACCTATCCTAAGAAGAAATCAAAGCGAGAACAAACTTGCAGATCTTGGTATGGTTACCGTTAAGACTTCGTCATGTTTGATTTTATTTGATAAAAGATTCTGAAGTGATTGATGATATCGTGAAAATGGAGAGATATGATTAGAAAGTTTTGTGCCAACAACATCATGAGTTTGTAATGAATTACTTTGAGAATAGATTCCTTGATCACAATTTGTGTAAGAACAAGTGGACAAAATGATCTAAATCTATATGAAGATGCAATGTAGATAGTTATACAGGCAGTGCTAGCTGCTTATGCGTAGAAACGTTTGAGGTGCAGGGAATTGACTGTTTCACCAAATTCCTCACCTTCTAGCGTGCATAAGAGGTATGCACCATTTTCGTAGTCTTTTGTGACTCGGTATGGGCCCAACCATTTGGGCCGGAATTTCCTTCCTTCGCCGGTCTTCTTGTCGATCCGGCTGTCTAGTCTTAGAACTAGATCACCTTCGTATATATCGCGTTCATAAACCTTCTTGTTATATTGCCGGCACATTCGGTCAGCATAAGCTCTATGCCGCTGCTCAGCATCTAACCTAGTTTCATCTAGGCTTTCTAATTGGGAAAGACGTGCTTCTCTGTAAGCGTCTTCATCCAGAATCCCTTGTAGTGAAATGCGGAGACTGGGTATTTCGACCTCAAGCGGGAGAACTGCTTCTGCCCCAAATACTAGCGAGAAAGGAGTTGCTCCCGTTGGTGTTCTTATTGAGGTTCGGTGGGCCCACAAGGCCGGATATAACTTTAAATGCCAATCTCGTTTGTTTTCTTTTACTGTTTTGAGGAGAATGGCTTTCAGTGTTTTGTTTGTTGCTTCAGCCTGCCCATTGGCTTGGGGATAATACAAGGAAGCCGTATGATGGCTTATTTTAAATTTGTTGCATAGTTCACGAACTTCCTCATTCTTGAAAGAAGTTCCATTATCTGAGATAATGATTTGCGGGATACCGTACCTGCAAATGATTTGGTTCAAAATGAACTTGGCGATTACAGAACCAGGTACAGTGGTAAGAGGCATGGCCTCTACCCATTTGGTGAAATATTCAGTGGCCGTGATTATAAAATTATGGCCATCTGTGGATGAGGGAGAGAACTTCCCTATCAAGTCTAGGCCCCATGTAGAAAAGGGCCATGGAGTTGCGATTGGTTGTAGAGCTTGTGCTGGCATGTGGATCTCGTGGGAGAATTCTTGGCACTTATGACACCTGCGTGCAAACTCTATCGCGTCATGTTCTAGAGTGGGCCAGAAATAGCCCATTCGATGTATTTTTCGAGCGGTGGCATGGCCACCGAAGTGGCCTCCACATATACCGCTGTGGGATTCATGGAGAATCCTCTTGGACTCTTCTGTGTCGACACACCTTAAGAGCATTCCATCGAATGCTTTTCGATAGAGCACCTGCTCTATAATGACATATTTGGCTACGATTATGCGTAATCGCCTTCTTTGTTGCGGTGTAACTGCATCCGGGTACGTATGGTCCATGATATAATTAATGATATCAGTGTACCAAGGGCACTCAGAGATAGCAGGTCGAGTTTCGATGTAGTATACGCATTCATCTGGAAAATCCAAATCTACTAGATCGCCTCCATCTAATGGATTATCAGCTAACCAATCTGTAATGATTTGTCCTTTAACTGATTTCTGATTTACAAATGTTAATTCGAACTCTCCCATTAAGGTTATAAAACGTCCAGCCTTTTTAGACAAGGAACCTTGTGTGAGAAAAGTCCGTAAATGGTCCGTTTTTACCATGACCTTCGTTTCTTGATTTAGCATATAGTGTCTTAGGCGTTTGGTTGCGAAGACTATGGCGAGACATTCTCGCTCTGCTTGTGTATAGCGTGTTTCATAGTCGAGCAGTGTTCGGCTAATGAAATAAATCACACGTTCTCTCTTGTTATCGTCTTCTTGGGCCAACATACAGGCCAGCGAGACATTGGTAGCTCGCGAATATAGGATTAACGGGTGATCCAGCTTAGGTGGCATTAGCGTAGGTGGTGATAACAGAAAACGCTTAACTGCATCAAAAGCTTCATTGCAATCTTCAGTCCAATCAATGCTATAGTCCTTCTTGAGTAAATTGTTGATTGGATGAACGGCGAAGCTTAGGTCCGGGATAAATCTTCGGATTGCACCTAGCTTTCCGAGAAATGACCTGATTCCAGATTCACTCGAAGGTGGGACCATTTCGAGGACAGCCCGAATTTTGGTTGGATCAACATCAATCCCTCGTGATGATATGATGTAACCTAGGAGCTTTCCTCCTGTTACACCAAAGACGCATTTCTCTGGATTTAGCGTGACTCCGTATTCTATTAGGCGTGAAAGAATGATGCGGAGTACTTCGGGATGGTCACAACACTTCTTGGCTTTAGCCAATAAGTCATCTACGTAGGATTCCATGATTTTATGAATTAAATCGTGAAATATATAAGTCATAGCCCGCTGGTATGTAGCACCAGCGTTTTTGAGACCGAAAGGCATGACAACATAGCAATAGGTTCCCCAAGGAGTTATGAACGTGGTTTTAGCTTGATCTTGCTCGGATATTCTGATTTGGTTGTATCCCGAGAATCCATCCATGAGAGACAAGAGTTCAAAACCAGCTGTTGCATCAACAATAACGTCTATGGATGGTAATGGGAAATCGTCCTTAGGACACGCTTTGTTGATGTCTCAGAAATCTATGCAAATGCGTATCTTTCCGTTCTTCTTGAGAACGGGAACAATGTTAGATACCCATTGGGAGTAGTCAACTGGCTTGATGAATCCTACCTGAAGGAGTTTTATTACTTCCTCTTTTACCATGAGAGCTACTTTGGGCTTCATGGGTCTTGATTTTTGTTTAATTGGCTTTGCATCTGATCTAGTGACGAGGTTGTGCACCGCAATGTGGGGTGCGACTCCCGTCATCTCCTTGTAATTAAATGCAAATGCCTTCTGATGTTCTTTGAGAACCTGAGTATGTATTTCCACTTCTTCTGGTGTTAACGAAGAACCTAGTTTCAATATTCTTGGTTCATCTTCTGTCCCGATGTTGACATCGATTGTTTCCTCGATCAAAGAGGCGTTACCCTCTTCGAACTCAGGTGGTGCTGGAGGTAAATCTAGATCATCTCCATTTTCTATTGCGTATATGCTAGGCTCCGTTTGTGAGGGAAGATCCGTTACGGGATTTCCGAAGTAGGAAGACGAATGCGGAATCAGGGATAAATCTAGCATGTGATAGGAGAGATGTAATGCTGCATAGGCATTTAAATAATCCAAAGTAGCCGCATCATTTCCAACATGGTCTAGGATGGTAGATTCACTTCCGCTAAAAAGAGGATTTGTCATTGTTTTTATTAATGGTTCGTCACGAATGGATACTGTGAAGTGAGTATCTTCTAGCTCATTGCTTGGAGTAAAACGTGATGCTGAGGTTGCTATTGAATCGGCGAGAAGATTTTTCTCTCGCGGGATCGCTTCAATGGATATGAAGTTAAACGCCTTGCTTAAATCTAATACAGCATTTTTGTAGAGTTGTAAATGTTCGGCTTTAGTTTCATATACTTCAGAAACTTGGTTTGTTACTAATTGCGAGTCTCCCAAGACTCTGATGTTATTAATACCAATTCTTCTGGCTAAGGTGAGGCCAAGGAGGAGGGCTTCGTACTCAGCGCCGTTGTTTGTGCATTCAAAGTTTAACTTAAAAGAGAATGGGAGGACCTTCTCCTCGGGTGAAGTAAGAATTATACCTGCCCCCGCTCCATAACGACATTTAGCTCCATCGAAATGGAGAGTCCAATACTTAGCCGGGAGTGTAGATGTTGGGGCATCTGCTGCGTTTGCACACTCTACTTCTACCATACAGAGATCTTCTGCTGGCAAGGAACCAACACCTAGGGAAAACCCATGCCTACTGAATCGAATGGTAAGAACATTGGTGAATCTTGTTCTATCAACTCAACGATTTTCGCAGTAGTCCCTAATGATACTGTTTCTTTAGTTTTACCTTTAGGGGTTGGAATTGTTTTGGCTATGCTGGTAGTTTCAAGATCCGTCGTAGGTATCAACTTTTCCTCTGGCTTTGGGTCAGAGGGTTTATTAAGTTGGTTTGTTGGAAGTTCAAATTCTGAGTGCACCCCTGGTCTTTTCTTTAAATCAGCTAGGTGCAAATCGAAAGGTTTTGGATCGCCTTTGGCTACAAATACCTTTCCCAGATGCAAGAATCTTACTTCTTGAAATAGCGTGGAAGGGATTGCCTTCATTCGATGTATCCAAGGTCGGCCGAGGATCATATTATAGTTAGTTTCCCGATCTATAATATAAAACTCAGTCAAGATGGTTTTGGGCCCTAAGGTGACCGGCAGTATTATAGTTCCTATCGAAGTGGCTTTAAGGCTATCATAGCCTCTCAAGGTATTTCGTGTAGTGGAACAGTTTGTTTCTCCATATCCAAGTTTTTGGAGGAAAGAGAAAGGGACTATGTTAACTGCGGCCCCATCGTCAACCATTGCCCGTTTTACATAGTTATTATAAACCCACACTTGCAAGTGTAAGGCTGGGTCACCTCGGCGTGCGATCTCAGCATCTGTGGGCATTTTACTTATTTCGAAGATGAATTCGACATCCTTGTCCGGCTGCCCCGGAGGGTGGATATCAAAATCTACGTGATTTACTTGTGTTTCGGGAGGTGGAGTGATGTTAATTAGATGGCCTAGACCTAATGCTTCTAAAAGAGCAGCTCTGTGAGGGGGAGAGTTCTTTAGTAAGTCCAAAAATGAAATGTGTGAAAAGGTCTTTGTTAGGTCACTAATTAAATCATAGGCACCGATGGGTTTTTCAACTATTTGCTGACTCTTATCTGTCTCTGGCAGATGACTTGGGCTTGGTTGAGAGAAATACTCTCGTGTTCTTGTTATAGCTTCGATAGGTAGTTCAGCGTCTAATTCTACCAAACTGACTATCTTAGGTCTCGGTTGAGCTCCCAACTGTGGCGCGACTGACGGATTTAATGAAGTCGAGGCTTCATGGTCATTGTTTCCCGTCACTGCACCTTTGTTTGTTCCGGTTGGATTCAGCCTATTGCTGTCATGATTTGGGAGCGGATCATTAAAGATCTTGAGGGGAGCATTCTGAGGAGAAACTGCCCCTGCGAGAGTATTTGGTGATGATGAGACGGGATCTGCCAAGAACAGGTCTGTGAAGAACTGTCTTTGTTCTTCTGGCAAACGTTGCATAAATTTATTGTAGTCACGGCACGTTCTAGTATCGTGACCCCGAATTTTATGGAAACCACAATAAGAATTGGGGTTATAATTCCCGTTTTGTTGGTTTGGTGTGTATTGTGGCCTAAAATTCCGATCAAACTGTTGCCTATTAGGACCAAAGTTTTGGAATTGTTGTTTCTGGTTTTGACTTTGGTTTTGGTAACCAAATGAGTTTTGGCTTGGCCCTTGTATGGGATTTCACCGTTGTTGTTGTTGTTGTTGTGGATGGTTAAAATCCACTGTATTGATTGTCGGGGTAAAGTTGTTGTTTCGTTGGTTGTTTGTTTGTGACGGAGCATTAACAACATTTACCCTCTTGGGCTGGTCGGTTACCCCATCCGTTGTTACCCCACGATTTTTGTTAAGGATTTTGGGTCCTTGATTGACATTTGTGGTAGTTGTAGTGTTTTGAGTGGAGGTGATTAACCTCCCGTTTGTTCCATATGTCTTACGACCACTATCTATCGCTGCTTGATCTATTCGCAGAGCGCTCTCAAGTACTTCATCATAAGTCCTTAGTGGGAACTTCTGGACTTCTTCCTTCACTTCTCTACTGAGAGAATGAAGGAATAAATCACATAGTTCCATCTGATCCATGTTTGGAGCACTTGCTGATGAATAAAGAACTGTACGCCACCTCTGGATGAAATGGGCGACAGATTCGTTGTGTTCTTGTTTGATATGCAAGAATTCCCTGATTCCTGTTCTTAACAGTTTGTTCATGTCGAAGGCTTTGATGAACTCTGACACGAGTTGTTTAAATGAATGTATGGAAGCCTCAGGTATTCTATAATACCAATCGAGAGCAATGCCTTCCAGTGTTTTGGGGAATATTTTAGCAACAACCCCATCCCATGGGAGTAATTCCCAAATGGCTGTAGCGTAAGCTTTGATATGCGCATTTGGATCTCCCTCACCCTTGAACTTGGGAAAATCAGGGAGAGGTCTTGGAAGCATGACGCTTCGTATGGTGAAGTCTAAGGGTTCCTTTAGATATTCTGAATAAGTCCCTATCGCATAGCTTTCGACCATTGATGGTGGTTGCTGAGGGAGCGGTGGTGGGATAGGTTGTTGATACGGTGCAGCGTATGTGTTGGCAGGGGCATAGGGAGGTCCCTGCGTTTGAGAAAACATGCCGGGAGAGGAGAACATATCTCCTTGTGGTGATTTAGAGTATATGTTTAAGTAGGACGGGGTATTGTCAAGGAATGGACTGTTCGACACTAAACCGGGAGGAATTGTGTTAGAGATGATAGGCCTTGTTGGCGTTTGTTGTGGATATTGAGGAGGCATGCCTAACGTGCCTACTCCCGTAAGGAGATCTACCTGGCCAGAGTGGTATGGAGGATTGGAACTTCCTGTTTGTATGAACGGAGAATTGTGACTTGCTTGAGCCAGTTCTAACCCTCTCACTCTTTCTACTAACGTTGAAATGACTTCATTTGGTGAAGTCACGGTACTTTGCCTGAGCGGCGTTGGTTGTATACCTTGGTGTTGTAAAGGTACGTGATATCCTGTCATAAACTGATCGCTATCTTGCCAAGTTTCTCCAAGAATACTTCCTGTATGCAGTGGCATAGAGGTATTTTCTTGAAAAGAGATTTCGGGTTGTATTTGTAAACCTCCTACAGGTGGGTACATTCCCCGGGAGCGTTGTTCACTCCTAGGATAACGTATTGATTGTCCATCATCTAAGACCAGGTATGGATCTGATTGCCTACTAACTTGTGGTCTGAGTAGCATTTGAGGAGACGAACCAGATTCTCCGGTAAACGTCATATTGTTTGAACCTGAAGGCTCTGTTTGTTGGGTTCGAGGGGGTTGATCTAACTCCTCAGTTTGAAAAGATGAACTATATCTGATTCTTGGGGTTTGTGTTGACAACTGATTAGTTGAATAGTTGTCACCCCATACTGAGAGCGAGGGTGATGATTGCCTATTCTGTTGGGCGTAGTATGCCTCAAGACCCAAGAGGGGTCTGCCATATGCATCGAATCCCGACATATTCGGGGGGTATATGAATACCCGCAGAATAATGGGAAGGAGCGAAGGTGGATGAGAGAAGATTTGAAACTTCTCAAAGAGAAGGTGAAACAATTGTTTGTTTCACGTCGGGTTCACCAATTTTGTTGGTGAAACTGATGTGATGAGGTATAGAAGGTGAAATAGTTGTTTGTTTCACGTCGGGTTCACCAATTTTGTACGCCGGAAAAGTGACAGGCGAGCGTGAGAATCTACAAGTGACTCTTCCGCGTACCCGACCTCCCGAGGTCGTGCCGAGACAGCCGGTGGGGATGGAATATGCAGACAAACTAGTTAGGCAGTCTAATGTCTTCGACACGCACTAGTGGAATTTGTGAATCTAAGGCAAAGAAGGCCCTTCTAACTTGGACTGGTGTGATAGATCGATCAGCAAGGATGACTGCTCGAAGGCTCCAATCAATATCGAGCTCTGGCGTGATTCGATCTATGGGTTGCGGAATACGTGGAAAATGACCTGGGATTGTTTTGTGTATATCTCCTGATAAGGTCATATAGTGGATGATGAATATAATTGACTCTACGGATGATTTTCTGGCCTAGTCCAGAATTCCCTAGCTTCGTTAGCCGCTGTATCTAGTAAAGACAGTTGTTCGATGATGATAGGTGGAAGTGGAGTGGACCTAAATACCAAGGTGCGTAGGCTAGCGTCTATATCGGATTGACCTATGGATTCGTTGGGCTGTGGGATTTGTGGGTCACAACCGTAGACTCGTGGTTGTTGTGGACCAGCTATGGTCATGCGTGGAATCAAGTTCTAATCCCTAGTATCCAGTAATCATATGCTTTCTCAGCTTCTATGTTTAAAACCAATAGTGTGTGCATCTTCTCGGAATACCTCACAGGTGTTCTTGCAACCTGGATTCTTAGGCTGGTATCTATGTCTGTGTGGGTGTCTCCTGCATCTGGTTGTGGAACTAAAGGATCACACCCGAATGTTTGTTCTCTTTCGAATCCTTCTACAGTCATGTGGATATTTTTCCTAGTGCAACCTGTAGTTTGGCTGACTTGACCAAAACGTATGTGCTTGGTCGTCTTCTATGTTTAATCCTCTTAACTGAGATCTGACCTGCTGGAAATCTGTTGTTGTTTGGAAGACTTGTATCCTAAGGTTCTGGTCAATATCAGTTATTGCCGCTATGAGATTGGGCTGAGGCACGATTGGCTCGAAAATGTATTCCCTGGGCTCCCTAGGTCCCGTAATTGTCATGCAAAAGCAGTAATAAAACAAACTATAATAAAGTGAAATCTAAGTATACTTCTAGCATATATGACTTCTTTTTGTATTTTCTGATGATTTAAATGAATTTAAGAAAGCAGCTATTTAAAATATTTAGAATTGACAACTAAACTAATAACTTAAAACAAACAAGATAACCGAGTGTGGTTATTTGTCTGTGTAATTTTGTATATCTATTCTAAACAATGAAATAACTAATCTATTAGCAAGATTCTCGACCCTACCTCAGAAGTGAGGAGTGAATCATAGTTTCTCAGAAACTATCAATCCCCACAGCTTCCCCGGCAATATCGAGAATAAAATTAACTGAAATAAAGCGATTAACTACTCTGTTTGATATGATTTTAACTAGAACTTTGAAAGTTTAAAACCTGGATTTCGCAGAACAGTGGCGAATCCGATGGTGTGTGTGATCTTGTCCCCTCAGTATGATCTCTTCGTTCTTTGTGTTCACGTAGATCCAGAAAAGCGTGTAATGCTTGCATCAACAGGAATAGGTGTTTGGAACAAGGGACAACCTTCAGAATGCAGATAGAATAGAACGCGGATAGGAGAGGGATAGCGCAAGAGTACAGAGCTTGGCTTATGCAATTCCTAGCGGGATCTACTGCGAATCGTGCAACAAAATGTGTCCAGAACCTGAAACTATCCTGTATGAAGAGCAAAACCTGCAACTTTAATGGCTTCCTAAGCTATTCTACTCTAATGGATTAGATAAAACAACAGCGCTGCCTGCACAAGATGGGTCTATGGCTTACCAACAGCTGAGCAATTTAACAAAAGATGCAAGTGAATTCAAGCTATGGCTTCTAAACAAGCTAACTAACTAAAACACTAAAATGAGGGAATGAGAGCAAAGATCAAACTTCAAAATCCAGCCAAGCTTCAGACCAAAAACTCCAGACCATGGGTGAAACAACTCACTGCCTGCACAAGATGGATATGTGGCTTACCGATGCTGAACAATACTAACCAAGTATGAAATGAACTATGCTATCAATCCTAAGCAAGCTGACAGACCAAACCACTGAAAATCAGAAGACTCTAACAAAAAATGGTGGCCCCAAGTAATGACTGCACTTGCACAAGATGGATATGTGGCTTACCAGCTGCAATACAATACTAACCAAAACATGCAATGAAAAAACTAAGTATTCTAAGCAAAGGAAAACTAAAGGAATTGCAAAGAGGAATCCAAAAAACAAAACTTGAGAGAGAGGCCATTTGCTTGAGCACAAGCCATGCATTTATAGGAATTCAAACACCCAAGAACCAAAACCAAATTGAACTCCTAAACAATAAACAAAGGAAAAACACTATTCCAGGGGACCAAAAACATAAATGCATGCTCAAGTCGGCAAAGAAAGCTGGTGAAACGTGATATTTCACGCGAGTCACGTCAAAAGAGCGTTCTGGAAAACGTGCACAGGACCGCCGCTCTGAGCAGGGCGGCGGTTACAGGACCGCCGCCCTGATCAGGGCGGCGGTTTCGTCACTGAAGGTCAAGAGGCCAAGGAAAGAGGGAAAAAGGGGAAAACAAAGGGCGCGGGGGCTAAGCGGGGCATGCGGGATGTTAACGCATACTCCGAGGGCTTTTCCGGATCCCGAACACCTTGCGAGGAGATCTGTATCATCATCGGGGCACTTGTTACACTGTTCTGGCAGTACAGTACCTTACAATTTTGGGTACGTACAGATTGGGCAGTGCATCTGCCAATTTATTGCCCTCCCTGTAAGTATGCATGATTCTGATGCTATTGAAGGTATGACTGATGCTTATGGATTCAGAGATAAAATCCTTAATACTCCAACTAGGAGATGAGGACTGATTAAGAAGTTTAATGATATTTAGGGACTCGCCTTCAACAACAAGGTTCTAAATATTTTGAGCCCGTGCAACTCTCAAGCCCCATAGAGCAGATAATGCTTCGGCAAAATGATTGGTTTGAATTCCCATTTTTCCAGCATATGCCGCAATCAAATTACCTTTGTGGTCCCGTATTGCTCCTCCCCCTGCTGCTGTCCCAGGGTTTCCCTTAGAGGCCCCATCAAAGTTCAGCTTGTACCAATTAGAATTAGGAGGATGCCATTTGATTGAAGATCTATCTATACTATTCCCAGGATTGCTCCAATTTCCAATCTTCCAATTGGATAAGATGTACTCTTCATTCTCAAGATAACTCTTGTTCTTGGGAGGTTTGAATCTGGTAATATCCTCTTTGATACCTTTAGAAATTTTTCCAATACTGAGTTTATAATTTTGTTTCTTATTTCTGAAAATGATATCATTTCTATCCTTCCAAATCCTCCAGATTAAATGTGGGATAGCCAATTTCTAGATCCTTTTGATAACACAATGCCTGAAGGGTGGGTTCCATTGATTCCATAGCTGATTAAGATCCTTCGGCAACACCCAGAGAGCTTCGAATTTAGAAAGGACAAAGTTCCAAATTCTATTGGCATAATCACAATGTATAAACAGGTGACTGATATCTTCATAGTCATTCCTACAAAGATGGCACCAATTAGGAATTATAAATCCTCTTCTCATCAAATTGTCAGTGGTGAGAATTCTACCTCTGATGGCCAGCCTAAAGAAATTTATTTTGGGAGTTAATTCAGGAATCCAAATCTTGTTCCAATTAAAATCAGATTGATTACTATGAAAAAGATTGATATAACCAGATTTGACTGAGTACTTCCCATCATGGGAATTATTCCAAACCAGCTCATCCTTGGAATCCAACTGACTTAAAGGAAAGAGATCTAAAAGATCCTGAAGGGAGGAAGTAATTTGTTTCAGATCAATTTTCTCCACAGTAAGTTTTTTCCAAATCTTGTTGGTGCCATTTCCTTCAATGTAGTACTTGATTTTAGTAGCATACTTGCTTATAAGGCTATCCTTAGCCATCCCAAATCTATCCATTAGATTACCACTAAACCAGTTATCCTCCCAGAAGTTTATCTCCCTGCCATCCCCCACTTTCCATTTGATACCCTGCTTGATGAAATTTCTGCTTTTGACCAAATTATTCCAAAATATGGAGCCATAGGGGAGGTGTTCATCATGCAGATAGGAGTAAACGGCTTGATGATTTAAGTATTTTGCTTTAATTAAATCAATCCAGGGTTGTTTCTCAGACAAAATTCTCCAGGCCATCTTAGCAATGAGTGCCTCATTCATTTTCTCAATATTTTTTATGCCCAACCCTCCCATAGACTTCGGGGTGTAGACCTTATCCCAGGCCACTAAGTGAAATTTGAACTTCTCTTCCATGCCTTGCCATAAATTTTTTTTCTGAGTCCTCTCAATTTTCTCTCTAAAGGAGGATGGAATTTTGAAAAGTGACATGATATAGATGGGCAGACTTTGGAGAGTAATTTTAATGAGTAGGCACTTACCAGCACTAGAAAGAGTGGCACCTTTCCAACCAGCCATTTTTTTATGAAATCTCACCAATAATTCATCCCACACCTTGTGAGAGACTTTCTTAGTGCCGATAGGGAGGCCTAAGTACGTGGCTGGAAGTGCACTTATTTGACAGCCTAGAATTTTAGCAATTTTGAGTTGTCTTTCCACAGGGGTGTTGAAAAAGAATATGGTGCTTTTATCATAATTAATCTCTTGCCCAGAAGTAGATTCATAGAGTTGTAATAGAGCCTTAATAGCCTTAGCTTCCATAACTAAATCCAGAAGAAGAAGGATAGTGTCGTCTGCAAACTGTTGATGGGAAACAGCTTGGCTGATTGAAGTGGGTTTAGATCCATTTAAAAGGCCGTCTTCAACTACTTTGCCAATTTTTCTACTAAGGCTATCAGCTAAAAGAATGAAGAGTAAGGGGGATATGGGGTCTCCTTGTCTTAGACCTCTGTGGCTGGTGAAAAAACCCATAGGCTCCCCATTAAAAACCACCGAGAACCTGGCTGTAGATATACAAGACTTAATAATTCTTCTAAATTTTTCCGTGAACCTAAATTTAGTTAAAACTTTGTCAAGGAAGACCCAAGATACCTTGTCAAAAGCTTTATTCATATCAAGCTTAAGGACCATATTTGCCTTTTTATTATTTTCCATGGAATGTATAGTCTCGTGAACCATAATCACTCCGTCTTGTATTATCCTGCCTTTAATAAAGCCACTCTGCTGCCTTGAGATGAGATCATTCATTATGTGCTGTAGTCTAGTAGTAATGATTTTGGTAAAGATTCTAAAAATGGCATTAACAAGACTGATAGGTCTGAAGTCCTTGAAATCTTTTGCATCCATTTTTTTAGGTGCCAGCACAATGTGAGTGTTATTGAGCTCTTTTATAAGATTTCCCGTTCTATAGAATTCATTCACCGCTTTGAGAAGATCCTCCGAGTAGATTTCCTAGAACTTCTGAAAAAAATTGATAGAGAACCCATCCGGTCCAGGAGCCTTATCCCCCTCAAGAGAAAAAATAGCCTTTTGCAGTTCTTCAAGCGTGACAGCTTTAGTGATGTCTCTGAATTTCTGGTCCTCGATATTATTCTGAGGGATGGCCTCCAACATAAAGGAAATAGCTTCAGAGTTGCTGACATTTCTCTCTTCAAGAAGATTTTTGTAGAAGTCAAGCACTTCTTTCTTAATGTTGTTGGGATCTTTTATGATACTCCCATTGTTTTTAGAAACCTCTAATATCCTGTTACAGGATCTGTGTTTCAAAGTAGTCATGTGAAAGAACTTCATGTTCCTATCTCCCTCTTTAAGCCAGATAGCTCTAGATTTAAGGCACCATAAAGATTCTTCTCTACTGCAGATCGTATGCAACTCAGATAGAATATTCTTCTCATTTATTTCATCTTCAACCGATCTCCCCAAAGTATCCATTTTTAACTCCAGATCCTAAAGCTTCTGTTTTAACTCTTTCTTTTTTTCAAATACATTTCCAAAAATGCTTTTATTCCAGATTTTGACTTGCTTTTTGACATTTTTGAGTTTTTGGATCAATCTAAATTGAGCAGTGCCTTCACCATTCCATTCCCACCATTCTTTTATCTTGTCATAGATATTGTCATGCTCCATCCACATCTTTTCAAATTTGAATGAGCTTCTTGCGGGTTTAGTCCAATTGAGAAAGTTTAGAGCAATCGGATTATGATCCGATCCAATTCTGGGCAGGGAAGAGAGATGGAAGTCTTGGCTGAGAATCCATCTTGCTCAGATTAGAGCCCTATCCAATCTCACCTGAATGAACTCCTTTCCCAACCTTCTATTATTCCAAGTATACTTATTACCATGTAGATCCACATCTAAGAGGTTTTGTTCAGCAATAAAATCAGCAAAATCCTCCATACCATTAGAGAAGGTGGAGGTACCTCCAAACTTCTCACTTGGGTTTAGTGGGGAGTTGAAATCCCCCATGATAAGCTAGTTAATAGAGCAATGTTGGTTTCTAAAGTTTTTAAGATCAGCACAAAGTTTTCTTCTACCACTAGCAGAGTTAGGGGCATAAATGTTAGACAAGATCCATTCACTCTTATTCTCAATAGTGACAAATTTGATTGCAAGATGATTAATATTATCATTAAGAATCATACCAGTATAGTGCCTTCTGTCCCAAAGAGTAGCCAGCCCCTCGGAAGCTCCCTGAGAGTCAACAGCCACCATTTCAGAGTTATCCCAATTTTTCTTTTTAATATTTTCAATGGTCTTTGCTTTCATCTTAGTTTCTTGTAGAATCAAAATGCTGGGGTTACTGGAATCCCATAACTCCTTGATGGTTCTTTGCTTGGAGTTTCCATTTAGGCCTCTAATATTCCAAGAAATAATCTTCATTTGGAATGATTGGTGGTTGGAATTGCTTACTGGTTCAACTGACGCTGAACACCATCTGCAATATCCCTCTCTGTCTTTTTAGATCTAAGAGTCTTTTTAGAAGTTCTTCCTCTTTTTGAACTTCCTCCAAAATCAGCTATTCGTCTAGCAGAAGACCTAGTTGTTCTGGAAGTAGATGTGTCCCAATTGTCTATTTTCTTTTTTTTATCACTATATAATGATTCTGGGATCCTTTCAAAACCTTTCAATCTTTTTTTCTTTTTTGAAATGACCATTGTGAATCCAGAGTCTGGATCTTCTATTTCCATGGCAGGCGTAACTTCCCCCTCTTCTCGTTCTTTATGAATCCTACCAGGCACGTGAACAGAAGCTGATCTGGTGCTGCAGCAGACCAGTGAAGCCACTGTTGTAATGCTGGGACACGGCAGTAGATCTGCATTACCATTCTCCCCAGAAGAGAAAATCTCCAAAGGCTCTTTTGTAGTCATATCTTCCTTGTTCCAAGCTTCCTCCCTAATGAATGATTGAATTTATTTCTCCTCTGACATGTCAATATGAGAATGCCCAAGAGGGACTAAATTGACCTTCACTGAGCCATCTTGCTCGTTCACTTCCATGGATACCTTAACATAGTCTTCTTTATTAGATGCTTCAAAAGGTTTATCCAAGGATGTCTTCATAGATTTGTCCAAGATTTATTTGTTAGGAGCTTCAGGAAAAGCTAATGTTGTGGCTTTGGGGCGCCAGACGAGATGCTTCTTTATTTGAGTTCTAAAACCCCCTTTTTTTTTCCTTTTCTATTTAGCTCCAAATCCTTCTGGCTAGGAGCTTTGTCATCAATCTTCCTATCCGTGCTTGGATCCCTACTAACTTTGTTTAGATCTGTGCCTATCCCAGGCTGTTCAGTATCCAAAGGAGGGGTCTTCTTCTTGGAAAAGTTTTTGTCAGAGTGACCAATGCTATGACATAGTTTACATCTTAAAGTTTCGACCTCAATTTTTTGGGTCCAAGACCCAAATCTAGTTTTCAAGATTATGTGCTCCGGAAGCTCCTGATCCATAGCTAAGAAAATGTAGAACCGAGAAAAAGCAAGCCTGGATCTGTTTGTTGTGGGTCCATCCAGCCCAATAGGTGCACCTAGGGATTTTGCAATATTTAGCAGTATTTCATCATCCCATAAATGCAATGGCAGTCTTGGTAACCTACACCAGATTGGGATGGTGTTTATATTATCAGTATTCGGATCAAAACCCGGATACCATTTTTTCAAAAAAAGACCCATATTACCAAGCCACCAGGGGCCTCCCAGTAGCACTAAATCCAAATCCTCTTGCTAATTAAATTTAGCCAGGAAGAAACCTTTTGGCATAATGGTAATATTTAGGGCTCCCTTAGGTTTCCATTTTCTCAAAGCCCATTTTCTAATGAAATCAATATTAGGTCTAGAGCCAAGAAACTTACCAACAAGGGAGAGATTCACTTTGCTTAAGGCTCTATCAACAAATCCATCTGGGACCCTTAGACAGGTGGCACCCTCATTGTCCATTTCCCATGTGAACTGATCAGTGATTTTCGGACCCTCCTTGAGGTTAGGGCTTTGAAATAGCTTATTCCAGGCCATAGGTGTGGATCCCAGCATTTCCCCATTTTCGTTTATAGCCGTTCGATTGTGGCCTGAGATCTGCTTTTCCTCAGTAAACTTTTTCATATTGCGCAAACTTTCCGTGGCCAGATCTGTAGAAACGACAGTACCTCCAGCTTTTTCTGCGTTCGTACTCGTGCCCACAAGCGTCTGATTCTGGCTATAGATCAGCCTTTCCTCAGCATTTTTAACCTTAGTTCACAGACATTCTGCAGCCAAAACTGTAGAAACCGCGTCACCATAGTTGTCTCCATCGCTAGTTTTCTCCATAGTTCAGTTCATTATTGGCCTGTAAATTTTGGTAATAATATAAAAAATGTGAAAAATTTGGGAATGAAAAACTATGGAAATAATTAAAAAGTGGAAAAAAATGAACGACTTATATCAGTAGGTTCACATGTGGTCTTCACTACAACCCATTGACAGGAACTATAATAATGGATAAGTAACAAGGTATGTGGTTTGTATTGCATTCCCTTTTTTGAGGCATTTTGACAAAAATAATAAATTTAGGAGATGCACATTTAGACAAGATTGAGAAACATGCTTTGATACCAAATGTTGGGGAAAACCCCATAATTTAGAAGAGCATAAGCTCAAAGTTTTTTCAAATGAAATTAATTATACAATAATACACTTTACGTATATATGAGACGTATTAAATCTCCAAAATATTCTCACTCTAATCTAGGGGGTTGTTCAAGAACATATATTATTACCTCCTTCCTAATTTATCTCTTATGAATCAAACAAGCTTTATTCAGTCCCTATTATTTATCTCCTAAATATCTATGTGACTTGTTTTAAAATATCACTTACAATATCCTAACATGAAATATTCCACACTAATCATTGATCATACATCAAACCATATGTTTTTAGTTTTGGGAGGACCAAAAAACCCACAGTACATAGAAGAAAAAAGAGAAGTTAGTCCATCCAACATCCCAGAAAACAAAAATTCCCTAGATAAGGAAAAAAACTTGAACAACACAAAGGCATAACATGAGGTGAGGGACACACAACCTTAGATACATATATAATTTTTTTTTAAATAGTCCAAAAAACAAACACGGAAGATGAAAAACCATAAGAGAGTGAAACTAGTCCGCCAAGAGTCAACTAAAGTTTCTTTTTCTTGTTTCTCTTAGTACAAATGTTGGGACCTTGATTATTAATTTGAGGTTCCTTCATGGGATTTAGGTGTTTCTTCTGCATGTTTTCTTTGGTTCTAACAACCTTCTCTTCATCATCCGTGTTGCTAAGATACAACCTAACACTCCTCTTCTAGTTATCTTGCTTGGCCAATTGATCCTACAAAATAGAGATACATTTTTACTGCATGAGGAAGTACACCTTAAGCCCACTAATCCTTTTGTCTTGGACTGTAGTTTTGATATGCCATTACCTCATATCCTGAACTAGGTGCTTTGTTACCTTGAGAAGAGTATCAATAACAACCTCCATGTTAGTCTTCCTGGTGTTACTGATGGAATTAAGAAGACGATCCCCCAAAATTCCTTTACTTTTTAAAGATTCACCCTTCTTCAAATCAGAAATCCCTCCACATCCATCCCATCATTATCATTCACAACTAGGTATTTCATTTTTATCATTCTCAACCTGTTGGCCAAGGTATCATCATCCAAGCTAGAGGGTTGTGAAATAGGGGAAGATAGGGTATCCCATTTTGAAAAAGTATCAAGATAAAACCATGGTGAAGGGAGGATTCAAAATTTTCCTCCTTAAAATCTGAGATAGAGATAGATAGAGACCATGATAGAAAAAATGGAAATCTTATAGCCTAGTTACGGTGGAAGTAGTTCAAAATAGAGAGGTGATGGGTATATATTTTGTAAATTTTTCCTTCAAGAGTTAAATACCTCATAACCACCTTACAGATGTTGACCCACCTCTTTGGAAGAAAATTATTGGCTATACCATTATCAAACAGATGCACCGTTTCTCCATGGCCAAAAAAGGTGGAGATTTCATGGTTTCTCTATTTCTTATCTTTTAACACTTTTAAACCCTCCAAAAACATTACTGTAACCCCAAAAATATATTTTTCAATGACATGCATCTCAATCTCCCTAAAATTAACCCTCCCATGATCCCAAGATTTAGCAAAATCAATGGCTAAGTCATGATTGTTACCTTTGATACACTTGATGTATTCCATGAACCCTCCTTTTCGTAGAAGTTGTCAAATACTAACATCTTGTTTAACCAACTGGTATGAAGTAGTACCAGTCCTCAGTTGATCACCTCCCATGGTATGCTTGTTCTAAATTTTCAAATTTCTCCTCTATTTACTAGATTTTTTCCACTCAGACCAATAGAAAAAATCCTTTGCCACCAAATTAGAACACTTAATCCTACTGAATTTGTCCCATGGTATCTGTCTAGATCCTTTTTGGCTCGTGCGAGTTTCATTGGTTGTGTTTTTCATTATTTATTATAATTTTGATGTGGCTCCAGGAAACATTTCCTTCCCATTCACCCATTCCACCAAATCATTACCTTGATTCACTAACCTATTTGCACTAGAATTGCTTTATCTAAACACATGTGGAAAGGCCACGTCATGAAAGGATTCCATCATATTTTTTATGTTCCAGCCAATGTTGCATTTTCCTTCCATGGCTTTAATGATTAACAAGAGTCTCATTCTATGATGATTTTCTTATACTTGAGTCTCTTAGCAAACCTAACTCCCTTCACAGCTGCATACACCTCAAAATAATTATTCAAATTATTACCTAGTGGTCCTATGAAGGCAATAAATAGGTTACCAACATGGTTCATTATAAGGCCACCCCCAACATTTCCTTCCCTTACCTTCATCTACCCATCAAAATTAAGTTTAACCCAACCCTTGGGTGGCGGTTCCCATTTAGAATTGACTTTGTCCATATTTTTCCAAGGATTTACTCCCACTTTGTTCGGACCAATCCTTAAATATTTAAGAATTCTATTTTCCTCCTTAGAAAAAGGAGTCTTCCTAGTTATTTTTATGAATAACAATGTTGTCCTTGAGATTTTTCTTAATCCTGTTAACCACCTTAGGGATGTTGGCTATCTTGTTTTATAAAATCATGTTTTTATTCTTGAGCCATATATAGCATACTATGTGACGTAGCATACATCTACATATTCGATTGATAAGCCTAGGTTTGAAAGGAGATTTCCGCCGTTCCACTAGACTATTTAAGATACTTGGTAGAGGGAGTTAGACATTGAAGATATTAAATATCTCTGTAATAACATTGACAGTAAAATTGCATTCCAAATATATATGGTAGAATGACTCCTACTTCTCCTCATAAAGATAACGTCAGTTGATTAGGATCATACCTCTTTTCCTTAGGTTATCCACAGCCAAGATTTTGTTAAATATATATTCCCACATGAAAAAATTGATTTTTTGAGTGAGGTATTTGTTCCAAAATCTTACACAGTACTTGTTCTCCTCCTCATCTTCAAAATATATTTCCTATATAGATTTAACCTCATACTCTCCATAATTTGTCTTTCTTGAAATTATTTCATCCTCCAAAAATCTATTAGCAATAATAGTTCTCCTCAATCTACTTTTGAGCTCCTTAAATGGTCTGATTGACCCTTTGTAGTTAAAAGGAGGTAGGATAGTGACCCACTTTGTCTCTTGAGGATCAGGGATCTAATATTTCTGAGCATTTTACCAAATAATATTCCTATAGTGAACTTTAAGATCATTCCATGGTTCACGCTCACTAAGTGGTTTCTTATCCAACCAAGCATCCTCCCAGATCCAATATTCCACTTGATATCATGAAGAGAAGGTATTTAATTTGGATAATGTTATTCCAAATTATGAATCCCTTTGGATGTTTAATTAGAGTTTAAAAATATTTTCTTCCACCAACAGTCTGTGAATATTTCACATGTAAAAAATATCTACCCAGAATCCATGTTCCTTGTAGATTCTCTACCCTATCTTAGAAATTAGGGCCTCATTCATTTTTTTTAATTTTTAACCCTATTCCTCCATATCTCTTGGGTTTAGTGACCTTCTTTCATACCATGAGGGGTAATCTAGATTTATCTTACGTCCCAGACCAAAGAAAACTTATTTGTATTTTTTCAATAATATTTCTAACTGTTCTTAGTATTTTGAATATGGACATGACATAGGTGTTCACTCCCTATAGGGAGCTCTGGAGAAGCTGATATTTTTCATCTTAAGTGAAGGAGAGAACCTTTCCATGAATCTAATTTACTTTGAAACATTTCAATGAGGGATTTTTAGGTTTCCAAAGCAATCTTGCTTCAACATAAGGGCATGCCCAAGTAGCTATCCGGTAAGGATATAATTATACATTCCATAATGGATACCATTATTCTTTATTGATTGAGGTAGACATTAATGAAAAAAAAAGAGCTCCTACAAAAGTTTATTAGTTATCTAGAAACACTTGCATAATCCTTAGTTATTTTTTTAAATACCCTAGATTGATTCACCTGAGCCTGCCCAAGGAAAACTGTGTCATCTAAAATTTTTTGTAGGCTAATCAGATCCACACCATTGGTAACTTGGATACATTTTAGTCTTATATCCATCATATACCTTTGACAGATACAAATAATATACTCATCCATAATGATATATAGAAAGGGGTATATGGGATACCCTTGGTGGATACCCCTACAAAATATAAAGAAACCATGCAACTTGCCATTAATTAGAGCTGAGAAGCTATGGGTAGAGCTGTACTCCTTAATTATATGTATCACCTTAGAATTGAAACCAATATTTTCTAAAATAAAATTTAAAACTCCTAAGACAATCTATTGTATGATTTATACATTTCCAATTTCACCATCATAGCCTCCATGTTGGAATTTTCCACCAAATGCACTATTTCATGGATGGAAATGATACTATCTAATATTTTTCTTCTAGGTACAAAGGCTCCCTAGTTAAGCCATATTACATTTTGTAGGACCTCCCTAATTCTAAAGGCAAACATCTTGAAGATTATTTTTTAGATAGTGTTACATAATATTATTGGTTTGAAATCCTTAATATTTTTTTCTTCATTCACCTTGGGAATCAATACTAAGAAGGTGTGATTGACATGTTTTAGCATCATTCCCCTAGAAAATAAATACTGAACCACTTGCACCACATATTTCTTAATAATATCCTAGTACATTTAGAATAATAAGGTCAAGAAACCATTTGGGATGGGAGCCTTATCTACCTCCACAAGGAAGATAATGGCTCTTATTTCCTCCTCCTTTGGAATTTCTATAAGCTCTTTATGCTTTTCCCCATTGATAACTAGATTAAAGAGTGAAAGAACCTCTTCCATTTTCCTCCCATAATCTTGATTTACTTTAGCATATAGATCTTGAAAATAACTATTGATAGTCCTTATCAGGTCATCCTTCTCCATGGCCAAAGTACCATATGGTTTTGAGAATTCAAGGATTTTGGTTTTGTTGGATTTGATGGTAGCTAGAACATGAAAGAACTTGGCATTCCTATCACCATCCTTAAGCAAGTTTATTTTTGTTTTTTGGCTCTAATAAATTTTTTCTTTAGTCACCAAGTTGTGAAATTCAAAGAGATTAATTTTATCTTGTTCCATGTCCTAAGTGCTTTAACCCCCCTCCTCCACAAGCTCCTCAATAATTCTTAAATCCTCATTGAATTTAGTTTTTTGGAGAAAAATATCCCCAAAGACTTCATTATTCCATTTTTTGATGTTATTTTTAATGTTCTTCATCTTTGAGACCATTATGTACATACTATTATCAAAAGTAGGTAGGTTCCACAATTTTTCAATATTTTTACTCAATTAAGGGTGTAAGGTCCACATTTTTTTGAATCTAAAAGGCCTTCCTTTAACGGTTTGGGATTTATGAAACTTACGAATCAAGGTGTTGTGATCAGAACCGGTCATGATCAGAGAAGATAGTGAGCATAAATGACATTAAACCCACTTAAATTTAACCATGAATCTATCCAATCTAATTTGAATCAATTCTTTACTATTTCTTTGATTTGAATAGGTAAACATGGAACCTATGCGCTCCAAATTGAACAACCCATTACCATGGAGAAAATCAGCCAGGTCTGGCATGCTTTTCGAGAAAGTAGTGATTCCTCATTTTTATCACATGAAATAAAGGGAGTATTAAGTTTTCCTCCTATCATTTAATCCCAATCATTAAATAAGTTCCTAAAATTCATCATTTCATTCCATAACCCTTTCCTCCCTAAGACGGAGTTCCTAGCATAGACATTTGACAGGATCTATTTCCATTTTGAGCCTAGGTCAGTGAAGCAAAGAGCTAAATGATTTCTATTTTGAATTAAAACTTCTCCTTATACACTATTTCCATTCCACAGACATGGTTTTCCACCAAAATTCCCCACAGAGTCCACAAAGTTACAAAGAGATTCTTTCCGAAAAAAATTAGTTTCATTAAACTTATCCTTCTTAATTTTGATTTCTTGGATCATGAGGATATAAACATGGTTATTTATCCTAGTGTATCAGAGGATCCTATGTTTACTAGGTTTTTTCAACCCTATAATATTCCATGATATAATTATCATTTAAACTTGGATCTTCTCCTACCTGAATTCAACAATCTTTGGTTTCCATCAGCCACTTCCTTCAAAGCAATTCTTTCTTTGGTCACTCTCGAAGTGGTCTTCCCTCTCCTTTCTTGTTCCCACCCAAATTCTCTTTGGGAGAAGAATTATTTAAAATATTAGTGGGATGAGATTGAGGTGTGGAGAAAAAACTAATTCTATACTCCATTTTCGTAATTTATTCCATTCATATATCCTCCACTGTTTCAATTTCTTCCAGTCCTATAGCTATAAACATGTTTCTAACCATATAAAGCCCAGTTTCTTGCTTCTGGGACAAGAAAAATGGAATACCATACATTTCTTCCACCAATATAGACTTAATCTGATACTCTTCCTCTACTTCAATGGTTTCATCAACCTTTTCCTGAGCTTCGTCAAGTTTCTACATCGAGCTGGCTACCTTGATCTCATACTCGTTTTATTCATCTTTGGTTTAGAGGATGTCTTCAATAACCAAGCCTAAATCCTCTTCTACTAAGTCTAGGTTAGCAATGGGGGTAGTCTTATAATATTTGTTAACCTCTAACTAAACCAAATTGATGTTCTTTTTTGGGCATTCCTTGATGTGGTACACCTTGTTCCCTTTATTATCTTTGTGTTTCATAAATAATTTAACATTGTGTCCAACCTTGATGTTAGAAAAACATAGTAATGGGATAGACTCATAATCTATTTTCTATTGATACTCTCCCCAATCTGAGGTGAACATAATAATTTTTGGAAGTTCCTTGTCTATAACCACATTAACACAAAATTTGGCATGCATTAGCCTCAATTTTTCCCTAGTTGTGGGATCAAAAACAATGAGAACCCCCGCTACCTTGGAAATTCCCTTAATGATTTAAGGCTCCTATTATTTAAGTGGAAATCGTGGTAAGTGTACCTAAACATGGTACTCACACATCTGTGAATCCAACGGGTTAAATCTTGGTTTCCAGCTTTGAACCATGACTAAGAATCTTCCCATAGACCATGGTCCCTAAGAAATGATGTTTTTTACATCTTCTTTTAAGGCTAGTTTGATAAAAAAGAGTTAAAGTAAGTTACCACCTCTATGTCTCCTATAGGAATTGTTGGGCCCCTAGAATATTGACTAAGTACAAGAAGGTGTGTGGGCGTGCAAGGCTTATTTGAAGAAGGGCGCACAAGGTAAAAGCACATAGGAAAATGTTTTAGGAGGGTTTAGTAGAACCAGTGGCACATGCACGCAAGGAAAAGAAAAGGTTTTGGGACTTAGCCATATTTGGCATATCAGGTAGAACATGAGGAAAGCATTTCCTAAATGCACATTTAGAGTGGATAAGGTGCCAGCCTTGCAACTCGGTTCCCATAAAAGGAATATACCTTGCGATAGAAGATTCTAGAAGGTCATCATGGTGAAGGATGGAGGGCTCGTATTTGAAGAAGCATGCTTCCGTGGAGGACCACTTGGACACATGGTAATCATTCTACAACTTCAAAAATGCATGACAGTGCTTACTAAGGCTATATATACAAGTGCTTGGTAGATGAAAAGGGACGGATGCAAAAATAAGGAATGCAAAGAGGTGAAGCTATACAAGAATATCTGTGAGAGCTCTATGGGTTGGGTTGAGAGGATCTGTAGGAGTATTTTGTATCAAGGGGATGGGTCTGAATCTTTTTCCATGTACTATGAAGGGCTTAAGTCTAGTTCCGATGCATGACATTGGTCTGCACTATTATAATGGATCTGTGATTTCCTCATCAATGTAATGTGACTTAATATGAATTTAATATGTATATGTGGTTTCATTTTTACTTACTTCTATATGGATCAATTTTTTATATATTTCACATGAGTGGGTGTTAAACCCCTATGTATTTCCCTTATGTTATGATTCAGATCTATATTCTGTAATACTTTTCTTATCTGAATGAATACATTGGTCTAAAATCCATTCTGAGATCTAAGATGAATGTATGGTTCATTTTTAGTCTCTGTCACTTAAGTTTCTATCATAACTAATGCATTCTCACACAACTCACATAAAGGAGGGGCTCCGTACCCGTGCATGCCTCAGGTGAGCACCTAACACCCACTGGGTGATAGGCTGATGTGCATGGGATTTCCTTGTTCTTTGAGAGGGCATAAAAATGAATACATCTTGGTTCCATTTTTAGGACCCCTTTTCAAAGTTATTGTGAGAAATGGCATGCATCTTTGTCTTTTTGATGTGTAATGATAGAGAACTTGACTTTAGAAACTGTTGAAACATGGTTCAAGAGCATGGAGGATGAGTTTTCTCAAAGATTCAACATTGGACTTGAGTTCAATATGTGTGGATGGGTATAAGAGAACCGATACCATGAGTTGTATGAGATGTTATTTTTTCCCAGTAGATCTATATGAATCACTTTCAGCATACACATCTAGATCAAGGTGGTTTTATAGATCACACATGTGGACCCAAGATGACTATCAGGGGTTACAAGATGCAGATCTGACTTGGACGCATTTTTTTGATCACTGGTGGAAAGGGAGTGCTGGTCAGTTACACTTTAGAATATGCCATTTTGATGTATTCTTTCCTATAAGTTGCTGAGTTTGAGTTTCTGAGGGAGCCTAGAGGGTCATTTTTTTAGTGTTATTCCTCTAGCTATGAAGATCTTGGTCATTACTTTGAGTTTCAGAAGTATTCCCCATGGCTAGCTAAGCTACTCTAAGTACTAGGTGAGGAAGCTAGGGTGGAGGAAGATGGTGAACATTATGGGTGAAAAGGAAAGGAAGGAGAGACTTCTCAAGTATAGAAAATCTTCGTGAAAGGGAAATTACTAGACAACGCAAGGTTGCAAGTGCAATGGATCTATGGAGGTAGACATTGTGAGAGGGTGTTTAAGTTCACGTAGAGGATGTGGAGCCTGAGCAAGTCTATGTGCTACCCCATCTTGGCAAGTGCCAGGAGAGAGGATACTTCAGCTTATGATGAGATTTCATCACATGGAGAAAGAAGACCCATCGGCATGCATCAGAACCCACCTGGTGACCAACCCCTAGTGTTTGGTTTTCCAAATCAAAGGAGGAGTATTGATAACCTAGTTGGTATCAGAATGGGAGTGACTGATCGACACACAGGAGATATAATTTTTTGTTTGGAACATCCATGGCTACACATACCATTCTGAGTGCTTGGAGGAATTTTTGGGCAAAGTGCAAGTACGTAAGGTTTAGGCAACACATCTAGGAGTGGCGCAGGATACACTTTTGGTAGTGGAGAAATCTTGCAGACCATTGGTGTGCAGTTTAGTGGGATGCTGGGGACACTAGGCATGACCACTTTAGGCCCATTTCTAGTTGTAGGAGGATCTGGAGGTGGAACTTGTGGATCTGGAGGCACATGACCTGGTGGATCCAATAGATCTGGTGGAGAAAATACTAGAGGAAACACCAGAGGGAACTAAGGAACTGGATTAGGAGGATAGGGGCCTCAACCACCTCCTCATGTGTTTTTTGAGATGTCTTTATAGTTTTTAGATTACCAAGGTATAGAGGATGCTGCAAAACATGTGCACAAGTGTGAATTTCTATGGCGCCCAAAGGGGATCACTACCCTAGAGCAGAAAGCAAGTCATTTTACAACAACATTGTAAGGATGTGTGCATAACTAGTATAGGAATTAAAAACCCTATTAGATGGTGCTAGACTACACCATATTAAATAATTCCTTCCTATAAGATTTCTATATACCAAAGTTTGAGCAGAAGAGCATTGGCGCTTTAAAAGAGATCCAGTAAGGAATGACAGAGAGTGTGCGAGAGTATGATGCATGGTTTAAAACTCTCTTGTCAAAACTGTCATATGACATTCATCCTTCATAGCATGCTCAATGGTTTATTATAGGGTTTATCACTCCATTTAGGAGGGTGTTGACCTATAAAATATTACTGACCCGCATGAGGCTCTAGAGGCTACCTTACCCGCTAAAGCAGTTGGGAGCATTGATACTAGTGTGAGCCCTTTTCTAAAGGCTCAAATCACTTCCATGGACAAACAGTTAGAGAATTTTTCTGCAAAATCTGCACATGAGACTCATAGTGGTATTTTGTGTGGGGATTGTGAAGTAGAGGGGCATGCCAAGGATAGTTTCACCCAGAAATCAGTATGCACCATAACAGTAGATTGTGAAATTTTTTGGGGGGACCATGATGTGAGTTGATGTCCCTTGTTACAACATCGAATCTGGAAGAATGTGTCTTACTACTACAAGATCTGCACTTCTATGACCCATGATACTAATGATTGTAGGCTTATTGACCAGATCCATGAGGCCATTGATCATAATGTGCACCAGACCAACCTTGCTAGTAGTTCCAAAGAAGATGATCACCATTATGAAGGATGCATAGATGGAGGGGCATGTGAGAGAGGTTATCATAGAGGATTCCATGGTCACAGTAACCATGGAGGAGGAAGAAGTGAGTTCCCATGAGGAACCTGATATAACTGTGGATTTACAAAACATTACAAGCATGAGTGTCCAGATTTATTATTGTACTTATGGTGTGGGAAGAAGCATAAGTATGAGTTCCCTAAGTTGTTTGAGCACATGAGCCAAAAACATTGGAAGGAAAATGGTGTCAAGATGGTGAGTATAAAGAATTCTGACACATAGTGGATTCCTAGAGTGGTGTGTTAGAACCTATTTTTGTGAAAACATGACCAAAGGCTGTGCATGCCAAGGAGGTACCAAGGAAAAGGACTCTAGTCTCAAGAGAAGAAGTGGTGCATGGGAAGTATATGGACCATTCCCACTAGAAGGAAGTGTATCAAGAGACAATGGATGTCATTTGGAGTTTGCAGGGAGAAATCCAATGTCTAAAGGAGAAATCTAGATAGCAAGAGAAAAGGAGGAATGCTGAGGCTCTGCTGAAGGACCTAGATGAGGTCAAAGAAGTGTGTAAAATGATAAGGCAAGATATTTTTATTCCCTTACTGGGAGAGTGTCTATGGGAGAAGATGCCACACATTGTATTCAATTTTAATCCCACTATAAAAGGAAGGAATCCCATGTGCATGTCGGCCTATCACCCAGTAGAAGCTGAGTGCTCACCCGAGGCATGTGCATGGGTGCTCGAGTCTCTCTTTTATGTGAGTTTTAGTGGGAAGCATTTATCTATGATTAGTGTAAGAGTATTCAGGAAATAAGTTTAGACATACAAGAATCATAGGGCTCGGATAATTAGCCTCTAGATCCTTGTCAGCTTCTTCAGACCGGATGTTTTAACAGACTCCATAACATATATTATAACATAGAAAGAAAGATACAGTCATTCATTCATAGCATGCAAGGAAAGAGAACTCCTATGAATGAAATATACATTAAATCTACTGATACTCCATGTCTATTTGTAATAGGTAACCTCATTGTATTCATTGTTTCATTACAAAGAGCCATAGAGGGTAGACCTCAGTCATGCACATCACTAGGCTTGTATAACTATGCCAAAAGAAAAAGAAATTACAATACTAAGCCTAGTACATTTATTTTTGCATCAAAGTTCCACTCGCAACAATCCTACAGATCTTCACCCATGTTATCTCTCTCTTTGTGTATATCTCTTCCTCTATCTCTATATCCCCATTTGAATGTTATCTCGGTATCCTTTTTTTGTTCCGTAGGCACTTGTATTTATCATCTTCCCGTGCTACCAACTCACCTTATTGCACCCTCAGATCTGTCACCAAGTGTCGAATGTGGTCCTCCAAGTGAGCATGTTCCTTCAGGATTGAGCTCTCCACTCCATCTCATGATGATCTTGTAGAAGATTAAATCACTAGCATGCTCTTTCCTGGGCCACCTGTTGCCAAGATGGCATCTTATCTGAGTGCAACCAATCATACTTTTCACGTGTTCTACCTTTGTTGCATAAATTGGCTAAGTCTCGAACATCCTTTTGCACGTGTCGTGCGAACCATGTGCCTTCTTAACTCTTCCTCCTTCACAGTTTTTCCTTACGCACCCTTATATAACTGGGATCCCACGTGCCCACGTGCCTTCATACTTGGCCAATATTCTAGGGGCCCAACATCACCCCACACCACTATGCCTGTTCTCTGTCCTCGGAAACATTCTATTTGACCAAGGTGCAAGTTGGTTCAATGGAACCAAGATGTAGACATATATTTTATAAAATGAATAAGGAATGAAAGAATAGGGGAAAGAATGAAGAATAGTGGGGGGGACATTAATTCAGAATGATGGGAAAGTCCCGTCACAGATATGCCTCTAGGTTGTTCGACACTTCAACCTCGCCCTTCGCCTTCTAGCATAGGTCACCCACCAGGGTGCTCACTTCATCAAAGCTTAGGCCAGTTCCCTAGGTGCACCCAAAGTTTGCACAATTTATTCCATTTCCTTACTCAGATCCGCGAGCTTGTCCATTCTTCTGGTGATCTGGGGGTATAGTTCCTTCAGCCGGGCCTTAATTGAGCTTCTTAAAGCCTCAATCACCTCTGATTTATTTTCTACCTCAGCTAGAACCTTGTCCCTCTCTGCCCTGTTCCCCTTGTTATTTTCCTACAACTCTTTTAGCTCTACTTCAAGCATGGCAACCAAGGAGCTTTTCACCTTATCTCGATCCATGCATGTGTTGTAGGCAGCTTCTGTAGACTAGGCAACGACCTTGATCTCCACACGTACTTGGCTATACTCGACAACAAGTGCTATCACCTTTAACCGGTCTCCTCTTTCAAGCACATGCGGCCACTTCCTCCATAGATTTCAATGCCAAGGGTCATCTCTCCATGGTGAGGATGCACGTTAAGTCTTCTAGGCATTCCAGCATCGATGTGTACCTTTGGGGGATTAGCCTTAGATCTAGGTGTTTTAAAATGATGGCATTTTTTATTGATTCTACCTTTTTGTATACCTCCTACACCTTTGCCTTTTCCTCCTTGAGCTTGCACTTCAGCTGTACGCTGATTTATTCCTCCTATTTCAAGTTTTTGGCCACCTTAGCCAACTCCTCTTCCTTCTTGGCCAATTTTCCATCTAAATCCCTTATGTTTTCATTCTATGCGAATAGCCTCGCCTCTATTTCAACCATGACCTTATTTAGAGCATTGCACACTTGCTCATCTGAGAGCTCCTGAGAATTTATTAAGGGGTTGTCCCCCTTAGACTCTGGCAACATGATAAGTGCCTTTTGGTAGACCTCAAAGTCTGGCTCATCAACGTGGGACTCAAATTCCCAAGAAAGCATCTTCTTGGTCCTGGGGTACATGCCCTCCTTCTCAAATGATACCATGTCTATAAGTCTCTCAGTGGGTATCATGCTCTAGAACCTTACACGTAGAACCTTCCTTGAATCATCCACATAGCCCATTATTTGCCTCTGTTCTACATCCAGAGTTCTTCTACCTGAGCGTGTGCCTTTGGGGAAGCTAACTATTAGAGCGGGGCCTCTTAGGCTGTCATGTCCCTTTTCAATGCTCTCCTCCTTCCTTTCCTTAAGCATTATGTCTGCGCTACGCTCTAACACCTTGGTCTACAAGGGCATCGAGAATCTTCTTCGCTTCTCACTCTGCCACTTTGGTTATCTTCTCCTTGGTAAAACTTATGTCTCCCTGCTTCTCTATAGCATCCTTCTCATCTGTATTTGTATCTTCAGTGCCTTCATCACCTTGTGCACCTTTTCTTCATGCGAATACGAACTCTTGCTTTTCATCCCCACTCTCTTCCTCTGATTCATAGGCACTAAATACATAAGGTTCCAAAGGTTCCTTGTATTTCTCTAGCTCTTCCTCCTTATCGCCACATCCTTCACTCTCATCCTCTCCTTCTCCCAGATATCTCTCCAAGCTATAGGTCACCTCTGAGTCAAATTCTTCATCCACCCTCTACTTCTTCCTGAGAGGTGTCTTCTAGTCAGGATATTCTACCTTCTCTTCTTCCTCTTATGAATCTTCCATGGTGGTGGGTTGTTCAGGTGCCTCTACTTCTGGCATCTTCTCCTTTACTAGATACTTCTTTCTCCGAACGTAGGTGCTTGGCTTGGTGCTTGCAGAAGGCATGCTCACTGTCTGAGCAGTTGGCACACTTGGTGCTTCTTCCTCTCCTCTACCTCTCTTCTTAGATGCTAGATTCTTCTTTCCCAAGGGGCCCTCAGGTATTGAGATCTCATCCACCAAGTACATGCCCTTTTCAAATTTCAGCCTTATGCACATGTATACATGCGCCATAGATCCTCCAGTGATGGGAAGCGTTATTGGCCTAGTCATATGGATTTCATGTGACATGTACTTCTCCACATACATGCACTTACCTCCAGGGTATTTTAGTTTCTTCCTCATATCACTATGCTCCCGGTCCAACTTTCCTAGCTCCAGCCTTAGCTTCTTTGATTCTTTAAATTTGTTCACTCCCACTTGGAAGTATTGGGCAGTGAACGCGAAAGGAAATTTACACTGAGGGCTCCATGATTCATCAATAAGTTTGAACTTGACCCAAGCAGTAGTGCTGGTACACCATGCAAACTCAGCTTCTCCCTGTGTGGCTGCTAGGAGTTGTTTAGGGATCCTACACTCCACCTCGAATGCATTTCTCAAGCGTGTATACCATTTTTCAAGCCGTGCTTTGTGGGGAGCCATCATTGTATCACATGCATATTTTTCAAACATCTTCGAGGGAAAAGGGTCTTCGGCTGGGTACTCCCACACAAATTTTTCAGATGCATCTGGCACTCCAATTTTTACAAACACTATACTAAGTAGGACATTACCAGAGAGGATCTTGTCCGCTTCCTTCGCGCACTGTACAATTTCCTTGGCAATGTATGTGGATAAGTTATATATAGTCCCCTCTACAATCTTCTTGTAGATATGTAGCCATGGCTTATTGATTGGTGTCCATATTTCTTGGCCATTCAACTTAATTAACAGGTGCATGACCATCTTCATAATGAGGTCCTTGATGTCTGAGATGTCATAGTACCATGACCCTGTCTTACAAGCATACTCTGTGATGGTCTCTTGAATAGCCTCCTTGTCACCAAGGTCATCTTCCAGGCTATCTCCCTAACATATGAGGCCTATAAACTATGAAATCAACTGGGGAGTCATGCGAATCTTGCACCTAACAAAGTGGAAGTAGTCCTCATGCACCTGAGACATCAAACACTAGTACAAGTGATCTGGCTTCCCAAAATAAGGCAACTCATAGAGTTGGAGTAACCCTGCCTTTGCCAGCTTGACCTTTACATCATCATTGTAGATAGGAAAACCTTTAGGTGTTCATTTGTTGGTTGGGCATACCAATTCTAATGCCATTTATTTCTCTATAGTGTTGGTACAGTGATGCTTCTCAAATGGGATTCCCATTCCTTCCCCATCATCACTCTATCTAGGTACTGCATCTTTATATACCATTCTTCATTTGTATCTACCTCAGGTTCTGGTTGTTTAGCCTTATCTTTTCCCTTTCCTTTCTTGGGTGCAATGGTCAAGATAAATTTATCACTCCAATCCTCTCCTTTTTACTCTGCTTTCCTTCTCCCACCCTTCGATCTGAGATCTAAGATACAATTCTTCTAAACCCATACCCTAGTTTTCTGAACCCTAACTTTGATAAAATATTCATAAGACAACATATTTGCACTTCTTTCCATGCCTGTGTAATTCTTTCCTTCTAGTTTGTAATCTCAAACTAGATTTTCATGTTTTTAATCACATAGATCTTCCACTTGATCGAATCTAAAAAAACCTAGCTAATAACACTCGCTTATATCTCCAACTCTTTATTTTCACAAAGTAAAATGAGAGTGCCCCGACCCTCTATTTATAGTTTTTCCTTTTTCTAGTCATTAAAGGCTACTTTACCTACCCCCATACTTTGTTCATTTAATCTGGATTTTTAAAACAAATCCCATCTTCAGTGCCTTCACTCACGCACCCTTCCTACGTGAAAACCCTCTTTAACTCACGCGCCCTTCATGCATGAAAATGCCTCCAACCTTTTGGTGCACAAACCAACTTGACAAGAGACTCTTATACATGCTCAACATGCACCAAAGGAACTTCTTCTATCCAGATTCTTAGTTTTTCCTACCTCGTGTTGATTTAACTATTCTTGTGTTTCCTTTGTACATGGGATCTACAAGTAACTTTATCCTGACACCAACCATTCTATATTTTCTCTTCATATCTCTTTCAACTAGGCTACTCAAAAAGGCTCTTTATAAGAACTTCCTTGTTACTTTTAATCACGAGCTTCTTCAATTTTCTCCACCCCACATTTAAACGATGTGTGGTCCTTTGCACACTCATAAATTATCCAAAAATAGCAATAAGGTTACTGGTACCCAAGGTGCAAAACAAAACAACAACGTGAAAGGGAAACACAAGGGAAGGAAAATGCATAAAGGAAAATTTCTAAACTAACTGGAAAAACTACCTTATTTACAAACACCAAGAAGACTTATTTATAGTAGGGCTTCAGCCTACTACCATTGAAGTGTCCAAGAAACTTTGTTCCATCCAGCACTTATAACTGGCACGTGCCCAAATCAAGGATGTACAAGATTGTGTAGGGACCTAAGCAATGGACTATCAACTTTCCAGGATGGCACAAAAATCTAGAATCATACAGTAATACCATCTGCCTAACCTCAAAATTCTTGTTTCTAATATGGTGATCATGCCAAGCCTTTTGCTTTGAATTTTCCACTATTTGGCTCCAATAGGCAGGTGATCATCTCTCATCCAGTTTCATTAGTTCATAAATTCTTTCTTCCAGCGCTTGCTCATCGGCTAATCATCCTAGTGCACTATTTACAAAGAAGGTAACATAAATTCAACCGGAAAAAACAACTTCCGTGCCAAAAACCAATTGAAAAGGTGTGGCTTTATTTAGTCTTTTATACGTAGTCCTGTAAGCCCATAAAACTGCTGATACCTTGTCATCCCAATCCTATCTTCCAACATCACATATTTTGGTCAAGGTATGACTCAGTATTTTGTTGAATGCTTTTGCAGTTCCATTTTCTTGTGGGTGATAGGGTGTAGTCTTATGATGAGCCACCATGAACTTAGATAATTGTATCCTCATGGTCTCATTCAGAAAATGTGTACCCCTATCATTGGTCACAATCAAAGGGCATCCATACCTCATGATAATATTCTCCCATAGGAACCTTTCCAATGTTGATATCATGCAATCTTTAGTTGGGGCTGATTTTTCCCACCTTTTGAGATAATCCATGCACGTGATGACATAACGTGACCCCATCCTACATGATGTCGATGCAATAGGTCTTACAAATTCTATCACCCACTTTTCAAAAGGCTCCGTGCTAGGAATAGGATGCAAAGGCATTTCATCCCTCCTTCCTAGTTTACCAATGCGCTGATAGTGGTCACATGCTTTACAATAATCCCTACAATCTCTGTACAAGGTTTCCCATCATAATCCTACCATTAATATCTTATGCGTGGTGGCCTCACCTATGTAATGCCCACCCGCATGTCCTCCGTGTGCTTCCTCCATGATGGCTAGGTGCTCATGCTCTAACACACATCTATGAAAAACTTCATCACATCCCAATTTGTATAAGTCTCCACTAATCAACATGTAGGGCATGGCGGGTATGGCCAATTACTTCTTTTCTAATGCCTTCATCCCATCTGGCACCACACCTTCTTTTAAAAATACAGCAATCTCTTCTAAATCTGAGGGCGTGCACCATAATCTAAATAGTTGCGTGTCTGACATTTCTTCCTCAATACTTTACGTGTCCTCTCCTAAATCAATTCTTGACAGATGATCAGGTCCATAATTAATTTTTTCAGGCTTCACTACAACGATGAATTCAAACTCTTGAAATAATAACACCCATTGACATATGCGCCCTTGAAGAATGGACTTGTTCACTAAATACTTTAATGCCATATGGTTGGTGTAAAATACAAAGGGTGTCGCCAAAATAAACTATCTAAATTTGAAAAGTGCATAGATCATTGACAATGCCTCGCACTTAGTTGTGGTATAATTCTACTCTATAGGTGTTAACTTCCTGCTCACAAAATAGAGAGGATGATCAAAAATCCCCTCACCTAGTTGTGCAAGTACTAATCCAATGGCGGTTCCTGAGGCATCTACATAGACATGGAAGGGCTTGTCCCAAGAGGGAAATCATAAAATAGGCATGGTAATAAGCCTATCTTTTAATGTATCAAATGCCCTCTGTTGCACCTTTCCCCAATGGAAGGTACTTTTGTGTCTAAGAAGATCTTCTAAGGGTGTGGTGATCTTGGCATACCCCTTAGTGAATATTCTGTAATACCCCATATGCCCAAGGAATCTACACACTGTGCTTGTTAGTAGGCTCCCTTAACCCCACAATAACTACAACTTTAGAAGGATCTACCAGCAAGCCCTCCTTACATATGATATGCCCCAATAAATTCCCAAAGGGTGTAGCAAACACACACTTCTTAATGTTGAGGGATATCCTCAACTACCTACACCTTTCAAACATTAATCTCAAGTTGTCACAATGGTCCTTAACTAGACCATATACTATCCAATCATCCAAATAAACCTGGAGAAACTTATGAATGAAGTCCTGGAATGCTTGCACCACTATGCGTGAAAAGACAATAGGCGCATTCTTCAACCCAAAGGGCATGACCATATATGTAAAACTTCCCCACTCGGTGGCAAAAGTTGTCTTCTCTTGGTACCTCCTTTGCAATCTGGACTTGGTGGTATCCTGAAAATCCATCTGTAAAGGAATAGATTTCGTGCCCAGCGAATCCTTCCAAAATTTCTTCAGTGAAGGGGGTAGGAAATGGATCAATGACACACGCTACATTCAATTCCCTATAATCCACACAAATTCTAATTTGCCTATCCTTCTTGATGTTGATTACCATCAGACTTATTGATTTTGATTCTTCCACTACCTCAATGATCCTAGAAGCTATCATCTTATCTATTTCCTCCTTAAACTTCATGCATAAGTTGGGATTCATCCGATAGGGCCTTTTTCTAACCGAGCGTGCACCATCCTTTAGTTTTATCTTCATCTCCCCCAAGGAATGGTGAATGCCTTTTAGCTCATGGTACCCGCATGGGAATAAATCCTTGAATTCACACAACAGATCAATGATCTTTTATACTTCCTTCTCCATCTAATAATCTCCAATAATAGCTTCCTTAGGTTCTTCTCCTAAACTGATGTTAACTTTATTTGTCTTTAACAGCTCATGGTAAGCACGTGCGCAGGCATCTGCACTATCCACAACTTTGCACATCCCTATAGAATGGTTATAATCTAAACTTTCTGATTCCTCTCCATCGATCACATATACTAACTTTCCCTTCTCATTTTCCAAACACACATGTTCAAGCTCTAACTCTTCTCTTTCTTCAATATCTTCAAAGCATGCCTCCAATCTTGGTTAACCTAGTAGTTCCAACAACCTATCTTCTATTTTGGCATTATCCCCCATGGTAAGGATCTTGATACCTTGTAAGGACTTATGAACCGATGGTTTGGTACTCTGATACTCAAAGGATTGAATAAGATCAGCTGTGAGCTCTTGCCAATTCCTTGTCTGGTGGCATGTCTCCAAATGAATTTACCATGTGTGTGCACAACCCTGCAGCGTAGAATACAACTTGTGCACCAAGAGGGATGGTGGCAAGGCATCTGTGCCTTCTCTCTAGACCCATTCACATTATTGAATATGGAAAGTGGTGGGCTCCTTCCCAAGGTAATGTCTAATGATGGTGGGTATATTACTTCTAGAAAATCTGACAGAGAGAAATTCTTACCTCACACCACTCTAAAGGCTCTCCTGATGCGTGGCCCACCAATGAGCTGATGTGCCGAGAAAGACATAACTCAGCATCTCCCTTCATTCCTTCTCGTTCTTCTACTGAGCCTCTATCTCCTATAGAAAGATCTCAGGGAAGGCTCCTCCGGAGTACTTGGATAGTTCTTTTCCTCTAAGGCGCCAAACCATGCACACCTTTGTTACCTTGGTCACCAATCCTCTCAACTGCCATCCCATTAATTCATAAGTCCCATACACCCAATTGTCACATGCCAGACTGGTGGTATCACTCACTAACTGAGCATCTTCAAACTAGATAACCCCATTAATAGGGTGTACCATCTCATGGTCTCTGATTGAGTGCACATAAATCTTGTTTAGAACTTCTTCTTCCAATGGTTCAATGTAGGGTGCTGACTTCCCATCAACCAGGGGTATAATGACCTGCTCCTCTTTATTCTCAAAAATATGTACCCTTTGTTGAACTAAAGGTCCACATTGTTCTTATAACACCAAGGGTTCCCAAGTAATGTTGGGAAATTGTCCATCTCGGTGAGCACCAAGACTTCAAAGTTCCCAGTAAACTTGGCTCCCTGAATAGTAATAACTGCATCCTTCAAGACACTGATGGGCATTGCCTTAGTATTGTTTTCCATATACAGTACATCTAAAGATGGTTGTAATCCATGTCTCCCCCTCTGATGCCATGCATTCCAAATTCAAAACATTAACATCCACTCTAGTGTCAATGAGTATATTGCTGAGGAGCCATCCATCTACAACTACATTTAATGTAATCTCCATGTCATAGTTAAGGCTATGAGGGGGAAGGTTTGCATGCAAGACATGTCCCTCATCCTCTTCTACAGCATGTGATACGTTCTCTCTCAACTATGATCTAAGCAAAGGAATGATGTTCTCCTGCCTTAGCAATTTACACATCTTCTTGACCTCATCCAGGTCATCTTTCTACACCTCGATTATCCTTCCTTGTTCCTCCCTCCTGGATTGCTCCTTTAGACACTAGATCTCCCCTTACAAGCTTTGAATAACATCAATGGTGTCCTGATATATCTCCTTCTAATGTGTGGGGTTTGGATACTTCCCATGAATGACCTCCTCCCTTGTAACTAGGTTTCTGTCTTCGTACCTCTCTTGTGCGTGTGGATTCTACCCTTGTTGTTACCAAGACAGGCTCCAAAGCTTCATCCCATGTTACCCAAGGTATCCAATATATGTCTACCTTCTTGATGCTAACCATTGTAGTACCTTTTTCCTTCCGGTGCTGTTGATTCATATGGTCAAATAATTCTGGGCACTCCTCATACTTATGCTTCTTACCGCACCATGAGCACTACAACAAGTTTAGGAACTCACGCTTGTAATGTTCTATAGATCCACAATTAAAACATGTTCCTCGTGGGAAATCACTCCTTCCTCCACGGTTACCTCATCCATGAAATCCTCCTCAAAAAACTCTTCCATGTGTGCCTCCATCCGTGCACTCTTCATAATGGAAATAATCATTTTTAGAACCATTGGTAATGCTGGTTTGGCACAGCCCATGATCAATGGCCTCATGTTTCTAATCAATGAGCCTATAGTATTTAGTATCATGGGTCATGGAGGTGTAAATATTTCAATAATAAGATACATTCTTCCTGATCACGCACTGCAGCAAGTGACATCTACTTGTATCATTGTCCCCATGACAGATTTCATAGTCTAACGTCACAACATGTACCATCCTCTAGGGGAAATTATCCTTAACGTGCCCCTCTATTTCACAATATGTACACCACAAACCACTATGAGTCTAATGGACCAAGTTTGTAGATAGATTTTCCAACTGCTTAGCCATAGCAACAATCTAAGCTGCCAAGAACAGGCTAACACTAGTATCAACACTACTAACAGCTTTAGTGCACAAGGCAGCATCCAGTGCTTTGCATGGATTTGTATAAGTCTTATGATAAAAGGTCCTTCTAAACGGGGTGATCAATCCTCCAACACACCACTGTACATGCTGAGAAGAATGTATATCATATGATAATTTAGACAAGAGAGTCTTAAAGCTCGCATCATACTCCCACACACTCTCTGCCATTCCTTGCTATATCTCCTTCAAAGTGCTAATGATTTTTTGCTCAAACTCAGGAATGGATTCTTTAAGGCAATGTAATCCACCACCATTTGATGAGAGTCATACTTTCTATACCAGATATGTACATGCCCTTACAACATTGTTGTAAATTGACTAGGATTTCATTCTGGGGTTGTGATACCTTTCACACGCCATAGCAGTTCACACTTTTGAACATGTTCTGCAGCATCCTCAATGCCCCTATAATCCAGTAAATGTAGAGATATCTCAAAGAAAACCTGAGATGGTGGTTGGGGTCCTTGTCCTAAAATAGAGCCTTGGTTCCCTCCGATGTTTCCTCCACCCCCTGATCCATTAGGTCCACTGAGTCTTATACCTCTAGAGCCACCAGATCCACTAGAACCACTGGGTCTAATAGGGCCTATATGAGTTGTGCCAAGTGCCCCCATGGTCCCACTAAACTGTGTGCTAACCATTTGTGATACCACCCCACTACTGCTACTTTGTCCCATGTCACTCCCTGATGTGAGACCAAAATCTTGTACACTTGCCCCTTGTCTAAAAAATCCTCCAAATATTGGAATATGTGCAGCCATAGAAGAAGGAACTGAAAAATTATACCTCCTAGGCATGGATCTATCTCTTCCATTAGTTTCAATTGGGTCAATACTTCCTCCTGGATTAGGAAAACCAAGTGCCAGGGCTCAATCACTTGGTGGGTTCAGATATGTGCTAATGAATCCCCTTTCTCCATGTGAAAAACTCTCACTAGAAGTTGAAGGGGTCTCCCTCACACACTTGCCAAGATGGGGTAGCATAGACTACTCAGGTTCCATGTCTTCTGCGTGAACCTCAACTCCTTCCCACAATGTATGTCTCCATAGATCCATCACACTAGCAGCCTCATGTCCCCTAGTAATCTCCCTTTCACGTGCTTCACCATACTTGAGCCATCTTTCTTCCCTCTCCCTTTTCATTGTATCATCTACCATCTTCCTCCACCTGAGATTCCTTACCCAGTGCTCAGAACGGTTTAACCAGCCATTGGGAGCACCTCTAAACTCATGGTAACCATCAATATCTTCATAGCTAGAGGAATAACACATAGAAATGTTCCTCTAGGTTCTCATAGAAACTCAAACTCAGCAATCTTTGGAAAATAATATGTAGAAATGGCATATTCCAGAGTGTAGCTAGCTAGTACTCCTCCCCACCAGTGATCTACAACATGGGTCCACATTAGATCTACATCATGCAACCTCTAGTAGTCTTCTTTGGTCCATATCCATGATCTATAATGCCAACCTGATCTAGATGCATAGGCTAAAAGCCATCCATATAACTCTACTGGGAAGAAGCAGAAAAAAGTCTCATACATGTCATGGTAGAGATTCTCTTCTACCCATCTACGTATATTAAACTCAGGTCCAATGCTGAATCTCTAGGAAAATTCATCTTCTGTGCTCTTAAACCATGACTCAACATTTTCCAATGTTAATCAATCCGTCATTACTCTTTACATAGATCATGATGCATGCTATATGCCACTACAACATCAAAAAGAGGTCCCAACAATGGAACAAAGATGTAGTCAATTTTACTCCCACTATAAAAGGAAGGAATCCCATGTGTGTTAGCCTATCACCCAGTAGAAGTTGAGTGCTCACCGGAGGCACCCATGGGTGCTGGGTCTCTCTATTATGTGATTTTTAGTGGGAAGCATTTATCTATGATTATTGTAAGAGTATTCAGGAAAGAAGTTTAGACATACAAGAATCATAGGGCTCAGAACAGCCTCCAGATCCTTGTAGCTTCTTCAGACTAGATGTTATAATAGAATCCATAATATATATTATAATAGAAAGAAAGATACAATCATTCATTCATAGCATGCAAGGAAAGATAACTCCTATGAAAGAAATACACATTAAAGCTACTGATATCCATGTCTATTTATAATAGTTAACCTCATTGTATTCATTGTTTCATTACAAAGATCCATAGAGGGCATACTGTAGTCATGCACCTCACTAGGCTTGTATAACTATGCCAGAAGAAAAATAAATTAAAATACTAAGCCTAGTACATTCCTTTCTGCATCAAAGATCCACTCGTAGCAATCCTACAGAGCTTCACCCATGTTATCTCTCTCTTTGTGTGTATCTCTTCCTCTATCTCTATATCCCCATCTGTATGTTATCTCGGTCTCCTTTTTCAGTTCCATAGGCACTTGTATTTATTATCTTCCCATGCTACCAACTCACCTTGCCACACCCTCATATCCATTGCCAAGTGTCGAATGTGGTCCTCCAAGTGAGAATGTTCCTTCAGGCGTGAGCGCTCCATTGCATCTCATGATGATCTTCTAGAAGATTCCATTACTAGCATGCTCTTTCCTGGGCCACCTATTGCCAAGCTGGCATCTTATCCATGCACAACCGGTCATGATTTTCATGTGTTCTACCTTTTTTGCATAAATTGGCTAAATCCAAAACCTCCTTTCACATGTTGTGCAAACCATGTGCCTTCTTAACTCTTCCTCCTACACGATTTTACCTGGCGTGCCCTTCTATAACTGGAGTCCCACATGCCCATGCACCTTCATACTTAATCAATTTTCCAAGGGCCCAACACACATCATAGTAGAGCATGAAAGGAAGGTCTTGTATGCAAACCTCCCTTCCCATAGCCTTGACTATGACAAATAGATCACATTGAATGTAGTTGTGGATGGTTGGCTACTGAGCAACATATTGATTGACACCATAGTAGAAGTCAATGTTCTTACATTGGATGCATGGTATCAAATGGGAATGCCTGCATTACATTAATCTTTGAATGTGTTTTATATGGAAAACAAAACTAAGGAAATGCCCATTGGAATTTTAAAGGATTCAGTGATCATCATTTAGGGGGCCAAATTTACTAGAGACTATGAAGTCTTAGTGCTCACTGAGGTAGAAAATTTTTCAACACTGCTTGGGTGCCCATGGTGCTATAGGAACAATGCTGAGCTAAGGTTCAACAAAGGATATATCAGTTTTTAGAACAAGGAATAATGGGTCATCATCCCTTTGATGGATGGGAAGTCTGAACCTTACACTAAACTTTTAGGAGAAGAGGTCCTTTATAGAATTTAAGTGCACTCCATCAGAGACCCAAAGATAATTCATCCTATAGAAGGAGTTATCCAATTTGAGGATACCCATTCTGTGAGTGATACCAAAAGCATGGCATGTGACAATTGGGTGCATGGGACCTATGAGTTAATTGGGGGACAATTGAGGAGGTTTGTAACAAAAGTTACCAAGGCACACTCACTCAAGTGTCTAAGAGGAAAGAAGTTACCAAGTTACTTTAGAGGGGTATACCCTAAAATTTTCTTATGAGACAAAGAATATCAGTCAAAAAATAAGGTTGAAAGAATAGGGATGCTCAGTTATAACCTACTCGGGACTATACCACGTTGGTGGGATACACATCAGAAGAACCTCCTAGAGTGGTGCGAGGTAAGCATCATTTTTTCTGTAAGGTTTTCAAGGAGCAATGCTCCCACAGTCATTCAAGCCTACCATGGTAAAGAGACTGCTTTATTTCATATCCAAGCATGTGAGAAGGCCTCGATAGGAGGAACAAGAGCCTTACCACCATCATTGTGGGTACAATATTGTATTCCACACTACAAGGTTGTGCACGTGCATGGTATATCCACTCAGAAACATGTCACTAGATAGGAAATTAGTAGGAGATGACAACTGATCTCATTAAATATTTTGAATATCAAAGCACAAATCCATCAGTGGATAAGGCATTGTAAGTGATCAAGCACCTTATGATAGGGAATAGTGCCATGGCAAAGGATAGGCTACCAGATTTGCTAGGTGAGCCTAATTTAGATACACACTTTGATGAGGATGATCCAGAAGAGATGTAGTTTGAGAGAGTGTGCATATAAAATAAAAAATGAAAGATGGTTTATGTCATAAATGGAGAGGAAATGGAGAGTCTATATGTTAACCACTCTATAGGTACACATAATTTTACACATAGTGTTGATGAAAGGACGCACGGTTACCATGAGCCCTTAAAAATGAGGAAGGTTAACCTTGGGTCAAAGGTAGAACCCAAGGAAGCTATCATTGGAAACTATTGGTCAGAGAAGGAGGTCTTAAAGATCATTGATCTGCTATGTGAATTCTAGGATTTTTTCCCTCACAGGTATCATGAACTCAAAGGCATCCACCATTCCTTGGGGGAAATGAAGATAAAATTGAAGGAAGGTGTGCACCCAATCCAAAAGAGGCCATATCAAATGAATCCAAATTTATGCATATGGGTTAAGGAGGAGATAGAAAAAATGATAGTGTCAGGTATCATTGAGGTTGTGGAAGAGTTAGAATGGATAAGCCTAATGGTCATTAGCATAAAAAAATATGGAAGGATAAGGATCTGTGTAGACTATATAGATCTGAATTCAGTACGCATCATTAATCCCTTCCCAACCCCGTTTACTAAAGAAATATTAGAGGGATTTTCCCAGCGTGAAGTCTACTCCTTCACAGATGGTTTCTTAGGGTACCACCAGGTGAAGAATGCAAAGGAAGACCAGAGAAAGACAATTTTCACCACTAAGTGGGGAATTTTTACATATAAATTCATGCCTTTTGGGTTAAATAATGTGCCTACTATGTTCTCATGCATTATAGTACAAGCCTTTTAGGAATTCATCCATAAATTTCTTCAGGTCTATTTTGATGATTAGACTCTGTATGTTCTAGTCAAAGACCATTGTGATAACTTAAGACTAATGTTTGAAAGGTGTTGAGAGTTGAGGATATCCATCAACATCAAGAAGTGTGTCTTTGCTACCCCATTTCAAACCTTATTGGGACATATTATATGTAAGGAAGGCTTACTAGTAGATCCAGCCAAGGTTGCAGTCATTATGGGTTTAGGGGAGCCTACTAGCCAAAGCACCATGTATGGATTCCTTAGGAATATGGGTTACTATAAGAAGTTCATCAAGGGATATGCCAAGATTTCCATGCCCTTGGAGGAATTACTTAGACATAAGAGTACCTTTCATTGGGGATAGACGTAGCAAAGGGAATTTGACACTTTGAAGGATAGGCTTATCACAACACCCATTCTCTAATTCCCCATTTGGGATAAGCCTTTCCATGTTCATATGGATGCCTCTGATATAGTTGTTGGAGCAGTACTGACACAACCTGGTGAAGGAATTATTGACCATTCATTGTGTTTTGCAAGCAGAAATTTAACATAAGAAGAACAAATTTAAACCACTACTGAGTGTAAAGCACTATCCATGATCTACGTGCTAGATAAGATCAAGAAATATCTACTAGTGACACCATTTGTAATCTACACAAACCACATGGCATTGAAATACTTGGTAAAAAATCCCATTTTGCAAGGGTGCATATGTCGATGGGTCTTGCTATTCCAATAATTTGAGTTCATGGTGGTTGTCAAGCCGGGAAAGAGTAATACTGGGCCTGATCACTTATCCAGAATTGATTCATGAGAGAATGCACAAGGCATTGAAGATACCATGCTAGATGCATAACTATTTAGGTTGCATTTCACACCCTTAGACTTAGAGGATATTACAGTGTTTCTCAAAATAGGTATGACGCCAAAAGGGATGAAAGCATTAGAGAGGAATTAGTTAGCCATACACGTCACACCCTACATGTTGGTTAGTGGTGATTTGTACAAGCTAGGACATGATGAAGTATTACATTGGTGCATGCCAGAACATGAGAACTTGGCTATTATGGAGGAGGTGCATGGAGGAAGCACAGGTGGACACTATGAAGGAGACACCACTGTGTGCAAGATCAAGTTGGGTTATGGTGGGAAACCCTATATAAAGATTGTAAAGAGTATTGCAAGGAATGTGCTCATTCTTAGCACCTTGGAAAACTAAGGTAAAGGGATTAAATGCCTTTGTGCCCTATTTTAAGTATAGATCCATTTGAAAAGTGGGCCATAGATTTTGTAGGCCACATTTCCCTAGTCATGCATAGGATGAGATCGCTCTATGTAATCACTTGCACATATTATTTGAAAATATGGCTAGAAGAAGCACCTACCTAGGATTTTACAATGGCTACAACAGTCAGGTTTCTATGGGAAAATATTATTACAAGGTATGGATGCCTGTTGAACTTAACTAGTGATAGGGGTACACATTTCCTCAATGAGATCATCTGTATTCTATTAGCAGAATTCATGGCAGCTCATCATAAGATTGCCCCTTACTATCCACAAGTAAATAAGACTACTGAGGCATTTAATAAAATACTGAGTCATACCCTGACCAAAACTTGTGATGTTGGTAGACAAGATTGGGATGACAAAGTATCAACATTTTTATGGGCATATAGGACAACCTACAAGAGGTTGAATAAAGCCACACCATTCCAATTGGTATTTTCCATAGATTTTGTCCTACCCGTTGAATTCATGTTACCTTCTCTGCATATAGCACACGCAGGAGGATTGGCCAATGAGTAAGCGCTGGAATAAAGGATTGAAAAATTGATTAAATTGGATGAGATATGATCATTGGCTAGGTGGATTCAAAAGACTGAAAAGGATAAAAAAAATCATGGCATGACCACCACATCAAAAACAAACAATTTGAGGTTGGGCAGATGGTATTGTTATATGATTCTAAGTTTCTGTGCCATCCCAGAAAGTTGAAAGTCCATTGGTTAGGGCCCTATATCATCTCAGAAATCCTTAATTTAGGCACGTGCCAGTTAAGAATGATGGATGGGATGATATTTCCAAGACATTTTAATGGGAGTAGGTTGAATCCCTACTATAAATAAGTCTTCTTGGTGTTTGTAATAAGGCATTTTTTCTAGTTAGTTTATAATTTCCCTTTATGCAATCTCCTTTATTGTGTTTCCCTTTCTCATCATTTGTTTTGTATTTTTTTAACACCTTGGGTGCTGGTAACGACATTAGTTTTTGAAGGTTTTGCATGTGCAGAGGACCACACATTTTTTTATTATGGGGTGGAGTGATACAAACTATAGGCCTGTAATACAAGTTAAACTAGTAGTAGAAGTTGTGGTGAATGGATTGGTTGATGGATAAAAAGTGCACAAGAATGAAGCAAGTGCATGGAAGAAGAGGTGGAAAAAAAGGTTGGTGTTAAGAGAATACTTAAAAAAAACCATGTACAGAGGAGGAAGAAGTGTAGGAACAACACAAGATAGGTGAGAGTCAAAATTAGGTGAAGGACAGAAGAAGTTCCTTCGACATTGTTGATACATGCGTAAGAGTCTTCTATCAAGATAGATTGTTTATGCACTAGAAGGTTGTAGAATTTCTCACACAATATTGGGTGCCTAAGTAGAGGTGTGTAAGGTTGGATTGGTGGAAAAATCCACATCTAGTGCTAAGTACGGTGGTAGGTAAAATAGCATTTAATGCTAGAAAGAAGGAAAAGATATAAATACGAAGTCAGGAACTTCATTATTTACCTTGCATTTAAAAACTGAAAATATATCTCATGAACTAGGGCATCCAAAAGTGATCTGTGTGAAGAAAAAGTTAATAAATCTAAGAGGACGTGAATAGCTCGTAGATTCATAAACTAGGAGGAAACGAGTATATGGGCATGGAGGAAGTTGTTGAGAAGCACTGTCTTGTGGAAGAATTTTTCCAGTTAGGGTTTGGTGGCTAGGGCACAATGTTAAGAGGGTTTCTTTCACAATATTGAGCATTAGGGTTGGATAGAGTGGTAGAGTAGAGCAAGGAGAAGACATTTGAAGTGATAACCTAACTAGAAGGATGACGCCAAATAAAGTAACCACCTCACCTAAAAAGAAGAAGGGAAAGGGAAAGGGGACAAAAACAAATGTTGTCACAAGCAAAAATGAAGAGTGGTATGCAAAGATAGAATACCAAGATGGGGTATTGCTAGGAAAATAATGGGAATATCATTTACGGAAAAAGAATATGAGTGACTATTATCACTGCACCAGCATGACAGAAAAATTTATGGATTTGGAGTTGGTTTACCTGAAAAACAAGAGGACGCCAGAGGGCATGCCCATATACAATGAAAAAGTAAATGTTAAATTGGAGAAGGCAGGGTTATTGCAACTTTATGAATTACCCTACTTCAAAAAACCTGAGCGCCTTTATTAGTGGCTAATGGCCAATGTTCACGAAGACCATTTTTATTTTGTGGGGTGTAAGATGTGCATAACCCCCCAGTTAATTTCCAAGTTCATAGGATTTATATGTGAGGGGGATAACATTGATGATGACCTAAGTGATAAGGAGGCCATCAAGGAAATGCTTACTATGTATGAATACAAGAAAGGATCATGATACTTTGACATCGTAGAGATCCCAAACCCTGTGATGAGGATGGCTGCATTCTTAGTAACTAAGCTCAATGATCAAGACAGATGGACTCAAGTGAACAAGGCATGGTTGAATGTATGCTAGAAAATATCCGAGGGAACCATCTATAACTTATCCACTTTCATCGTGGATGAATTCATTAGTAGCGCATAAGATGGTGAGAAGATACTATTTGGCAATGTCCTCCTAATAATTATTTTCTCAAAAATCAGAGTGCCTGATGGGTGGGAAAGGTTTGTTTGGGAGTACCCAGAAGATGATCCCTCTCCCGCGAAGTGGCTCGCAAAATATACTTTTGAGACCATGACAACCACTCACAAAGCACACTTAGAGAAGTGATATAAGAGAATGATGGACGCGTTGGGGTATAATGGAGGATTCCAGAGTAGTTACCCATGCTCATGAAAGGAGAAGAATAATTTGTAGTATATCAACACTTCTGCATTGGAAGATTTAGGTTGAGACATGAAAACATGGGTCCATGGTGTAAACTACCCTTCTCCTTCACTGCACAATACTTCTAAGAAGGGGTGAATAGGTTCAAAGAGGCCAAGAGACTAAGATTTGACCTTAGTGAGGTGGATCAAGACCATAGAGAGCTGCAAAGGAATTTAGTTTACCCCAAGAAGTATGCATACGTAGAGATACATGTCTCCCATGAGATAAAGATGATGAAGCCAGTAACATTGCTAATTACTGGAAGGGTGGTAACAAGGATATACCTTCACATAAGGAAAAAATTTGAAAAGGCTACATACTTGGAAAATGATGTATCCATCCCTAAGGACCCCATTGGAAGAAAGAAGCCTGTGCTAAAGAAGAGGGAAAGAGAAGAAGTGCAGAAAGCACTAAGTATTCAAACTACATAATCACGCTAGAGACAAGTGCTAAGCCTAGTACTTACATGCAGAGAAAGAAGTCCCCAGTGAAAGTGAAGACTCTAGAAGTAGAAGCCCAAGAGCATGAAGAACCCATCACTCAGAATAAGTCACTAGTTGAGGAGGAAAAGGAAGAGGAATCTCCTATCAGGAAGAATTAGAGGATAGTAGAAGAAGATGAATCCGAGGGTACATAGAGCTTCGAGGCATATCGAGGAAAAAGAGATGATTATGATGATGATGAACTTGAGGTAGATCAATTCCCTCCCGTATTCAAAGTAGATGACTTAGAGGACAAAGGAGAGGAACAAGAAAATGAGTACATATTTATCAAGAGGAAGAATGACAAGGAAGGGGAGGATACTTAGTGTTTCACCTAATTCTTAGATCGTTTCTTTGAAGTGTTGACAAAACAGATAGGGTAATAGGCATAGGAGGAATACCTGTTCAAATGCTAGTTGATGGGTTGTTGTGTGCATATGACTTCTGAATCCACAGCTGATCGTGAGAGCTTCCTTTTGGCTAGGAGGAACTACTTATAACATAAAGCAAGACCACTAGAAGTAATTAAACAATATGGGCAGTGAACTACCTAGCATATTCTAGATCCAGGAAGTGTGATACTTCCTAGATGGCTGTCAGTCCACTTTCTTAAACAATTTAATGTTGTAAATGAAGTAAATCCTATTGTAATTTGAAATTATTTAGGTATCTCACTTAAAACACACTAATAAATATATCTAATCTAGCAGGGTAAGCTAGAATAGAATCCAAATGTCAAATTATTGGTTCTGGGTTCTATAGGTTTGATAGGGGTCTCGAGTAGATCACAAGTGGATGAGGGTGAAATAAAATTTGGTGGGTAGCTCTCTGTTCTGGGATATATGGGAAAATACAGAGACTGATGTCAGTTAAGGGTAACTGACGACGGTCAAGTATAACCGGTGCCGGTTATTGTGAAAATATGGAAATGGCACAGAACAGGCTTTGGGTTTCCTTTGTGATTACACAAAGGACTTTGGTGGGTCAGGATAAGGTATTGGGTGATTGGGGTAGGCTTTGGTGAGGTTTTAATGGGTATATGGAGATAGAAATGCTAGAGAAGGTCAATAGGTGGCTAGGTAAACAATAGATGATAAAATGATGATGAATTGAAATAAACCAGAAAAGTATGATGTTATGCTTACTTGGATTCCGGTCCTCAATGCCTATGAGTAAGGGATGGAGGTGCTGATGAGGGGTTTTGAAGTCTATAAGTGATCACCAACTGAAGGAAATCTTCTACATGGGTGGCATGTACATTCCTCTTTGCTTGGTTAGATCAGATCATGGCTGGGATGGATGTCTAGGAAAATATGCTTGATCTCCTTCCTTGCATGTGGATTCTTACTGGAATTTTCTCTCTGAAGATGTGTTATCTCTCTTACATGTGATTTTTGTCACCAACCTTCTGCTTTTTGCTTCTAACCTTGAGAATAAGGTTGTTTTTGGGTTGAAAGGGTAACCGACGGTTGTTCCTACTTAACCAGAAATGGTTAGGGGTAACTGACGTCAGTTAAATTGGGATTTCCTAGGTTTACTAAACTAGGGAGATCCTCTTGATTTCCTCAGATTTTGTGTCATTAACGCATGGATTAGACTGGGATATTCTTGTAAGCATGCGGGAATGTGGTTAGGGGGAATGTAGGTATTGATTTTTAGGGTTTGGGCAAGTCTTAGTTAGTTATGACAACTTACTAAGAATAGGTCTTAGTTTGAGTTGGCTTGGTGAGGTGTCTAAGTGAACTATATGTGTGGATATTATTTAAAATAAGATATTTAAATAATAAATATAGTGAGGATGATGAATTAATTAAATTAATTAATTAAATTATTATTAATAGGGTGAAAGGGGCCATGGTAAGGCAAATGTGATGAAGGGTGCTTATTCGTCGAGGGACCAAAGGGGAGTGTGACCTAATTTTAGTGTCTACATTTTGTCATTTTTTCTTGCATATCTTGTATTTGTAAGTGACACTAACAAAAATAAGATGTGGTTGCCCCATGTTTGGGTGAAGGTGATCCCCCTCAAACTAGGAACTGATGAGGTAGCAGGTAGAATCAGTGAGTGGTTTGATAAAAGGTGAATGTGAGAAAGGGGAAGGTGGGGAATGGGGAAAAAGGGTGAAATTTATACTCAGAAAATCAAGGTAATGGGTTTTGGTCAAAGGTAGTAACAATCAAATGTACGCACATGAATAAACTTCAACATGCTACTGGGTTGAAGAGCAAGAAAAATCTACATCATCTAAGGTTGATAGGTTTATCTGAACAAGGTTGAAGTGCATCCAGTATCCAAGGTATAGGATATTGTTAGGAAATACAACATAGGTTAAGTGAAGGAATGTTTAGGTATGTTCTGGGACACCAATGGTAGGTTTAGGATAAATGGTCATAGTAATAGGCTAGGTAAGGTCATTAGGTCAACAACACAGGTAACAGTGCCATAAGGTATAGCGAACACATGAGGTCAAAGGTCACTAACAATGGTCTAGGCCCAAATATCTAGGTCACGACATGGGTAAGGTAAAGGTAGGGTTACAATAATGAGTCCCCAAAGGAGGACAAAGGGAGGTAGTAAATGATGAGCTCAGGAAGGTGAGGTAAAAGGTTTGGGTAAAGGTGGGGTGACGTAAATGATCAGGGTAAAGGTTGGGTGAGGAATAAAAGGAGGTAGGGTAGGGTAAAAGGGTAAAATTTAGGGCACTGTGCAGGTGAGGGTGACCAATTCTGGTCAAGGATAACTGATAACGGTAAGGTAGGGCATGTGACTGATGTCAGTCAAGGGTAGCCAACGTTGGTAAGGTCAAGTTGGTTATAAAAAAAAATCCACATTTTTTGTTATTCATTTGTTATTTAAAAAGTGAGAAAACAATAAAAAATGGAGAAAAGAGAAATATTTCTTGACAAAACAGTACAATGAGCTGGTAGTGTGATTGGACAAAGGTTTGGTTAGGGAGGAGTGGGTCCATGAGATCAAGGTGAGATATTTGATTGATCGGAGGTTATGGGTAGCTATTTGGTGATGACAAAGGCCAGAGAGGGATTGGGTGGGCCACTAGTACAGTGGCCAGATGTGCCACCGAGATGGCAGTAGCACGACAAGGCATGAAACCTACTCTACATTGTGGATTTGATAGATTAGAGGAGTAGATTATTGTTATTTGTAGGTTTTTTGTGGTTTTTCGATTTTTTGGTGGGTAAAAATTAAATTTGGGTATGGGGGGAATAGTAGGAAAAAGGAGGAAGGGGGAGGGTAGTAAATTGTATAGGTGGGGTGGGTAGAGGTCCAAGGGGAGTGTAGCTCATTGTAGGTGGGGTAAAAGGGGTAGGAGTGAGGGTTTTTAGAAAAGGGGGTTTTTAGGAAGTCACGGGTTTTTCCATGACAGTGACCGGTGTCAGTTAGGTGAAACTAGTATCACTCACCAAACATGTGACCGATGCTGGTTAAGGGATAACCATGGTCGGTAAGGGTGAACCAGTATCGATCACCGAGCAAGTGACTAATTCCGGTTTAAGGCTGATTAAAGTCAGTTAGGATGAACTGGTACTAGTCAGGATTTGAGGCACAAGGCTACAAAAGTGATGTGGGATAGCCAGTTGAGATGGGTAGGGTGAAAATAGGGTAGAGGGTAATGATAATTGGTGAATATGGTCATGTTAAATGTGGATTAATGTTGTGCTTGGATTGGATGTAGGGGAGAGCGTAGTTATATATGCGAGACAGGGTTCCACCTCTACTGGTGAGATTACATGGTGTAGCGATCCCGTTGGAGATATAACATGTGGAGGTAGTGGGCTTGAGTGGGGTTCATCACTATAGACATGTTGTTTGGCATCCAGGCTTGATGGTCACACTCATTGATAGATGAGATCCCGCGACGAACACGTTCCACCTGCCGACGGGTGAGATGACTATCACCCTAGAGGACATGTTCCAAATTATTTTGTTACCCATATTGGGTGCCCAGGTGTATTCCATCTTCTCCAAGTCCTTAGAGGAGTTGATTGGGATAGTTTTTGGTGAGGGGGCAGCTGATCTAATATTCCATAGCACTAGTTTGAGCTATAGAGAGATGTACCTAGCCCATCCGGATGAGACGAGGCTAGTGGTTTTGTTGATGGAGGTAGTGTGCTGCTATGCATTGCTAGATGTAGAGGGTGGACACTTTCCCTTATCATTGATGGGGGTGCTCCATGACATGATGGTGCATGAGACCCAATTTTCTTGGGCACCAACATTCTTGGTGCAATTATACAGAGAGTTGTGGGCATATGGGCAACTGTGAAGGTTTAGTCTATATTGTACATTTATACTACACTGCTGGGCATATGAGCACAAAGTGTGCATGCGACCTATAGGGATGCCCCGAAGAAGATGCATTCCCACCTAGATTTGTGTGGGTGGGGATACAGGAGATGGGTGCCGGTGATAGGAGAGTGGAGATCGGATAGGTTGACAAATGATGTGGCCCATTTTCGGTAGTTATTGGAGGGGTTGTCTAGAGTGGACATTATATAGAGGCCATATGTGGGATTACCCTCATATAGGCATATGCATGAGGAGCTAGTTGATCTCTAACTAAAGAGGTGGATACAGGGTTTCCATGCCAAGGAGGATGAGATGATCCTAGTAGACATAGTCTAATGGTAGTTTGGGCTCTTACAAGACATTCCTCCACCCTTCCCACTGTATCAGAGAGATGATATGGAGAGGCCCCTTACCTCTACCATATCCTACAGTTCCCACATGGGAGGAGGATAAGCTAGTGGATCGAGCGGATAGATGATGCCAGATGTATATACAAGTACATGTAGTGGTGGGTGGTCTCAGTTACGAGCCATACCACCCAGACTAGGGGCAGCCAGACCTAGCTACCATTATAGTGCAGAGAGACACCCTACAGGGGAAGGTAGCTACACTGATTACCTAGTTGGGTATACTGTAGACACAACTCAAGCATTCAAAGGTAGAGGTAGCAGAGCTACACGTACAGTTGGCTAGTCTGTAGGCCCAGATGGTGGATGGAGGAGATGGATGGAGATGGAGATGTTCAAAGGGGATGGTCAGGTGGAAGCCTTACAGGCATCAGGTGGTAGGTTTATAGGGCCAGTTGGCCACATCCCAGGCACATAGATTGGGGCGCTTACAGGCCTAGATACAGGCACAGGGCTAGGGGGCACCACCACAGGTACCGGGAGTAGGTCTCTAGTTCATAGGAAGGCACAGGGAAGGTTACTGCAGGGTAGGTACAGGGGCCATGAGACCTATGGTACCACCATAGACCATGCCTATATCTAGGTTACAGGATGCCCTAGGTGAGGCAAGATACTATCAGGACCAGCTTATGGTGGCTGAGATAGATTTCATATCTTATGTCGAGTACATGGCACAATAGGTGTCCAGTGAGAGGACTGAGATCCTGTACTCATAGTGTGGAGAGCACATGAGGTTAGTGAGCTCCAAGGCCCAATTAGTTAGAGGCCACTAGCACATAGTAACCAGCTCTAGGTGAGATGCTAGCAGGGACACAGGAGGCCAAGGATACAGGTGACACAGAGATGGAGGACATCTGGTGAGATGCCTGATATGCAGTCACCAGATTTTTGATGTATATTAGTTATTTTTGACATATACTAGCCTGTGTGCTGAAGACGGTGAGAATGTATGAGTGATTTATATATTTTGAGCATATATCAGCCTACGTGCTAAAGAGATTTTGTATTATTTAATTATGTTATTTGTATATATGAGACCGACCTGCTGTGCCGATGACATTTTGTTATTGTATATCAGTCTGCGTGCCAACATTTTGAGATGATGGACATGATGAGATAGGAATGTATATTGAGATACACATTTATTGATTTATATGATGAGATACATGGTATTTTGTGATTTGTTGATGTGTTTATGAGATATTGGTTTATGGCTTGTGGTAGATAAGATATGGATTTTTTGTTTGTATTAGATGAGATATGGGTTTTTTATTTTGATATGGATGGAAATTAGGTGAGTTAAACATGGTGGAGTCAGGTCGGTTTAGGCATGGATCAAGTCAGGTTATGTGTTAGGCATGATTGAGTTAGGTCATAGGCATGGATCGAGTCAGGTTTGATATTAGGCATGGTGGAGTTAGGTTTGATTTAGGCATGGTTGAATCAGGTTTTGTTTAGGCATTGAATTGAATCAGGTTTGTTTAGGCATGGTAGAGTCAGGTTTGTTTAGGCATGGTTAATTTAGTCAGGTTATAGGCATGGATCGAGTCAGGGTTTGTTAAGGCATGGTTGTGTTGAAAGTAGGTGAAGTTGTGATTCATTATTTTTTGCAATGAATGATACTTATGAGTTCATATGTGAGATGTGGTATAATCTATGCATAGTGATGATAGAGAAATGGTAGGTGTAATAAATGTATGTTGTGTTAATGATTAATAATATGAAACAACTTGTTATGTATGTGGCTTAATTTCCAATTTTGTGATATAAAAGGGAAACTAAGTTAGGTGTGATGTAATTGTGAGGAAACATGGAAGATGAATTGGTTAGGGTAGAGAGTGGCCGAGATAACCTCCAAGGTCCCCATTCCCTCGAAGTGCTGCGTACATAGTCCTGGTGAAAAGGGACCTCAAGCTGATGTAGTTCTCCCATAAGCTAGGGAAGAATATAAGGGGTTATGAAAATGAGTTGGTAGGTTTGTAGGCATGTTGTGGGTTTAGGTTTGTTAGGTGTGGGTAGATTATAGGTAAAATGATGTAGGTGGGGGTGAGTGTGGTGAAATAAGAAGATTACCCAAGGTCGGGTAATGTGATGACAAACGTCGCGAGGAGGTTGGTTAAAATTTTGGCATGGACACCACTAGTGGATCACAATGGAAGTGAATGTGGGTTTGGTATAGGTGTAGTGATGTCAGGACTGGGATTTGGAAGAGGAGGAGCAGATCGAGCCGATGATTTTAGGTGTTGGCATGGTTTTGGGTCGGTCGTTTGGTTTCGGTAGGGTTTTATTAGTAGGTTGAATGGGTGGAGGGGTTGGGTGGTTGTTTGGACTACATTATCGGGGGGTTTTTAGTGGAAGTTTGTTTTTGGATTACTCTTGGGTAAAGGTTGTGATATGGGGTGTACGAGTCTAGAAGGAAAAGAAGATTGGGGGAAGAGGTGTGAGTTACCCATGGGATAATGGGGGTGCTATGAGGTAGATGAATGGCTCGTGTTTGGGGTGTGAAGAGACATAACTGAAGGGAGGGGTCAGTGACAATAGTTGCGGGTATTAGGAGGATGGGTGGTAAAGGGCTACAGGTGTGGTGTATGTACGTCGGTGGGAGTCTAGGTAGGTCAAGAGGTTTGGAGGAAGGATATGGGGTTGGGTGTTTTTGGTTTATGGATGGGTAGAGGTTTCTTGACCCATGTTGGGGAAGCTGAGATCCTAAGAGGAGGGTCAGGTGAGGTGTGATTGGGCAAGCTGGGGGATGAGTTCTATGGGTGGTATGCTTCGTTTGGGTGTCGAAGTAGTGTGGTGTTGCCTTTTGAGGATGTAGCTAAATCTAGTTTGATAGTGAGGAGTAAGGATGGTTAGTCGGGGTGACCCCAAAAAAAAATTGGTAATAGGTTTTAGGTCGAAGCATGATGTAATAGGTGTGGGTTTTGGGCGGTTAGTATAGATGGGCTATATGGGTAATGGAGTGGTTGAGTTATATGATAGGTTTCATGGAAGGAGTTGGGTGTGATTGCGTTCGATTGGGTGTATATTTTTAGGTCTTCTTAGCAAGTGATTCTTACATCTGTGTGAGACAGGAAGCAAAAGGTTAATTCACCATGGTACAGGCTCTATCCACATAATATAAGTGATCAGAAAAAATGAGAATGACACGTCTGTAGGTGGGAGGTGTGAGGCCTATGGAACTTATCGTTAAAAATGTGTCAGTAGAATGGGAAAATTGGGGCTAGCTTCAGCTTCGTGGGTAAGAGATCAAAAAGTAGCCTGTAGCTTTGGGTAGTGGTGGAAATGCTCACTGAGAGGCAAAGGTATCTTAACTGGGTCTATGGTAGGTGTAGAAGGTGATGAAAACTCCTCTATAAGTGGAGGAACGGATAGGTGCTCCTTTGTGGGTGGAGGAGGTACTGTGGGTAAAGGTTCTCTAAGTGGGAAAAGCCAGGGGTGAGATGGTTTGGATGTTAGCGGGAAAGACCCTCAGTAGTGATGAAGGAGCTGAAAGATGTTCCTATGTGGGGGAAGAACCAAAGGAGGGTGGTTCTGATGTGGAAGGAGGATTAGGCTAGGATTTCCTCTATGGAAGGAAGTGTGAGGTAATTGGGAGGTTGTGTTCGTGACAGTAGTCATTAAAGATAGCGTTAAACTCGTGGGTAAGGGTAGATGAGTTGATTGTCGCACCAGGTTAATCCAGATAAAGGGGCACATATGGTTGGGAAATGGTTCTTGAGATGTGTAGTTTTGGTGGGAGGGGCATTATGATTATCCGATGTTAAACTTCACCTCTCGAGCATGTCTTGGAAATATTTTGAAAGGATGTAGTGGCCATCACTATGACCAATTTACTCGATGATAGTTTACAAAAGTCATGTTTTCTTGTATACCAGGAGCATGGGGCCAAGGAGGGTCAAAAACCAGTGTGTGGTTTTCTGGTGGAAGGGTTGATGGCTCTAGCTTTGATAAGATTTCGAGATAGAAGAGTAAGGTTCCCCAATCAGGGTGTATTTCCACTGTCTAGTTGAATTGAAAGTCTCGACGGGGTGTGAGAGAGTAGATGAGGGGGTGGTAGCTTGATTTGATGGATGACGATGGTGCCGGATTGAGTACCACTGTGTTAGTGGTTACCTTTAGCTTTGAATAATTGTTTTGGTGGTTTGGAAGAAGAAGAGGTATCATTTGACTTGATGCGAATTCTATTGGCGTAAATTGGATTTTTTCTCTTCGATGGCCCGAATCTCTAACTTCTGCCATAGTAAGGCTTCAACGACTGTTCGGAAGGTTTGGACTACAAATTTGGTGAGTATGTAGAACAGCTCGTGGGACGAGCTCGATGAGTTCTGTTTGTGGTAGTATGGAAGTGAGTTGGTTGATCAAGCTACGCTAGTGAGTGACAAAATATGTGATAGATTCGTCTCATACTGACGTTGTGGAGTAGAGGATCGGTATTGGTAACATTCTTGACGATATTGATAGAGAAATGATCCAAGAAGACTTGGGCTACCTGATTGATGAGAATATAGCGTGTTTATGTTACCCCACTCATTACCAATTAATGTAGGTCTAGTGAGGGACATGGGGAAAGGTTTCAAGAGTAAAATCTCATCGTGCGTGATCAGATAAAACCCATGTTTCGAATGACAGCAATGCTCTCCGGTCTTCGTGCTATTGAAATGATTGAATTAGGTATTTCCCAAGCCGGGCTGGTATGGGTGGATAGGCATGGATGGTGTGGATGGGCTCATTGCAAATATAGTCATAGGTGAGAGTCTTCCGGGAGCCAGAAAACTGATGCCTATAAGTTTATCTTTCCAACATCAATTTTTATTAGGTCATTGGTAGGTTCGCGATGATGGTGGCACCTTCATGGCCGCATGGAGAGTAGTTGATTTGGGATACAATGAGGGTTGCACTCCAGTGAGTGTAGGTGCTACATGTAGTTATTAGGAAGAAAGTGTGGAAATAGGATGGGGTACGTATCGGGAGGAATAATAGAGAAAGGGAGGTGGCTGATAGTAGTGTAATGGATGTGAAGGGTCATGGTGACCCTAGTGCAATGGGTTCTGGGGTAACAATTGGGGAAGAGACAGGACCGTTCTGAAAGGGGTCTAGGGGTCTAGACACCAGAGGTGGTTGTAGTGTAGCTTATAGGTTAGTTTGAGACGATTCGGTGTGGATGAGGTTGTATTGTGGGTAGTCTTTGAAGGTATGGTGGATGTGGCGAGTGCCACAGAGGTAGCAGATGCGGTAGTCGTAGTGGGTATAGGACCTAACAGTGAAACGATTGGTGGTAAAGTAGATGCGAGCAACACAGAGCCAGATGGGGCTGATGCAAGAGTAGGAGCGAGAGTCAGGGGGATAGATATGAGCATGTCATATATCAACTGGCCCGAGGCATCTCTAGTGGATGAGTGGAAGGTTAAATGCATGGAGGTAGGTTTTAGGGTTTGGTCAAGGAGTCATGTGAACTCCTCATCTACGTGCGATAGTGATAAATGGAAGGGGGTAAAGGAACTAGGTGGGAGTGGTTAACAACTGATGTGAAAGATGATGAGCTTGCTTGTCTCAGTTAGCACCATCTGATATGAACCATTACTGTCAGGTAGGGCTATTCTCTGTAAGTGACATCGAAAACAGACAGTCATAGGTGAATCAGCGGCAAAAGGTGATAGGTACAAATGTGGGTTGGAAATTGAAACAATATAACCAATGCTGATTAGGGTAAACTGACGCTGGTCAGGGGTAACCACTACCAGTCACTATAGAAAATGGTCAGTGAGTGAAAAACTAGGTAGAAGGTCAAATCCGATAGGTATGCCAAAAGAGATGGTGTTTTACAATGTCAATGGGAATGATGGACTGGTAGTAGTGACAGGGACTGTAAAGTGGAGAAAAATGAATAAACATGTTCTTTTGGGTAGGTTAACAAAAGGACCTAGAAAACGACGTCAATTGGGTACAACCGACGAAGTTACTGTGAAATTGAAACAAGAGTGAAAGAAAAGTATATGGTGGAATAAAATCTGATAGAATTAGACCCAAAATTTAGGATGATGATGATATGGCCCACGAACACTAAGGATGAAGCCGGAATACACCAGCTATGATGAGAGTGTGACAGGATGAATGAAAATGAAGAACATGAGCTCTCACCTCACAGAAAGTGCAAGCCAAGCAAAAAAACTAAGAAAAAGGGCCCTAGGCAAGAAAAATTGACCTAGGAGTGCCTTGTCTATTAGTTTGTTTAGCTTATGCTATTAAGGACTGACAAATGGAATTGTGAAAAAGATTTTTTGGTTGAGATGGCTTCCTACGAACAAGGAGATCTAAAAAGTGTGAGGTTCTGGTAGTATGGGGGGGGCAGGCTTCACTCTGAAGTATGACTCAAAGAGCAGAAAGCTAGGGAAAGTAACGTGCCAAATCCTCAAATTAGTGAGATATTGAAAAGCATCCACAGGAAAGATGTTGTTTCAAGAATAGGTGTTTGTTTTGATTTGTGTAATTTGGCAAGACTCAGAGAGAGATAGAGAGAGATGTGCTTTCTATGATTCGTTTGTTAACCATCAACTTGTCATGACTTCCATCGTATAGGTTGCCCTTAATTAATGTGATCTAATGCGATAAATTAGAATGCAATGCACTTAATTTTAAGCCCAAAATCGAAAGTGTGAAGTTTGAATGACACATAAGATGAGAGGAAGAGGATGCTCTTTCACTAAATGCAAAACAAACACAAAAGAAATGCGTCTTTTTAATTACACCAAAAGAAAAGTTCTTTAGAGGAAATAGAAAGAAAGGTGGGTTACCAGGAAGAAAATTAATGTGTATGCGTTTTTAAAGGGAAACAATACACACATTTTTCCTAGGAAATATGAATGAAATGAAGGACCCTCGGATGCGGTGTCCACAAGGGCATGCAAGTTTACTTGATTTAAGATCATTTCTTTGAATTATTGACAAAATAGATATGGGAACGTGTGCAAGGAGAATACCTGTCCAAATGTCGGGAAGGGGTGGCCGAGGACTCCGGAAGAAAACAGGCGCCAGCGGTGTGCTCCCAGGACAGAGCTGTGTATGATTCAAATCCCAGTTGATTGTGAGAGATTCCTTTTGGTAGTAGGAAACACCGGTAGCAAAGACAAGACCACCCAAAAGGAAGTTAAAAATATGTGCAGTGAATGCCTAGAGTGGCGGCTTAGATCCGGAAAGTGTGATCTACTTCCTAGATGGCTATCCGTCACTATTTTAAACAATTTAATACGAAAAATAAGGTAAAACCTATGTATTCGCAACATGATGTAGGTATCTCCCTTAAACACAATAAAAATATATCTAATCTAACATGCTAGGTTAGAATAGGATCAAAAGGTCAAGTAGCTAGTTCTAGGTATCTGTAGCTCTAACAGAGGTCTCACGTAGATCACGGGTGAATGAGGGTGAGGTGGAATTAGGTGGGTAGGTCACTATTCTAGGTTTTATGGGAAAATATAGAGACTAATGTTGGCTAGGCTGACTGACAGTGGTTAGGTGTAACTGGTGTTTGGTTACTGTGGAGTTCTAGGAATGCCATATAATGAGCATTTAGGTATCCTTTGTTAGTGCACAAAGGATTTGGTTGGTCGGATGTGTATTTGGGGATTGGTAGGATTTTGGTGGGTATAGGAGGGTTGAGTGTTGGAGGCGGTCATGGGTGGCTAGGTGAACATAAATATGACTATAATGATGAAATGAATGAAACCAAGAAGTAATAAATCAAATTCTCGTCTTAGGATGCTTGTGAGTGAGGGATAGAGGTTGCTGATAGAGTTTGGAAGGTTGTCAGGTGTATCACCACTGAAGGAATATTCCTAACATGGGCTGCATGTACATTCCGCTTGCTTGGTTAGATCATATCATTGTTGGGATGGCTTGTAGGAAAAAGATGTTTGCTCTCTTCCTTGCATGCGTTTCTCGCTGAAATTCCTCTCAGAAGGGCAATAGCTCTCTGGATTGCTCTCGTTTGCCAACTTTGCCAATCTTTTTCAAACTTCTGCCAACCTTGAGAATAAGGTTTTTTTGAGGGTTAAAATGGTACCGCGGTGGTTTTGGCTTACTGGCATGGTTGGGGTAACTGGCAATTGGTCACGGTGGAGAGTTTTCCAAGGTTTACTAATAGGGAGATCCTCTTGATGTTCCTCAGATCTCGGTGTCGTTAACCAACCCCCAGATTAGCTGGAGCTTCTTATAACAGCAAAATGGGGTGGTTATGAGAATGTAGGCATGCTTTTTGGGTTTAGGGTAGTCTTAGTTAGTTTTTGAAAACTTACTAAGAATGGTCTAGGGTGAGTTAACTTGAATTAGGTGTCCTAGGTGCAGTGTATGTGGGCTATTATTTCCATTTAAATAATAGATACTGGTTAGGATCATGGAAATTAATTTAACTTAAATTACTTAAATTAATATTAGTGCGGTGAAGGGGGCCATGGCTAGGTGAATTTGATGAAGGTGCCGTTTTTTCAAAGGGATCAAAGGTGAGTGTACCTCATTTTCAAGTTTACAGCATGCAATCGCACCATCAGTTTCTCCCTTCCCATGACCACTCTAAAAAAAACTCCGTAAATGAGGGATTTTGTGATGACAATGATAATGACGTCTCGTGCAAAGAA
>JAHRHJ020003337.1:0-194697 GCA_019776745.2 Taxus chinensis | reverse complement strand
AGGAGGTCCATGACGGTATTTGTGGTGGACATTTTAGTGGCTTAGCTGTAGCCAAGCGCATCTTACGTTTGGGATATTATTGGCCTTCTCTTAATCGAGATTGTTGTGAATACACCAAGAAGTGCGTCAAGTGTCAGCAACATTCCAATCTCACGCACATCCCTAGTCAGGCTTTGCAAACCTGCGGCGGATTTGTGGCCTTTTTCGCAGTGGGGTCTCGATCTTATTGGTCTCATCAATCCTCGTTCTTCACAACGTCATCATTCTATCATTACCGCCACTGAGTACTTTACTAAGTGGGTTAGAAGCTATCCCCCTTTCTTCAACAAGGCTAAACCCATAGTTGATTTCGTCTATCAACATATCATTTGTCGCTTTGGCGTTCCACACAAGCTATCACAGATAATGGTAAGTCTTTCAAGAACGCTGATTTGCAGAATCTCTGCAATGCTTTCAATATCAATGCTCAGTTTTTCTTCTCCATACTATCCTCAAGCTAATGTCAAGCCAAGCTTCCAATAAAACTTTGCGTAATATCCTCGCAAAGGGTAACTAGTCGAGCTGTAGGGATTGGCATCTACATATCCCTTTTGCTCTCTGGGCTTATCGGACTAGCATTCGTACCTCCTACGGTGGCTACTTCCTCTCTCTCTCGTCTATGGGTCTGAGGGCTGTCCTCCTTTGGAGGTCCAATCCCATCTCTCTCTTCCGTGTTTCTCTCAGAGAATTTGTCTCCGATGAGGATTATCATAAAAATCATCTGGCACAACTTGAATTATTAGATGAGCGACGTTCTTAACGCTCTTGAGCATCAGCAGGTCTATCTCGAGCGTGTCAAACGTGCTTATAACAAGCACTTGCAACATCGTGACTTCAAAATTGGTGATCTTGTTCTTAAGGAAAATCAAAATGTCACTACACTCGAAAGGAGTCAACGTGGTAAGTTTGCTCCCAATTGGATGGGCCCCTACATTATCACTCATAAATATGGGTCTGGGGCTTATCGTTTATCTTCCATGGATGGTATCCCTGAAGCGGAACCTCTTAATGCTTTGCATTTACGGCCCTTCTATTGTTAAAATCTATCTTACACAAATCTAGTCGCAACTCAGATCTTCCATCCGTCCTAATAACCAGTCATCTACTTTCGTGGTGATTTGAAATTGTGTGGTTCTCCGCCTATTGCCTCGCTTACCTTAAATATGAGTATCGCGGCTCTACTCATTGCACGTTTCTTTTGGATATGTTCCTCCTCATGGTAGGAATACCTTAATCACCACTTCATCTGTCCCAAGTACTTATCTTAATCGGATCTACTCGGGTCATGAGTGCATGTTCTTCTATGTTCTCTTCCCCTCCATCTGATCTATCTAGGTCTAAACTCAGCTTCTTCCAAAAAGTTTCAAAAACAAAAAAAAACAAAAAAAACAACCAAAAAAAAAAAAAAAAGATGCTATCCAAAAGATAGACTGATCCCTTGAAGGACAGCTATCCATACATTATCAAGTGAATCAAAAAAAAAAAAAAAAATAGACCCATAAACCCTCGAAGGATGGCTATCATTAAATTCAAAATACAGACCGCATCCCTCTGAAGGACGGCTGTTCTCAAAGAAAATTCAAGGCTTCTTGTAATCAATCAGCCTTCCAGTCAGTTTATACACTTTTTAGCATCACTGAAAGACTTCCCGCATTCGATCAGTCTTTCCATATCAAGCAAACTTCCCGCATTGATCAGTTTGCTTATCTGTCAAGTCATGAAGCTGAGATTAGGACCTTTTGTCGATCATATGGAGAATCCTATTTCCCCACTATGGACATGTATTCTGTCCCTTATAGTTCCGACAAGATACTTACTTACTTTTCTTTCCGTTTCTATCCTAGATCTGGTTTGCGACTAGTTAGTGTCAGATTTATTTTAATCTTATATAGGGCCTTGTATGCTTGGTCTTTTGGTTCCCTTTCTGGATTTTATCTATGTTCGGTTGGAAGTCCAACTTATCATTTTTCTTCTTCTCCGAGTACCTTCTCTTCTAAGTCACGGTTGTTTCCACTTTCATCTTTGACTCTTGCAAGGAGTATTTTCCATTTCTTTGTCTTGCAACCCTGTTAAATTGGCATTTCACATGTTAATTCAATCAAAGTTTATCTTCTATCTAGGTTCATCTTATCTATCAAAACACCTATCTGTATTCATTTCTCATTACAATTACATCCATATATCCAACACATTTATCTATCTATCCATCAAAATATCGAAAAATACGTACATCTAAGGTACATTACATCTATCTATATCTAATCCATACATCAAAGTACATCTGTATATCTATCCATCAAAATATTTAAACACATGTACATCCAAGTTACATCATCTATCAAAGTTATATCCACATCACATCTATCATCTATCAGTCTATATCTATCCAATCACATCTATTTTATCCACATTTCAATCTATCTAATCACATCACATCTATCATCTATCAGTCTATATCTCTCCAATCATCATCTATTTTATCCTCTATCTATATCCATCTACCCATGTATATCAAAATTGAAAGCATGAGTACAATTATACGACAAATAACGTGATCAATCTATATATACATGTGGTTTTTTACAAAACATGGGTGGCTTCCAATCAAGCCATCTATACAATGCCTTCCAATCGAGGCTACATCACTAACAAATACAAAAATCTATCAAATCTCTATATGGTAAAATCGGAAGCGTGGAGGACACTATCTCCTCCACCCTCACTCTGCACCCGCTGTCTCTCCTTGGCCGCCAGCCTACCGAGCTCGATGCACCTGCTGCTGGGAGGTCTCGGCCCACCTCGATCTCTCCCAGTGCTCCCTCCGCCTGAGGCTCCGCTCGCTGTAGCCGTCCCTGCTCTCCTCCTCGCCCCATACTGAGGCACATCTAAGGGGCATGCTGGCGCTAGGGCATCCTCATAATATCTCACCTCAGCAAGGAGAGACTGTATTTGCTCAGGCTCACCATACCCGGTGCTCGTAAAGGTGCTGCTGTTGCTGCTTCTGGCGCTGCTGGTGGCGCCCCTCCTAGAGCCGTGCCCTGTGTCCCAGACTCTGATGTGGCACCAGTCTCTCCGTATTTGGCCCTAAGGGCCTCCCCTGTGCCGAGATAGCGATCCCTCTGCTGGAATCGCTGTATCTCGCTCCTGGCGAGCGGTGTCTCTCTCCACAATCAGGGAACTCTCTCTCCTCTGTCAAGGCCCTGATCTCCTCCAGAGCTACCTGATGTGTCTGTATTAGTGTGGCATGCTCTCCCTCTAGCCTGTCCAGCGTAGCAGCTATGTCCTCCTCATCAGCATCTATAGAGGGCAGGAGATGCCGTGGCAACTCTGTATCGTACCATGCTGCGTAGCCCTCATCCACCCCCGCGTCATCATCACTGTCCGTGGAGGGTGGAGCCTCTCTCAATGGGTCTGCCGGGATCAAAATCGGCAAATCTGTCTCTCTGCTATCCCGCCTATATGGCGTGTATGTGGCTTGGCACTGTCTGTACTAGGCCAAACTGCCTCAATATCCGCATGAATGGGACTCGCTCCCACATATCTGGTCTGCGACCCCTGACCACCCGACTCCGTCTCAATGCTACCAAGTGGCATCCTGACCAACCCATATCGGAAATGCCCGATATGGTCTCCAGATAACCTGATCTGGTGTAAGCATCCTGAAACGCTCCGAGTGACCAACTCAGCTGACCTACCTGTATCCTCCTGCGGCCATGTCAGCCCGCCATCTCCGAAATCCATAGTCGACACCACCAGCCCCACTGCTTGCTTGGCAATCCAAGGAAGCCTGGATGGCCTGATCACTGCTATGTGCTCGTATGCCCAGCAATGAAGCACAAAGCTGACATCGATCCCTGTCCTCCGACCAGTGGTGTACATCCATAGCTCATAATATACCTGAGCTATCAGGGCATCGGCAAAGGCCAAAACCTGTCTATGCTGCAAGATGTCGCACACGCAGTCTAGCAGTAGCAATGGGAATCTCCCACCTCCTGAGTCTGGCAGGGCAAAATAAGATATAGCCATCTGAATCAGGGCTATCCGCCTGCTCCGAGGGCTATCCTGTCTGTACTGTGAGGATATCCTCACTGCCCCAGATACTATCTCCGAATCATCTGCTCTGTCTCTGTACAACCGCACCAGGGCCCGCTGCTGCTGCTCTCGGGGTGTGATCTCAATCGGGTCCCCCGTAATCGGTAATCGGAGGATCCTGTATACATCCTCATGGGTGATAGTCATCTCACCCGTCCTAAACCAAAAGGTGCACGTGTGGCTGTCCCACCGTCGCACTAATGCTCGCATGAGCTCCACGTCCCGTGGCACTCGTCTATAATATCTAAATCCCCCGAGCCCGGCCAGCTCTAAATGCTGCCAGTCTGCATCTGTCACATCAGGCAGGATCGTCTCCAATAGCTCCGGGATGGCATCCCTCATGTGAAGAGTCTCTCGTGCCTGCATCCACGACATCAAAAGCATAATTAGTCTCTTGTTTTCATAAATCACATCTTCCCAAAACATAAAAATCAATGAACTTCTATCAGTCGGCGTCGATTTTATCAAATCGGCGTCGTTCATTTTAGTCGGCACCGATTATTACCAATCGACGCCGATCCAAAACTAGTCGCCGCCGATTATACCAATCGGCGCCGACTGCCTGGCCCGGACGTAAATCAGACCCCTGGCCTTGTATCCATCAAACAAAAAAAAAAATCAAAACAAAAAACAAAATCATAACGACGAAGGGGTTCGATTATAATCACTTACCCCAGGTCGTGTCCTCCTGCGCTTCTGTCCGCCTCCCAGAGGCTTCCATTGCGTTCAAATCTCAAATCTATCTCTCTCTGAATCAATCGTCATGTTGAAAATAAATCGTTTACGTTTTCCGTTCGCATATTTATATGCGTCTGGATAGGTCGGCGCCGATTTTTTTGGGTCGACGCCGCTTGTTTTGGTCGGCGCCGATTATGTTAGTCGCCGCCGATTTTCCATCTCTTTTTGCCATAGTGTTGATACTTGGCTTTTTGGTCTATCTGATCATTGTTGTGTGCTGAATCTTGCCTTTTGGCACATCTTTTAGATGTCATTGTCTATTTCGGGTTTGTTCCCTTTGCGTAGGACACTCGTATCTTTCGGCAGCTTAGAGTTAAACGGGTCTGTAGGCACTAACGTCGTCTGATTTATGAGACCGGCTAGTTTTCCCTACCAATGTGTCTCTCTTTCGATGCTGACTATTTTTGCAGTTCTCCTTACACTCGCGGGTCTGTAGGCACTAACGTCGTCTCATGAGGAGACCGGCTAGTTTTCCCTACCAATGTGAGTTCCTTAGGTTGCTGCCTCTGGTGTTTATTTTAATGCGTCCTCAATGATCAGATCTACTCCAGGCTATCCAACTGGGGGCATCCTGCATTTTTCATCTACCTCTTTCAAACTCGGGACTGTCTGTTCTATCATTCATCCCATCCCTAGTTTGAGGGGGATAACATCACCACAATTTCTTCTCTTTTTCCATCCCTTTGTTTTTGTCTCATAACCTTGCTTATCGCAAGTTACTTGACAAAAAGGGGCAAAATGTAGACACCTAAAATTGGTTACCCAATTTAGTGTCCCTCTCATCCATTTACGTGCTTAGGTAACCTGGGGCACGTTTGCGTCACCAACTATCCCCTTGGGATATTATCCAATTTGTGATTTAATCACTTACTCCTAAATTTAATTCATCCCATCACATCTTATCCATGAGTGATTAAATATTAAATATTTGATTACGCTTTTTCCCATGCATCTTAATCACTTATCCACCCCAAATTTATTCTACCCATGCGTCGCATCCATTTTTAATCTTCCCTAAGCGGGAATATTTTCCCGTAGTCGGGATAAGTCTTATCTTTCTCGAATCGATCAATTTGGCCATCTCGGGAGTCTTCTCCGCGATCGGCACCGACCCATATGGTCGGCGCCGATTTTCTAGGAGTGGCGCCGATTATAAAAGCAAGCCCAGAACTCAGTTCTAACACCCTGGAAGAGACAACGGAAGAGAACGGAAGAGATTACGAACGAGCGAAAAAAAGTGAATAGAAGAGCGAAAGATACAGGTTGAGAGAAAGAGAGATCTTCTTAGCATCAATTGTATCAAATTAGGGCAGATCCTGTCCAAATCAATCCCTGAGAGGAGCACCGTTACTCTGTCCCTGTCATATCAGCATCGCATCACCATCTATCATCTGGTGACCCTGTTCCAGTGTCTCGCCAACTTCGGCACATCCAACAAACCACATTCACCTTCCAATCCTCCAATCCTATCGCACAGTCCCTGATTGTTCAGTCTGCCTTCAATTGACACTGATCTTGTCCAGTCGACGCCGATCAGTCCCAGTCGACGCCGATCACATCAGTCGCCGCCGATTAGACCCAGTCGACGCCGATTTCTCTGCAGACAGGTAAAAGGTCACAGGTAACACAAATCCAGTATTATTTCCCTGTTCCCTGTTTTCTGTACTTTCTATCTGCTGTTCAGTTTCTGTTTTATTACTGCAATCAGAAAATCTAGTCTTTATTTACATCCTTTATCATGTATGCTCCTTTTCTTTATTGAAAACGTGGACTGACATCCGCCAAGGAAGCTCATCGCTTCCCGAACCCGCTTCTCGGGCAGTCCACCCATATATCTTCTAACGCCATCTTTTTCTGTCAAGCACCGGTGTTTTGCAGGTTATACGGATCTATTGTGCAAATTGCTTGTGTGTGCCCGTCTTGTCTACATCAGCTTCCTCATCCGTCTACATCTTCATCAGGTATCAATTTCATTGAGGTTTTTCAGGGTTTTGTGTTTAGTTTGGTACATTAACTTGGACAGGTAACAAGCGTGGAAATTCTTGATCTACAACATATATATATAGATCTCATCCTTGGCTACAAAACAACACAAACTATTATTTATCTGCCTCTAAGCTCCCTATCAAATCACTTTTTCTTCTCGGCTTGAAAAGGAGAACAAATTTTGATAGCAACTGGCGTTAGAGGTGTAGGATGGTAGGCTTAGACAATCGTCTATCTACTAAAAAAATGAATAAATACAATGAATAAATGCATATAAAATGAGTGCAATTTGATTCGAAATGTTAGAGAAATACATGCATAAGTTGATTTTTAATGTATGTAGTAGGAAAACTGACCCATTTTAATGACAAGTCGGCCGAAATTTTATTTGAATTGTGAAACAGCAAATTGTTAAAAATTTGCCATTTCCAATTTCAAAAACCCCTAATATTCCCAAGTTATTGAAAATTTTCAATTAAAAATTTCATTGGTAGTTACAAGAGATTAATTTAATTTTAATTATTAGGATTGAGTATTATTGTTATAGGGTAAATAATAATATAATAATTTATAGTTATACAATGAAAACTAGGCTAATTGTAAGTATGCTTAATTTATAAAAATAAAAACAAAACTAGGGTTTAAGATGTGACTTATCTAATTTATATCAATCATTGATTATATTGTTATAATCAAATGTGGGAAATATGAAGAATCTTGAGTGAACCTAGAAAAATTGTTTCTTACTCAAACCATACTTGGGAAATATCATATAGAAGGCCAAGACCGGATCAGCAAAATCTTACCTGTAACACCCGTAAATTCAACGTTCAAAAAAGACACCAAGTTTAAAATTTTATTACGAAAAAAATAGGGTGAATCATTTTTTTGTTTAAATAAGGGTTGTAAACATTACACGTGATCCAAATGCTCATAATACAATCGATTTCAAATTAAATAAGTATTAGTAATTTATTCCCTCTAATATTTTAATTGTTAAAAAAAAAGGAACTCGTCCTTTAAATTTATCTAATTAAACCTTACTGCTAAATATTGAAAAACCTCCCTTTTATCCATTATCAAAATACTATGCCCTAATTGTTAAATTAATCCTTACCACCTAAGGTCATAACTTGACCTAACCACTAAGTAGCCAAATTCAACCAATTACCCATACCATTTTAATTTATTCCATTCCCACAAAATTCCCCATCACTTAAAGTTATAGGGTGAAATCTCATCAATTAGATTAACTCATTTTGGCCCCTTGGATCAAAAATGCCCAAAAATCCTTAATATTTCTTCTTATTCCCTTTTGCCCTAATTTTAGCTCATTTTTGTTTTGCAGATTTTGGGAGTTTGGAGGGTATGGAGGTCATCAAAGGTTGTTCTCTTTTCTTTGATGGATACACACATTTTGGAGGGTTTTTTTTCATCCCTCACAAAAAGGGTTTGCTTTTGTTTGATTTTTTATTTTACATTTCTAATAGATTTACTCTATTCAGTTATGGCATTATTTTCCCTATTTCTTTTTTTTTTGCTAAAATGTGATATATTCATGGTTTTAGAGTTAGACACACACACACACACACACACACACACACACACACACACACACACACACACACACACACACACACACACAGTATTATATTTTTTGGCCGCATCAATAAAAATACACAGTCCAACAATACGGTAGCCACGACCCAAAAACAGCCAGTGCACAATGCCCATAAAAAAGGAGAATGGTTGTGGGTTTACAATGGAATTTTTTTTTGGTGTAATAATATAGTGTAAAATAACGGAGGGTGGGGGTGGCGCCCCCACCCCATATTTTTTTTATATGAACAAGGTTGTGTGGAGGCGCCACCCCCCACCTCTTTTCATTGAAAATTCCTTTTTATTAAAACCAACGCCGAAGCTTTACCATACAAACTCATTCTATTATAATATACCTTTTTGTTTTTATTATAAGGAATATTGTAATGCCCATAGTTTTCTACTATTTAAACAAAGAGAACTAATAAATTTATAGTCAAGTTTACGGTAATAAAAAAAAAATTAAAGATGTTTTCAAGGTTAAGCATTTTCACAATTAATAAATTTTCGGTTAGAGGCTTCTACCCAAGCTTGTGAAAAGCGGAAGTAAATTAATTATTAAATATTATAATTTTTTTGCTAAGCTATATTTATATGTTAAGGCATCTACAAGCTTCATTAGTTAAATTAGTTATCAAGCACCAAGGTTACATTATTTTCTAACTCAAAGGTTTAATTATTTTACCTAGCCATTAAGTAGCCCCATTCACCCCATTATCCATGTTCTTTATTTCTTTATTTAAAGTTACATTCCCACAAAATGCCTTCCCACTTAATTTGGGTAGGGTTTAATTTGAGTCATACGATTGAATCTATTCTAGCCCTTCGATTTAGGTTTCCCTAAATATCCTTATGGTTCTGTTTTACTATTCTCCCCAAACAACCTCATTAGATCTTTTCTTATTTACAGGTTTTGGAAGAGGAGATGGAGGAGGATCCATGAAAGCAAGAAGAGAAACCATGGAAAATTTATCTTGATATTAGTTGTAAAGATATTCCATTGTAATGTAGCCCATTTGTTAAATGTAGAGATCCTACCATGGATCTATTTTGTTATTTAATGAAATCATTTTCATGTTTTTGAGTTCAACTATTGGGAAAAACCTCAATTCTTTCAAATATCTGATTTTTACACATTTGGGAGTCATAAAAGAGATTAGAAGGCTTGAACAATTAAATTTAATTGATTCCTAGTTGTTGGGAGTTTCTTTTTTGTGGTTTTAAGATTAGATTTTACTTAATTTTAAAACTAGTATTTTTTTCACGAATGAATTTTTTATTTTCTTGGCAAAAGTGATGAAACCGCCACCCTACATAGGTCAACAGTCCTATGACCACTACCCTGCATGGGGGGTAGTTCATCAACCACCGCTTTGTGCTGGGAAGTGGTTCTTAAATCACCGCTCTGCACAAGGTGGTAGTTCTGAAACCACTGTTCTATACATAGAGGCAATTTTGAAACAGTCACTTTGCACAAGGTGGCGGTTCTATTCTTTGAAAACAGAACCTTCAACAATGCATTTTTTTTTTCAACAATGTTTCTTCTTAAGTTGATTTTTAATGCAAGTCCAATTTTAATGAGGGTGTCTTCCATTCATTGGTTGCTAGATTGATAGTATATCTAATCTCATAATTCCAATTACATAACATCAACTCAGTCTCTATTATTTCCTTTGCAATAAAATGTGAAATTGAGTATAACATTACTATAATTCATTATATTTCACATATTCAAATTTTCCAACAAAAACCAACAATAATTCACACACTTCCATTGAATATATCTTTGTTTTTCCAAATATACATGTATTATATTGTAACTTTAAATACATATAACTTTAGAAGAGTTTCATTTCAAGACAACTAAACAATGTAAGCTTCTCTCTCACTATAACATTACAATACAAATATGAAAAATACAAGTTACCATATCGTTTTATTACAATACAAGGACTTCAATTCCATTTCTTTCAATAAGACTAATGCTTTCCAACAAGGAAAAAAACCAACAGTTCTTTCTACATTCACTAAATCACTTCAACTTGGAATAAATAAAATATTGCAACTTTCTTTCAAGCATACAAAGTTACAATCTTCCACTCAAAGTGGGAATAATAGAATGATAAAGTAAAACATAAAGATTTTCAACAACGCCAAAACGTATGTCTTCTCCCAACATGTAACTGCAATCTTGCATTCTTCAATCTTTCAAAAACTTTGATCATAATACAAAGAAAGGGTAAATAGGCGACTCTCTCCACCGAACCTTTAATCCATTAAGAGGATAATCTATCCCCTTATTATCCCTTGAGCCCCAACCAAAGAAAAATGATGGATCTTGAGAAATATTTTACAACTTTTTACAAGCATGGCTTCCACAAAAACATACAATCCAACAACATTCAACACGTCTAAATGGACATACAAAAAAAAATTATAACTTTCTCAAAGAACATAGTTTTGATATCAAACCAAAAAGGAGAAAGGAATATGGGAACCACCTCCTATTTCCTCCCAACTAAACTAGGATTTTTAGCCAACGACTACATTTGAACAGTAAAAACAACAAAAATTCCTTACCTCTCCCCTTGCAAGTATGTAAAAATATGTCCATGTTTTCCTTTTCACTCCCTATAGGTGAAACTCCAAATCACACTCCCTCCAAAATGCATGTCTCACAAATTTCATTTCCCTCCCCAATGGTCCCATACTTCCATCTCCCACTCTCTTCTTAAGGCATACAACTCAACCACAAAAAAAACATTCACAAAAATCATACAATATTAAACAAGCATAATTTTCACATCTACAAACATAAGTAAGAAAATAAAAAAGGTGGAGATCCTACATCTACATTAAGATTCCAATAATCTTCACTCCACAATATATTTGACACCTTCAAGCCAAGCACACTCCAAAATCAACTCCCACAAGATCCCAATTCCAAAAGTGCAAAATAAGGAAAAAGAACAAGTAACCCCAATTCCATCAAATTCCATCAATAAATAGAAATTGGATGTGAGGATGATGAGGTGTCTCCATGAAGTATGTCACTTCATAATTCCTCTATTCCAACACACAATTCAAACACCATGCCCAATAAAATAAACGCACATGTAAGACTGATGACAAGCCCACATGACACTCAAACTTGCACACTGTTGGTATCCAAATTTGTTCTCCTTCTCAAGCTGAGCAGCATTATAGATTGTACATGGAGCTTAGAGACAGATAGATCATAATGTATGTCATTTTGTAGCTAGGGATGAGATCTAACTGGCCCTTTGTTACTCAGATTGTGGAGATATGGATAGCACCTTCAAGAGGATTTGACCTATCATCACTACTTTAGGTTGTGCCTCTCCAAATAAGGTGAGAGGAACCTTAGTGTAACCTTTGTTTGATGAAGGAGATGGAGATATATTTATTTTGCACAAATTTTATGAAGAAAAACTTGGGAAAGTATGATCAAAAATCTATAATTTTACTCTCAAGAGTTTTCACTTTGAAAATATGGAGATACTTTCAAAACAAGGCTAAGGTTACTGAAGACATTATGAAATCCTTATTGTTCTGCATATTTTAGTAAATATATTCTGTTCCTTTGTGGATATCCAAGGCAAAACAAGGGTAGTACAAAGTAGGATTAGTCATTTGAATGAATTTTTGGTTGGAGATTAAGCAAGATAAATTGGACTTTTCCAAATCTTTGAGAAACTTCACAAAAATGGACAACTCAACAACAGAAAGCTTCAGAATAGTTAAGACATTCCTTCAACCAGAAGGTGTGCTTCAATGGAGCCCTAGATTTGCATGTTTTCACACAATCTTGTAGAATCTAGCATGAAGGCTCGAGTTAAAAAACTCAATTGAACACAAAAATATTTAATCAATCATGCCTAAGGTACACCCAAATAATTACAAACAATCTTTGTCAACAAATGAAGGTAAAGTTATTTTAAATTATTTATTTCATTACCAGGTGAAATCTCTTCTAATAAATTAAATTACAAATGCCACTAAACCATCACAATGATGGGATCTCTATGATTTCACAAATATTTCAATGTAAGTTTTCAATAGGACCAAGAGAAACTATTTGCAGACATTCTGAAATAAGAAGACACAAATTTTCCAGAGATTGAACACAAATTAATTTCAAAATTGTTTAGATTGATCAGTAGGGGAGAGCTTCCAGAGAAATCTCATAGTTTGTCAATGGCTATACATCTGCAACTAACTTAACATGATAGAAAATCTAGCAAACAATAAATTAACTAGGGATCTTAGATGGGTTTCTCAGAAGATGAATTTTCTCAAAATTTTCTCATGAAATTTAGCCCCTGACCTTTTGTATGTCTAAAAACATGCATTATATAACATTTTATTACATCCAAGCCTTCTTTCCCAAGAAAATAATATCCTAAGCATCAATTTTGTTACAAATTTCAATCATGATTTGTAGAAAGGGATGTTTAATAGGAACACATCCAAAAGTTGCCAGGTATTTCTAAAAGGTGAATCATTGCAAATATTTCCATCATTTCTTCAATTGGGAGCGTGTTTTTCATCTTCTATGCATGTAGACCCCCTTACCTTCAATCATTTCACATTTTCCCTTTTAAAATTTTTCTTTGTACCCTCTGGATCTGGCATTTTAAATTTTTACACGAGCCCGAGAAAAAATTCACTTCAAATGCTCAAATTTTACACCTCAATTTACAAGTTGAGCCTCCAAAACTATTTAATTACACATTACAGACCAAAACGACACAAATTCATCAAAATTTTACGAAGAATGATGTAAAAATCACATCTCCAAACATCCTTGAGCTGCAATGGAGGTAAAATCAAATGAAATGCACAGCTACTGTCGATCCTTCCCTTTCATCTTTTAATCTGATCCATCCACATGGAGAAATTTGATTTGAAACTAGCCTGGGGCCACTTTTACAACTTTTAATTATATTCATCCATGTGGAAAAATATGATTGGAAACAGGCCTGGGAGCACCTTTCAACATTTTATAACATTTTGGGAAAATGGAAAATTTTGACACTTTTCTCCACCGCCCACTTTGAATTTTCAACAGCCACATGTTGATCTTTGATTCACTGTGGGGCCATTTTTTACTGTTATACTTTATTTCTAAAAAAGGAAAAAAAATCCAATTTTCTCCAAGGTCCCACACCTCTGCCTCTGACCTTACCACGTGTTCTTCTATGATTTATTATGGGGCCGTGACTCTCTTTTATACTTTATTCCTTTTACAATGAAGTTAAAAGTTTCAAAGACCCCCGATAGCCCGCGTCCTTGCTTTGACTTTTCAAAGTTGACACATGCCCTTTTCAGATTGGTTATGGGCGTGTGGCTCACTTTTTAACTTTACTCCTTAAAATAAAGCTAAAAAATTCAAAGTGTTCCATTGACCCACTACCTCCTCTTTTGACTTTTCAACCCTGACATGTTTCCTCCTCTGATTTGCTGCAGAGTTAAATTTCATTTTATAACTTTTAATTTTTTCACAAAAGGGCAAAATTTAAAAAGTTCCCTAGGCGCTCTTCTTCCTTGATTTTTGATGTGTCAAACCTCGTGTCCTTCACTGATTCATTATGGAGGAATGGTTCACTTTATAACCTTAATCCCTTTTCAATGCCAAAAAAACACAAAGTATTCTATCGATCCGCTTCCCTGCCCTTTGAATTTTCAACTGTGCCACGTGTCTCGTTTTGATTAGCTGTGGAGTTAAAATTCTCTTTATAACTTTAACTTTTTTCACAAAAATTTCAAATTTCCATATCCTTGCTGAATCAGGTACCCGGCTTCATTGGAGCTAAGGGGGAAGCTTTTCAAAACCAGTCACGTGTCCTTGCTTCTAAGCATTGAGTTATGAGGCCTACAAAGTACCAAGGATCAGCTAACATTTACATCTACAATCCTCAATGCCTTAAGAGCAACTAAAAGATGTATCTACCCATTCGTGACCACTTGGAGATGAGCACCTATGCTAATTTCGAGGTAGAAGACTAGCTTATTGTTGATTTTCCACTCATCCAACTTAGCCATGATCAGCTCCAAATCATTTGCATGGCTGGAGCCACGGGGTTGAATAAAGGAAGCTATTTTGCACAACCAGTTGATAAGTTTAAAAGTTCATAAAACTTACCCACCACACTTGCTTCCAATTAGAGTAATGTAGGCAGGTTTGTTTCCAGTAGAACCAAGTGCTTGTGGAAACTATGCAGGATCCCACTTGGGACCATGTATGATTTCCAATTTTGTACATAGTTGTTTGGCAAAAAGTTTTGGTTTCTCTCAAACAGTGCATTCTGTGGCTTTTCCCTGAAGAACAACTAAAAAGTTTCCACATAGGATTCTAAAGTGGCTCAGAGGTCAGAATTTTCATGGTTCAGATCATATTTTCTTATAAAAATTGACTCCATGCCCAATGGATGCTTCAAAAGGCCACTAATCATTCATCTAACAGGTAGATGACCCCTCTGAGTTGCCAAAATTGTTATCCAAAATTAGCCCCTGCTTATTTTGGCTAAATTTGTTTCATTCAAAACCAAGTAAATCCTTGTGCTTCAAATTCAATTTTCGACACATTGTAAGCACTCAAAAGATTCTGGAAATGGCTTCATCAGAGAGGATTTTTCTTCCCCTTTACAGAAAGGTAAATTCAAGTCCTCCGTAACTCCTTGTATTTTTTGAAAAAATGGCTCGAGCCCGCAGTTTGCAGGGGAAATTTTCCTAAGGCGGACCTGTAGAGCACAGTTGGAAGAGTTTCTGTGCCAAAGAGTCTCAAGCCGGCGGAGCGGATAAGGAAATTTTGCCAAGGACAATTAGCAGGTATGGCAATGGCGTAGAGAGTAATTCACTTTACTTCAGCCTTTTGGGAGATAGAAAGGGTTAAAGTCAAAATCTGACCCGAAGCCCACAAAGGAGAATGGAAGGAAATTGGTCACGAGCTCCCCTCTAAAAGGAGCACTAATCGACACATCATGCCTACCAAGGGGAAGTGGGACATAGAAGGTAAGTACGAAAGTGCAATTCTTTCCACTCTTTTTACACTCTAAAATGCATAAATAAGGGTCTCAAATTCAGCCGCACCCCCACATCAAATCTGATGATGACACGTGGCAACCATCACCAAGGCGAGCAGGTCATGAGAAACAAAGGAAATTTTTCCCTTTTGCCGAAAAAGCCTCTAGGAGAAAATCCTAAACTTGATGAGGTTCGTCAATCCTCGAAAAGTGCCATTAATAATGTCAATCTTGAGGGGCCATGGTGTTTAAAGGTTGTATGCATTAAGAGAACAACATCTTGGAAATAAACTCCCTTAAACACAATCCAAACTTGCATAAAATAAATCACACATGCAAACATTTAAAACAACAATTGCAGAAATAAAGGCACACTTGCATAAATAAAGTTGTGTCATTAGAAATAAATCACACTTGCAGAAATAAAGGCACTCTTGCAGGAATTTAAATACACTTGCATAAATTGAAATTGTTGAATTAAAAATAAACATAATTGAATGAAACACCTATAGGTTCACAACAGAACTGAATTTTCACAATACAAAGATAAAAACAATACAACATAATGAATTATAGACAAATGAATAAACATAAACATAAATGCACAGATCCATCTTCCTTGAGAATAAGTGGCCAACTCATTCCTTGGAAGATGATTTAAATCATACTTCTGAGATCTTAAAACTACAGAATATTTGAGAGGACAGAACGTATCTTTATTTCTTGGGAGAAAAGTATTACATATCTCAGTGTGGAAGGTTGCATTTATAATTCATGCATCCAACCAACTCCTTATTTTAGGAAATACAATCTGATCTTATCTTTATTCTAATCCTAATAACTAAGATCTCCATCTCCACAAAATATGGAGAGATATATTATTGGAGTCAAATCTTATCTCACTTATTTTAAGAAGATTTTCTCCCAAATCTTCTCCTTGCTTTTTGGTAACAAGAATCATAATGATTTTATTCCTTTACATTATTGGAAGGAGGATTTTCCTAAAAATATGATTTTGACCAAATACCTTTCTCGGATTTTCCATTTTCCATTGCTTTTCTTGTTACTGTGGAACTTTTGATGCTGTGTCTAATACACTTTTTCCTCAGATGTAGTTCACTAAAAGTTAGATTTATCTTATTGGTAAAACCTGTTACAAATATGAATGAGTTTTTTTGTTAAACACTTTCTCCTGAACAAAACAGATCTCTTAGATTTTATGTTTGCCTATTTTTGTTTAGTTTGTGGAACTTTTAGTGCTCGAGTGATACCAACTTTTCCTCTGGATTGCAACTTTCCCCAAAAGTTATATCTATCTTAATTGGTAAAACTTTTAGAAAATATGAATGAGTTTTTTTGTTAAACACACTACTATAAACAAAAACCTCTCTCATATTTTCCATTTGACTTATTTGTTTCTGTTTATGCAAACTTTTAGTGCTCGTATGATACATTTTCCTCATTCACTGCAACTCACTAAAAGTTATAAATTCCTCTTGTCATTGGTAAATCTTGTAGCAAATAGGAATGAAGGTTTTTGTTAAAAGAGATTTCTATGAACAAAATCCTCTCTCATATTTTCCATTTTACTTTTTTGTTTCTATTTATGGAACTTTTAGTGCTTGTCTTGATACACTTTTCCTCAGACTATAGCTCACTAAAATTTAGATCTCTCTTTATTGGTAAAACCCATGTAGGAAATATGAATGAGGTTTTTGTTAATCTAGTTTCTATGAAAAAAAACCTCTCTCATATTTCCCATTGGAATCTATGAGTTTTCACAATCGCTCAAAAACTATCATTCCCTTGATGCAAGTTACTGCAACTAAAGTTGTCATTCCTTTTATGCAAGTTCTGTGAACTCAATCTGCAAGTTTCAGAACTAAATCTGATTTTTCCATGAATTGAAAGTTTTGGAACTAACTTTCATTCACCATTGATACAAGTTATAGAACTAAATCTGCAAGTTCTGGAACTAAATGATGCAAGTTCCAAAACTAACCTTTGCGAGTTTGGAACTAACTTTGCGAGTTTTGCAACTAACTTAAAACAACTATAACTTTTGCATGCGACCTTGGATTGAGATGATTTTTTTTGAACTTGTGTAATTTTTTTGAGAGGAATCATGAATATGAAATAATATTTTATTTTAAATATTACCATCCATGATCAATTATTACTTTTCCCAATACTATAATTATCTTTCCTTTATGGTCCTGCATACAAAAGACTTTGCATATTTTCCCAAATAATCAATAGCATTAGTCAATAAAATAGACAAAAAAAGATTTATAAAGAATGAACAAGATATATATCCTATATTCTATCTTAAGAAAAATATAAGTTCCTAGATTACATTTAAATCCACTTTCAAAGGTAACTTTGAAGGAAAAAATATTGGTAATTTATGGTCATTTTGTTGACTTCATCAGATCCCATGTCTAAATAAGGGGGTTGAAGTTGGGGATATTGTGTTCTACAATCAAAGAACATCAACAGTTTTCTAACTTTCATACCACAATATTTTAAGGAAAATGAGAACCTTTTAAACTATCGTATTGTCACATCCTCATTTGATTTGAAAGGGGACAATGTAATGGATTCAACTAATGCTAAAACACATTAATACATTCCTATAGTTTAAGTGACTACCATATTCCTTTCATTGAATGCATACAAGAGTAGAATATTGAATACACACAATTTCAAATGTAGAAATTGTATTTTTCATTATTACATAATTAATTTTGTTTTGGCATATACAAATGTGAGGTCACCCCCTATTAAAAACATCCTAACTAGGCATGTCATTACATCCAAATTACGACATGTTATATGTATTTCAAATTCACCCATATCGCAAAATACCTAACATCCTCCCGTGGTTTTTCTATCATCGCCATTCTAGTGCATCATAATAAAATTTAAAACATCGTAATGTCAATAGTCCAAATATTATTATAATTCTATGGCATCTACGGATGCAATGTATCATAATCGACAATGTTTAAGTATCATTCCAAAAGAAAATAACATCATAATCGTAATGGTGTCGAAGTTAGGAGTGGTCACTATCATCCCCCTCCCCATATCAGACTTGACTTCAATCCTGGAACATCAATGAGATCATAGTTCTACTGAGGAACATCTGGCACGCATATACGTGTGGCATCCTCCCATGATAGCTAAATAGTGCTCATCCTACCTATCCCACTGGACTTTCTACAACAATGTCAGCTACTATATCATAATTAGAATGTGCCCAGGGTCCTACACTCTAATGTCAATGCACGGGTTCCACTAACATCTTGCCCATAGTCTATCATGCTACCTGTAATGAATATCCATACCCATAATCATGAGAGGGATGTATGAATGTATCTATCCATAAGTACAAAAACATGAAATACATCATACATGCAAGACAAGATAGTGTCAAAGAGGAGACAATAGGCACTACAAATACGCTCCAAGATCTTGAATTGACCCAAAAATCTCGGATCTATACTTAGAAATCCTTTTCTATAATGGATAGGAATCTTATGAGGTCTGAAAAATAATCAGTTAAACATGTTGTGCCCACTTCAAAGCTTTGATCAGACTCTCCTCGGATCTGCATATTTCTTTTGTCTATCCTAAGAATTCCTATTGAATCATCTGTCATGATCAGGAAGGTACCTATTGTCTCCATACATCCTGTAATAAAGTCATGGCCCAAGAGAATATGACTATGTCCTCCAATTTGTCCCAACTGTAATGCGGTGTCATATACTCCCTTATCATAAATTTCCTTAAACTGGAGCCATACCAATTGAGAACTCTTAAAATTTGTTGTTGTAGGAAAACTCCACGCAAATACAAGTACTCCTTCCACCTAGACTTATGGTCTAAAACGTAGCACCCACAATCATATCCTCCAAAATCATGATTCACCCAGCTATGTGTGCCCATAATTAAATCGAGATGATAAGTTGTACTTCAAGTTGATACGTCATCCCAAAGGTGCATGTGATGCATGGTAGTCGAGAAATGAGAGATGTATACGGGATCACTGGTCACAAATAATCTTCCAGGTAGAATCCTATGCATTCTAAATGGATCTCATCTAAGTATACTCCATGCTACTATACTAGCTGTATAGGTGGTCTTTTCACTAGAGAAAAATGAGCCACTTTCGCTAAATCTATCCACCATGACCATGATGGCATCGTGGAGGTATCTCGACGTCGGTAACCATACTATGAAATCCATGGAAATGGTGTCCCGTTTCCACTCCGAATAATAAATCATGTGGGTAGAGAAGGTGAAAGCTAGATGTTGATGCTCATGCCTTCACCCTCTGAAACTCTAAACAACATTACAAAAACTGAGCTACATCTTTTCCAATACCTCTCCCAAGGTATAGCAATATTTTTCTCAAGGTGGCGTGCATCTTCTTCACCCATTGATGGGCTAAATAAGGTCTACATGATGAGCCTCTTACCAAGATATTATCTCCAATTCTCTCTCTTAACTGTATAGATCTAGCCTATATGTCTATGAAAGTCCATTCAAATATAATGAAAAACCATGAAAATTCCCCTTAAGGGGTCTGTATGAGACTCAATATCTGATCTTTTGCTAAGCTAGAAGTTGTCATGTGGAAACTGCCACAAAATCCTGCTCTGTAAATTTGTACCCACTGAAGTATCCATAACCAAATGTCTTCATCTACTCAGAGTGTCTTTGTAACCACATTCTATTTCCACTTCACATGCTTTATGTCCATGTTGTACTCATTGTAAAGAAACTCCATACAATGCCATTAACAAGCGTTGAGATTGGGCTATGTGAAGAGGAGACGTAAGACTCAAATGATCTTTCCTAAGAATGAATCTCCTACTAAGAAAAGGAAATGTCTCACAACCACCTTGTGCACAAATGCTTTCATGCACTAAATCATTGAGTTTAGATAATTGAGCTCATAATCCTTGATTTTGTGAGATTCAATGGCAAGAAGAATGAGAAGTCCTGCATCAAGAATACCTCCTCATATTACAATGAGGAAGCAGGATGAACACTTAACCCATACCTTTCCCTTGAGGATCTTAGTCGAGATCATCTTTATTTTTGTTTGGTGCAATATTTCCAACATTTTTGGATGTTGCAGTCCCTTTAGGTTTTTTTGAAGGCCTTCCACCCTACCATCTTTGGCCATGAATTTTCTTATTCTAGTTCTACTCACTTTGTAGTGTTAGGTTATGGGGTGCACAATCTTTTTGTATTTGTGAATTCATGATTCCAAAAATCATGTATTTACCATTTGCCAACCCCAGTATAAATTACACACCTCAGTAACTTTGGTATGGCATGGGCTAATCCATTAAAAATTAGGTCATATAGACTAATTGAAGTAAAGACTATGATGTCCTTCCCTAGAAATTATGTAACCTTTAGTATCAAAATCTATGAAACATTGTAAATGAAGGGAGAAATCTCGAGGTTCCTGTATCAGCATGTTGCTCATATGCACAATAAACAATCCAAATGAAGGTGATCCCCACATTCCTCCTGCATATGTGATTAAATCATAATACCTACTACAATTGAAACATGAGCACTAACTAGCAATTCAACATTATCCTGAACACTCCATTCATCAATGTCATTAACATACTGTAAGGGTGTTTGTGAAACCAAATTCTCCATCTTCTTATTGTTGAACTACATAGTGACCAATTATTGGTGCTCATTTTGATCTCGCCCTGTTTGTCCTCAAAAAACGTCTCAGTCCGCATGGTTTGAAGTTTTCTCTATCTCCCTGTATTGATGCATGAACATATTTCTCCATCATTTGGTTGTCCATTTTTGGTCCTTTCCTTGGGTCATGAGCATCACATCAAATCCAGATCTTGGTTTTATGTTACAGTCTGTCATCTTTGTGGGGGAATTTTTAACTTAGGGCATGAATTCGGGGTGTCCCCTTCTATTTTTGAACAATCATGTTTTCCCTATCAAATTTTATCCCAACATCCATGGAAATGTGGTCCTTTCCGATTGGATGCGGCTCAGAGGGTCTTTTTGGTGAAACTTTGTCACTTTTGTCACATTTGTAAAAAATTGTCAAATTGATACCGTTGCCCCGATAGTCATCTAATTGGCTATATCAACAAATATTAAGCGGTAGGGAAAAACTATTACTTTGACCCCAAAGAAGGACATGTGGCAGTTTTTCAAGTTACAAGATTTTTGGGGAGGAGTAAAGTTATAAAGGTCACCGGAGCATTTTGTACAAATTTTTGCATTTTTGTACGAGGGAGTGAAAAGTTATGAAATGAATCTGTAACAAGTTTGTCAGGGCACACATAGAAAGTTAGAAGTAGAAGAGGTGGGTCGTCAGGTCATTTTGAGACTCTTAGGCCCACTTCAACTCAAAGTCTTGTCCATGTGAAGGGCCTGCACTCATTTGAGAATTTATTTCTCATTTTGACCTTTGGAGTTGCGCCAAGGAGACACCTAGAGGTTTTCGCTAGCTCTGCCCATACTTAGGTTTTCTTCATGTGGTCCATGTAGATTTTTTGGACACGTGGAGGGCCCACGCTCATTTGAGGATTCACCTTTGTGTCTTACCTTTACTTTTGTGCCAAGGAGACAAGTGGAGGCTTCCACTAGCTCCTCACTATACTTAGTATTTCTCAAGCAACTTTCTAAGGCCCAAGACAAGTGGAAGGCCCATGCTTGTTTGGGGACTAATCCTTCATTTGACTTCATGTCAAAGAATCCCTAGAGAGACATGTTGAAGATTATGTTGGCCCTACCCATACTTATAATTTTCAACAACTGTAGAATCCTTTCTCAGACGCTAGGCACGTGGCACCTTCTACTGGTCATTAAGCTTCACTCTTTCAAAAACTTTATCATGCTGAGATGAGTTTTCAACATGTGGTGATCCCTAGCTGGCTTGTTTAGGGTCTCCACTTTTGGGCTGGGACCATATTCGTTTGAAGTACGTCGATGAGACACGTGGAGGATTCCAATGGATCCTATTTTATACTTGAATTTTTCAAAGGCCAAGGAAAATTTCTTGGGGCCCAGGGCACATGGAGAGCCTTGCGCTCATTTGAGGTCCCACCTATAAAATTCATCTTTGAAGCTGCACCAAATAGACACATGTGGAAGCTTTCACTGGGCCTTCCCATACTCTAAATTTTCAGCAACTGGTGTAAATCTCTAGGGTCCTGCACATGGAAGGCCCACGCTCATTTGGGAACCTACCTTTGAACTTCACCTTTGCAGTTGTGCCAAGGAAACATGTGGAGGTTTCCATTGGCTCCTTCTTTGCACTTGGCCGACTCGAACTCGCAGTCGCAGGTATGTGGTATAATCCATGTGAGGACACTCATTTCTGAGAGGCACGAATGCAGTTATCCATGTGAGGGCACTCATTTCTCAAGGTGTATTGTCGAGGGTGAAAAGGATTTCTTGTTAGATCCAACTATACAGAGTCACTTGAAAATGATTAAAAAGGGGATTTCTTGCACAACAGAATAAAAGAATGATTAATAATACTGTCAAAAAATTATGGCATGGCATCCTAGTCATGGTTGAGGGTCTGAGAAATGTGATCAGTTCATGATTTATCCACCTGGAAGCTTTTGGGTGTAAATTTGTTAAACATCACTTTCTAGAACAAACTTGTAACAAATAAAGGATTCCTTGAATATTCTTCTTTTGGTGGGGGAAATTTGGGATGAGTGAGTAAGTGAAATGTATAAAATGCAATGAGAATACTCTTACAAATGGTCTGGGGTTAAATTTTCAGAAAATTTTTAGAGAAACCATTTTTTCCCGAGAGACCATCTAAGAGACTAGTTCATTTTCCTGTGTTTTAGATTCAATCGAGTCAAGCTGGTTGCAAGTGTATATCCATTAACAAGCTCTGAGATTGTTTAAGAAAATTTCCCCTGATGATAGAATCTAATGAAATTTGAATGACTCTATGTTGATCATGTGCATTATTGTGTCTACTTTTATGTTCAGAATGTTTTCAAATAGTTTTTTCATTTTCCTATTACAATCTTATGTTAAAATCTCTCTGAAGTCACAAAATATCTCATCCATGTCTTAGTATTGTGGCATTTTTTAATTTCATTATGAGAATAACCTTCATCTGGTAATGAAATAAATCAATTTAAAATCATTTTACTCTCACTATGTTGATAAATATTATTTGTAATCCTATGAGTGTATCTTAGGTGTGAAAAACCAGGGATTGTCTAGATGTTTAATTGAGTCATTCAAATGAGCCTTTGTGTTGAATTCTTCAAAGAGTGTGTGAAATTGTAGCATCTATAGGCCTCCATTGATGCACACCTTTTGGTTGAAGGAATATCTTTGTTGTTATTCTAAAGCATTATGTCTATGAGTTTTCCCATTGTCTGTAAAGGCTCTCCAAGATCTTGTGACAATCAACGTTCTTATCTTACTTAATCTTCCCACCAATAAATTTCTCAAACAACCATGAATCCTACACGAACTGTACCCTGTTTGTATTGTGTATCTACAAATGAATAAGTTCCATTTCACAAGTATGGAGTGATAATCAGGATTCATTTATTATCTTTACTAACCCGAACCTTTGTCTAAGAAAAATTATCAACTATTCTATTAAAAGTGAAAACTCGTGAGAGTTAGATTGTGTTGTATTGGTCATATTTCCTTCAAGGTTCTCATTAAGATTATGGAAAGAAGCATCTCTTTATGTCCTTCACTAACATAGGTCACAGAATGGGTGCTATCACCCTAGTTGAAAGGCACAGCCTAAAGCATTGAGCAGTAGATCAAACCCTTTTAGTGATGGTGCTATCCACTTCTCCAATGCCCGAGTGACAAAGGGCTAGATGGATCCCTATCCCCAGCTACAAAATGAATCATATCATGGTTTGTCTATCTCTAAACATTGTTCCAGTCTTGTGATGTTCTCGGCCCTTGTGGAGATTAAATTTGGATACCAACATAGAAGTGGATCTGTTTACAGGGGATTATTGAAACATCGGGACCTATTTGTGTGGAAACAACGCCAAATTGACACCATTTCTGGGGATTATTTGAACACTGGGACCCATTTTTGTGGCAACAACACCGACGTGGCACCATTTCCATGGAGTATTTAAACAAATATGTACACATACTAACCTTGGTAATGTTTCTTGCATTATTTAAAGTATAAATACATTGTTTAAAATGTCATCCTTTGTCGAGATCTGCAAGATTTGTGCAAGTTATAAGTTAAATGTGTGCAATATTTCTAGTTTCTAGTGTTTATTGCACTAAATTTATATCATCAGCGATAATTACTAGTAAAGGAAGGTTAGATCTGCTAAGCTTTGTAGAAATTAAGTGTTGATAGATATTTGACAAGTCATTTATAGTGCATTTGCACAACTAAGGTGAAAATCCGTAGTGGTGACTTCGTGTTGATTTAAATTTTGATAAATAATAATGCCTTAACCTGTATTAAGTGAAATATGTCACTAATCTTTGCAAAGATGGAAGGGACAAGATTTTTCTTCACTAAAGACCCTACCAGAAAGTTGTTTACCAGAGCTGGGAAAGGAAAAGTCAGAAGGAAAAAGAGTCTAGAAAATTGTTGGAGATCAGGAATCAAGAAAATAGTTATTCATTATGGAAAGTGATCAACATGTGGTTGAGGATTACCATTCTTCTTCAAGTGATTATGAATCAGGTAATTTTCATATAAATTTGAATTCTCAAACTGGAGAGAGGCCTTCATTTGTTTTTAATAAGTATGCTTCTCAGTCTGTCCCCTGTATTTGCAAAAGTTGATAGCATTTTCCATGAAATAAAGTATGTATAGGACATTCATTTTTAGAATTATAGTCCTTTTTTCCAAATACCCCTTGTCCCTTATCGTTTTGTATCTCCTCTAAGATCACCTCCTCAAGGCATAGTATCGCCTAGCCTCCACCCAGATCTCCTTTTATTATGAATGCTTTTGGTCCTATAAATTTTAGAAGTATGCTTGGATATCCAAATATAGTGCCACAAGATGTTAGAAATAGACTTGCCTAAATTTCAAGGGAATAATGTTATCACTGACAATCAGTATTTAAAAACTTTTTTTCAATAGTGATGGAAGACTTTGAGATTGAATTTGAGGATGTGTATATAAAATTGTTTGTACTCATACTCTTGAGGAAGATGCATGTGACCGATATAAGTATCTTTCCAGGATAACTCAATAGATTCATGGACATAAATGAATTTTGATTTTAGATTACAATATGGGGATAAGATAGATCCCAGGTTTCTTTTTTATGAATTTGAAAATATTAAGAAGAATCCTAATGAATTTGTCCATGACTTCAATACTCAGTTCAATAATATCTTGAATAGGTTACCTGTAATCCTGAGGCTAAGTGATGGACATCATTGTATAGTGTATAGTCTTTTGGTTTCATTCTGCTTTCATTTTTTTCTATCTTGGTTTTTCATGGTCTCTAGTGACCATTTTTTATTGGTTTCTCAGTTCGTCTTGGGGGATTTGGTTATTATCTTTCTGCTCTACAAGCTTGTTTTTGAATCTGTTTCCCAATATATTTTTCACACATGGTCTGGTCTTTCATTCTTCCATCTATATGGAACCACCCTAAAATGATGGAAGAGGGGATTTCTTGCACGATAGAATAAAAGAATGATTATAAGGAATTTCTAAAAGTTATGGCACAGAATCCCAATCATGGTTGAGGGTCTAAGAAATGTGTTCAATTAATGATTCGTCCACCTGGTAGATTTCAATGTAAATTTGTTAAACATCACTTTCTAGGAAAAACTTGTAACAAGGATTCCACGAATATTCTTATTTTTGGGGGGAAAGTTTGGGATGAGTGAGCGAGTGAATTGTATAAATGCAATGAGGATACTATTGCAAATGGTCGGGGGTTTAATTATTATGATAAAATTTGAGAAATCCCATCTTTCTGAGAGACCATCTAAGAAACCTGTTAATCTCTTGTGTTTTAGATTTGATTGCGTCAAGATGGTTATAAGTGTATAACCATTGAAAAGCACTAAGACTGTTCAAGAAAATTTCCCCTGCTGATAAATCTAATAGATCTCGAGTTAATCTATGTTGATCTTGGGAAAAATTATGTCTGCTTTTATTTCATAATGTTTTCAAATGGTTTTGATGTTCTTGTTGTAATATTATGTTAAAATCCCTTCGAATCACACAGGATCTCGTCCCTCTGATAGTTTAGTGGCATTTGCAATTTCATTACGAGAAGAGCCTTCATCTTGTAATGAGATAAACAATTTAAAATCACTTTACTGTCATTTTGTTGATAAAGATTGTTTGTAAGCCTTTGAGTGTATCTTAGGCGTGAGGAACCAGGGGTCTTTAATGTTTAATCGAGTCTTTAGCTTGAGCCTTCGTGTTAAATTCTTGGAGATTGTGTGAAACTGTGCAAATCTGGGCCTCCAATTGATGCACACCTTTTGGTTTGAAGGAATATTTTAGCTATCCTGAGGCATTATGTCATTTAGTTTTCCAATTGTTGTGAAGGTTCTCAAAGATCTGGCAAAATCAAGTCTTATCATGTTTAATCTCCCACCAAAGATAATTCAAAAACAATGAATCCTACCTGAACTACCCATGTTTGCCCTGTATGTCCAAAAATGAATAAATTCTACTGCCAAAATATGCATAAGCCAATCAGGATTCCATAATGTCTTTAGTAACCTTAACCTTGTTTAGAAAATATCACCATTCTTTAGAAGTGACAACTCGTGAGAGTTAAATTGTGGTGCATTGATCATATTTTCTCAAGGTTTCCTTTCAAAATTGTGCAAAGAAGGATATCTTCATTCTCCTTCACCAACAGAGGTTACAAAATGGGTCCTCTCACCCTGATTGAAAGGCACAACCTAAAGTAGTGAGGATAGATCAAATCCTTTTGAAGGTGCTATCCATTTCTCCAACATCTGAGTGACAAAGAGCCAGTTGAATCGCCTCCCCGGCTACAAAACGACATACATGATGATTTATCTGTCTCTAGGCTTCTTGTTAAATTTTTGATGATGCTCAACTTGCAAAGGAAAATAAATTTGGATACCAACAAAGTGTTTGACAGCAGTTAAAATCTTGCAAGTGGTGGAAAGAGAAAATTAGAGATGGATGGTAGTTGCATGTTTTATTAAAGCTACTATTGACATTTTGCCTTGGTTTAATAGTAAGAAAAGTGGGAAAATGTTGAGAGTTGAAATGTGGTGCTTAGAGAGGAAGAAGAGAAAGCGGTTAGGGGACAAGCACAAAAAGGAAGGCTTGAGTATCAAGAAAAAACACACATGATTCACAGAGTTTGGAGGAAGAAATTTGGAAAAGTAGAGAGAGCAATGACAATATTTCCTTGATCATAAAATATGAATCAAGCTTGTTAGGATTTTGTCATGCTACTTTTATATTCACATGTATCTTTCTTCTCTTCTAACTCAATCTCTCCCCAATGGAATGTGAGAGCGATGTAAGTCTGGGTGTCTTCATGTTTCTTGTATGGGAATAATTAAATTAAGTGTTTCAAATGTCATAATGGCTTAGAAAAAACCCTGACTTATTTACCAAAACGTGTGGTGTGTCTATAGCATGAATAAATGTGAATAAGAAACAAACCCCTATGTGCAACCAATAGTATGGTGATTTCCTTGTTATGGGGTCTCGTTTTTAGTAAATCTTGTGAATGTTATTTTGGGGTTCTCATTTTTTACCTACTAGGCACTCCTTGATCAAGCAAGCTCTAACTAGAATATTAGACCATCTTGTTTACTCTCAATACATTTTAATGTGCACCCTGCATGTGGCTTATGGGTAAATATGACTTTGATGATGGATCATTATCTAGAGGTGCCCTTAGAATATTTTGACCTTGCATGGCGGGGATTTCAAAATCCTATAACTAATGGCTCTCCACTGATTGAGTCTGAAGGTCCTCAAGTCTTCTCAATGTAGTACTAGAAAATGGCTCTCCAATTGATCTGAAGGTCCTCAGCCTGTAGTACTAGAAAAATGTTCCATACCATATTAATTTTGACCACGATGTGTTTATGTTAAGATTTGTTGGTTCTTTGTGATTATATAATGTAATTTGTAGTTGAAATATGGAACACAAGATGTTCTATATAAGTAATTTTCTATTATTATACCCCTTAGTTAGATATTTAGATTTTTGTAATGTCATATTCGAAGTCCCTAAAGGGGTGTGTGTATTATTAGTGTTAACTCTATATGGTGAGAATAATTGCTACTTTTAAAAGGGATTTCCAGTTGTTTTGTGCCACTAACATGCTATTTGATGTTTTCCTAGGGTACTCTATAATCTTCTCCACTAAGAACTTTACTCCTCGAGGTGGCTTAGTAGTCCATGTTGTAAAACCTGATGAATCTCTATGATATTTCTATGGTATGCCTATGTGGATGAACTCCTAGATGACTGTTACTAGAGGATGGATCATGTATCCTGTTACCCCCGAAGTTGGAGTTCCCATACTATGCCCTCTCAGAGAATCATTTCTCTATGGAGATAAAATGTGGTCAAATCTGCTGTATTTATGCTATGAAGGAGTAAGGACTAAAAGTACTTTTACTGAAGATGTTTGCCATGATAGAGGAGGAGTCTATCCCCTCAACCTACTATCCTGTAACTATTGTATATGACTCCTCACTTTATCACTAACCTTATTGAGTCTTCCAACTTCAGTTTCCTCTACAATATAGGCCTTTGCCATGGCCTTTCAATAGTATCTATGGGAAATGAATCTTTTTGTTGCTACCCAGGTCTAAGTTTATAGCTTTGATGAACCTGTGAACCCTAACCTTCTCATCCTGCCATGTAGTCCACATACTGTTCAGATAAAAAGACTTGGGATTGTTACTGTTGAACTGCATCTATGGAAGTATTAGTCGTAAGATTTCATCAAGAAACTAGAGTCATATCTTGCTTTGTAAGCGATGAATTTCAAATTATGATATGTATTGGGACTCCTGGGACTTGGGACTCACAAGATGGGATCTAAAAGGTAACTATCTCAGAGTCTACATGTGAGCTTCTGTGAATTGAGGACCTCCTTGTGTTGGTGTAGTTCCTCCACCAAACTCTAGCTCTGTTTAAATTTCTAGTGAAGTTTTGAATGCTCAAAAGGTTCGTTGATATGCAACATGATATTTCATGTTGCAGGTATAAGTTGACATAGCTTGGAAGCATCCAATCAAGCTAACCAACCTTGATTCTTTTGGTTGAAATTCCCATGTAGTGGTGGAAAAATGTTACACATGTGTAATTTTCAGATCTCTCTGGGTGTGATTTTCTTGTCTGCTGTCCTTTATTGAAGAGCAGGGTCTCTCTAGATGAAGGGAGATCCCTCATAGGGCTCTATAGATCTGCAGGTAAAATGCTCCAATAATGTTCTATCTCTAGTTGCACTAGATTGTGACTCATGTCCAACCAACTCCATGTGGGAGTGCTCCACCCTACCCTTGGCATTATGACATTACAGTGCATGCACCTCCACTATTGGCTCTTTGTCTTGTCTGCTAGCTTGCCCTCCTAAAGATCCTTTGCAAAAAAGCATCATTAACATCCTATAGTGTCTGAAGTATCTGAGGCAATATGGCTGCTACTACTTGATTTGAGGGTGGAATATCTAGGTATCGTTGTTAATGTATGAAGTACACCTTATCTTGTCATGATTAAGAGTATCTACACAAACTTGTAATACGAGAGTTATTTTATCATCATCTAGATGTTTTTTCAAATTTTTAAGTTTTCTACACTTTAAAACATCATGCAATGTTGTGTGTTCTAGGTTTAGAGTTGTACTAGGTCTTCTTGTTGTGTTTCATTTTTTCAAATGTTCCCAGGGTCTAAGCATTGAACCCATGGCCCTGATACCAAGTGTAATGTGCACAATTTTCTACTCTCAAATCAAAGAGAACTAATAAATTAATAGTCAAGTTTACTGTAATTTTTGCTTTTTTAAAGGTGTTTACAAGGTTAAACATTTATCACAATTAATAAATTTCTTCTAGAGGCTTTCTACACAAGTTTGTGAAAAATGGAATTAAATTAATAATTAAATATTATAAGTTACTTCCTAAGCTATATTTACAATTTAAGGCATCTACAAGCTCCATTAGTTAAATTAGTTATCAAGCACCAAGGTTACATTATTTTCTAACTCAAAGGTTTAATTATTTTACCTAGCCACTAAGTGGCCCCATCCATGCATTACCCATGTTCTTTCTTTTTATTTTTATTTAAAGGTACATTCCCACAAAATATACTCCCACTTAAGTGAGGTAGGATTTAATTTGGACCATAGGATTGAATCTATCCTAGGCCTTAGATTTAGGTTGCCCTGAATTTCCTTATGTTTCTCTTTTTAAATTTCTATTTTCCCCAAACAACCTCATTTTCTCTTTTCTTGTTTGTAAGTTTTGGAAGAGAAGGAGGAGGAGCCATGAGAGAAAGAAGAGAAACCATCGAAAAAGTTATCTTGATATTAGTTGTAAATATTTTCCATTATAATGTTGCCCATTTGTTAAATGTAGAGATCCTACCATGGATCTATTTTATTATTTAATGAAATCAATTTTTTTTTAGTTCAACTATTGAGGAAAACACCATTTCTTTTAATTCTCAGAGTTTTACACTTTTGGGTGTCATAAAAGAGATTGGAAGGCTTGAACAATTAAATTTAATTGGTTCCTCGTTTTTGGAAGTTTCCTTGTTGTGGTTTTAAGATTCGATTTTACTTAATTTTAAAACTTAGTTTTTTTCACCAATGGAGTTTACTTTTCCATCAAAAGTTTTGAAACTTTTGATGGTGTATCACAGCACCCTTGAATGTCTGAAACTCGATGGGTTGAGACTCTCAGTGTGATTGCATAACATGGAGTTTTTCCCAAGTGTGGGACCTTGCTAATCGGGAAAGCTCTTCAGATGAAGGACGGTTCCTATTCCTCTATTCAAATGCACATGTAAAATGCAAATGGTTTACTCAAAAAACCTAATCTAACTTGCCAAGGAGACAGGGTAAGAATATGCTTAAAATAAACTTAAACTAACAAAAGGTGATGCACTGAGGAATGCAGAACACCTGTCTTGCCAATAAACATAAACCATTAAAATGTAATGCAAGATCATGCACAGATAACCAAATTTGCAATGAAATATCAGGAGGATGCAAATGAACACAGAGAGGGTTGAGAATCATCCACAGACATGCATTATTTTCTCCAAATATTGGTATAATACACTACAAAATTCCAAGAGGCCAAGTTGCATTACAGTTTTATATGGGAGGTTTGAACTCCACAAATTCACCTACCAAAGAGAAGAAGGGAGGGGCAAAACAAGAATGTCTAACCTTTAGAAAGAAGCCCCTCCTTACAATTTATAGGAAGAATGAGATGGGCAAAATGAGAGGAATTCCAAATCTACCGCAACCACCTCCAGATTGTATTTAATTCATCTCATTATGGTGGTAGGTGAGAACCCTAGCAAACCTAAAAAGTAGTGAACTGTATTTTGTATTTTTTTTTAAAAAAATTATCACCCAATTAAATATATCTAGTTGTATTTGGATAGAGGACCTTGTAAGCTTTCCGAAAAGTCCAACCTTATGTGAATCCGAGCTCCTTGTGAAAATTTATGGCCATTTGAATATCTGGGTCAAGGTTTTCTTCTTCTCAAGTTCGGGGTGTCATCTTTCAAAATGTTGCGCCTCCTGAAGGTGTTCCTTGGTGTATCCATTCTCACAGTAACATACTCTTAAATGCGCCATAGGTGCTGAAAATGTGGTGTTGACGCCTTCTAACCTGCGCCAGGGCATGAATTTTTCCGTGTCGACACCTTTTGATATGCGCCTTCAACCTATGCTAGGGTGCGACTTTTTCCATGTTGACACCTTTTGATCTATGCCTTCAACCTACGCCAGGGCATGACTTTTTTGATGTCGACACCTTCTGATTTGTGCCTTCAACCTGCGCCAGGGCGTGACTTTTTCCATGTCGATACCTTCTGATCTGTGCCTTCAACCTGTGCCAGGGTGCAACTTTTTCCGTGTTAAAACCTTCTGATATATGCTTGGGCACGACTAGTGGCATAAATAAATGTCATGTTTTGAGTTTCTTTGATTTCCATATTCTTATGTTTGTCTATATTTACCCAGGGAGGGAGATATATACAACATAAACCACCAACCTACGTAGGTTAGTGGTCCTATGACTGCTTCCCTTCCTGAGGGATGGTTTATCCACCATCGCTCTGTTCTAGGTGGTGGTTCTAAAATTGCTATTGTACACAACACAACAGTTCTATTCTCTGAAAACAGAACATTCAACAATGCATTTTTTTCAATAGTTTTTCTTCTTAAGTTAACTTTTAATGCAACATTAATTTTAATGATGTTGTGTTCAATTTATTGGTTGCTAGATAGATATTATATATAGTTTCCTAATTCCAATTACATAAAATCAACTCAATCTCTATTCTTCACTTTGCAATAATATGTAAAATTAAGTATCACATTACTAAAATTCACTCTATTTCACATATTTTATTTTTCAAACAAAAATAATAATAATTCAACACACTTCCTTTCAATACATCTTTGTTTTTCAAAATATACATGTATATATATTCAAGACAACTAAAAAACTTAAGCTTCCCTCTCACTATAACATTACAATACAAATATGAAAACTACAAGTTATCATATCATTCTTTTACAATACAAGGACTTCAATTCCATTTCTTTCACTAAGACTAATCATTTCCAACAAGGTATACAACCAAGAGTTCTTTCTACATTCACTAAATCATTTCAACTTGGAATAAATGAAATATTACAACTTTCTTTCAAGCATACAAAGTTATGATTTTCCACTGAAAGTGGGACTAATAGAACGATCAAGTTACAACATAAAAACTTTCAGCAATGCCAAAATATTATTTTTCATTGCTTTTATTCTCCCAACTTGTAGCTTCAATCTTGCATTCATAAATATTTCAAAAACTTGGATCAGAATACAAATAAATGGGGAATAGGTGACACTCTTCGCCCAACCTTTTATCCAATAAGAGGAGAAGCAATCTATTTATTGGCCCCTGAGCCCCAACAAAATAACAATGAGGGATCTTGAGAAATATTTGAAAACTTTTTACAAGCATGGCTTCCACAAAAACATCAAATCCAAACAAATTCAACACATCGAAATGGACATAATATAAAAAAATTAGAACTTTCTCAAACAACAAATAGGCTCGATATCAAACCAAAAAGGAATAATGAATATGTGAATCACCTCCTTTTGCCTCCTAAGTTAAGTAGGATTTTCACCCAAAGCCTCCATGTGAACAATACAAACAACAAAACATCCTTATCTATTCCCTTTCAATCCTCATACGTGAACCATCTAAAAACACATTGACAACACTCATAGAATATTTAACAAGAACAATTTTCACATCTACAAACATCAATAAGAAAATAACAAAGGTGGAGATCCTACCTATCCGTCAAGCTTCCAAGAGTCTTTACTCCACATTATTTTTGACACCTTCAAGCCAAACACACTCCAAATGTAACTCCCACAATCTCCCAATTCCAAAAGTGCAAAAGAAGGAAAAAGAACAAGTAACCCAAAATTCATCAAATTCCATCAATAAATACAAATGGGATGGGAGGATGATAAGGTGGCTCCATGTAGGATGCCACTTCATCATTCCTTCAATCCAACACACAATTCAAACAACATGCCCAAGACAATAAATGAACATGTAAGACTTATGAAAAGCTCAAAGTACACTCCAACTTGCACACCATGCGTACCAAGGAAAAATTAACTGCGGTAACTAGGAAAGTGCAATTAGTTTCACTTCTTTACACTACAAAATGCATAAATAAGTCTAAAATGAACTCCTCGTACCATAGGTATGATTTTTAGGTGAATTTAGGAGGCAAGGGACAAGCTTAGCTTGTCCCACAAGCCTCCAAAAAATCTGCCCAAGTCAAAATCTGAATGTTGAAGTTGGGGAAGAGTACACACCATAAATCTAACTTACATCCAAAAAATTTCAAGGACCATCTACCCTCATAATTATCCAATTGTCACATCCCTATTTTAGTTAACAAATTAAGTTGAATTAGCTAATTAAGACACATTAATAATTGTTAATAAAGTGACTAAAATTTCCAAAAATTAAATACACATAACACAATTAAAAGAAAGGTAAAACATTACACCCCATGGTGACACATGTGAGGTCACTCCCATGGGAAACCTCCTAACAAGGCATGCAATAACACCACATAAACATTAGACATAGTTTTCAAATTCGACTATGTTGTAAAACACCTGACTTCCTTCCATGGTTAGTCCTCTATACCCTTTCAATGTATGTGATAAAATATCCCTGCAACACAAATAGAATAACTCTCTAGCCTCACATCCACGTAAACAACATCGAAAAATAATATATGCATGGAAATCAATAATCTTCTTCCAAAGTTACGTAATTCTGTCATGTATCAACATATAAAATGAATTTATTCAAACATCGATGACATCATACTTCTACTGAGAACATACATAGTATAATGTGTCAGTATAAAATCCAAATAATGAAAATCAACATATATTGAACCATCTATCAATGTCATCTAGTGTATCATAGTTAAAATGTGAACCACAACACGTCAATAGTCTAAATATCTTGATAGTCTATAATCTACTAAACAATATGTAATAATACAAATGTCTAAGTATTCATGCATCAATAATATCAGCATAATGAAAAAATAGTGTCGATGAGGAGTGGGCACCACAAATATGCAGTCCAAATAACATTAGGTTTTGATTTATATATCATATATACGTTGTTTTATAAAATACCTTCCACCGTTTGCAATTTGTATATAATCTTTACAATATTCACATTTATTCAATAACAATGTATTTATATTTATAGTTATAATTTATATGAGTATATAAATTTATATAAATGTATAATCATAATTGTTTAGATTATTTATTTATTTATGTTTACCTTATAAAATTTGCTTTACACATTATGCACAGCCAACTACTTTGTGTTTCATTAATGATTTTGTTTAATAGACTTAGGTAACTATGGTTGGAGCAGATCATCAACCATGTCTTCCTCAAAGACAACCATATATATATATATATATATATATATATACTATATATATATATATATATAATATCCTCCGTGCATAAAAACTTTATGTAAATATAAATATTTATATATTTACATTTTTCTTTTTAGTTTTGTTTAGCAATATCATATATAAATAATCTCCCCAAGGTTTGATTGCAGCTATGTTGTTCCATTCTTGTTTTATTTAGCTTTTCCACATATTACCATTTCAAAACATTTACAATATAAAATTACAATTTATATAAGCATATAAATTTATATAGAAATTGATATTATTAATATACGTGCTTTTATAATTATATAAGTTTTTTGTTCTACTTTAGACAATTTACTAGTTCAAGTTTTTTTTTGTCAAACATAAGAGTAATGTAATTTATATGATTTTTTATATAATCATTTTTGTGAAATAATATTTATTTCATTTTCCTACAACGATTTAAATGTATATTTTCTTTCATATTCAAATAAACTAATTATAGAACCCCCTTTTTTCATATAATCTGATTTATATTCAGATACCATCACAACTTCTCCACATTTTAAAATTTTAAATGAACCACATTCACTTTTAACACAAGAACACCATTCTTTTCAAATTGAAATCGTAATATGAATTTTAAATAAAAGTCCAGATTTGGAATAACTTCATTTCAATTACAATGCTACTTCAAGTCCTTTTTTTCAACTATAATATTACAAGGTTGATAAATAATTTACAAGAATCTACTACATTAAAATGCAAGAGTTACTAGCCTTCCACTCTAAGTGGAAACAACAAGATCAAACTTATAACATAGGAATCATTCCATACAATCAAACACACAAGTCTTCATATAATATAAACTTCCAAATTCATAGCTTGAACTTTGCAGTATATTCATCTCTTCAAAATTTGAATCACAATACAAAGAAAATGGGGGTAGGTGACACTCTCCGATCAACCTATAATCGAGTAAGAGGATAATCCATCCTCCTTATTAGACCCCGAGCCCCAACCATAGAACAATAAAGTGTGTAATGTAACTTTGACAGCTTTCACAAAATATCTTCCACAATACATGCATTCCACAATATACAACACATTGAAATAAACACACTCAAACAATATTTACAAATTTTTGAACAACACACAGGCTTGAAAAAAATCCTAAAGCATCAAGGAATATGGGAGCCACCTCCTTTTTCCTCCCAAATGAAGTAGCAATTCCACTAAAAAGCCTCCATATGCACAATACAAAACATTCACATACATCCTTATCTCTCTCCTTGCAAGTATGGAAAAATATGTCCACGTTTTCCTTTTCACTCCCCATAGGTGGAACTCCTAATCACACTCCCTCAAAAATTTATGTCTCACAACTCCTTTTTTCCTCCTTAATGTTCCCATAATTCCATCTCCCACACCCTTCTTAAGGCAAGCTACCAAACCCCAATATATCACATTCACAACACTCATGAAAATACTCATACAAACACATTTTTTACATCTATTTTCATAAATAAAGAAATAAAAAAAGTGGATATCCTACCTCTCCATAAAAATTCAAAAACAATTCACTCCAATAATCTTTAAACACCTTCAAACCAAAAACAATCCAAAATGCAACTCCAAAAATGCTCCAAGCATGCAACACTAAACGAAACTTCAAAAGTACAAGAGAATAAAATAAGACAAGTAAACCAAAATCCTTCAAATTCATTCAATAAATATAAAAGGGAGGTGAGGATGATGAGGTGGCTCCATGTAAGATGTCACTTCATCATCTCTCCATTCGAACTCAAAAAATCAACACACCGAACCCAATGCAATTAAATGAACATGTAAGGCTTATGACATACTCCAACATACTCTCCATACCTTTTAAGGACAAATTAAAAGTGGTAAGTAGAAAAGTGACCTTATCCTCTCCTTTAAACTCAAAAAATGCATTAAAATGGTCAAAATAAGCTCCATACTTCATAAGTATGGTTGGTACAAGAGTTTTAGATGTAAGGTACAAGGTTAACTTGTCCCACAAGTCTCAAAAAGTGACCTACAAGGAAAATTTCGATTTTGGGAAGAGATGAAGAGTACACACCACCTAAATTCAATTAATTCATTCCACATCAAGAAAAAATTAGAGACTATCTACTTTATTTATCACCCCACATGTCACCTCTTCCTTTTAATTTAAAATTGAAGTTAAATTAGCTAATTAAGATACATTAATTTTTTTTAATAAAGTGACTAGATTATCCCAATTATTAAATATATGCACCAAAAAATAAAACATACAAAATTAAAATAAAAGACACATTACACCCCATGGCCACACATGTGAGGTCACCCCACCAAGACAAACCTCCTAACTAAGCATGTAATTACACTACAAATACATTAGACATAAGTTGTCAAATTTTACCATGTTGTGAAACACCCAAAATTCTTCTGTGGTTGGTATCCTATCCTCTTTTGGTGTATAATGATATAATTTTCCTGCAATCACAAACAAAAATACCTCTCTGACCTTAAGGCCATATCAATATGTCATGGAAATAAATGCACATAAAGAATCCATCTTGCAATCCACAACATACATCAAGAAATACAACACACACATATATTTATCAATTAACATTGTTGTATAACATAGTTAAATTATTATCATCAAATTTACTAATTTGTATCAATTATTTGAAATCACTTAGCATTTCAATTCTACTGAAGTACATAATTTACAATCATCAATAATCCAATTCACATTCTACAATAATCATGAAATTATCTATATCTACTATAACTCCTAACTACTAAATACACTCAACAACATACTACCAATCTCGAATACCTTCATATTGTTAGAAAATATCAAAATCAATGAGATCACATGGTTAGTCCAATACTCCGAATATACTTAATATGTCAAGAATCAAAATGTCAAGATATAACAGAGTAAATATTATAGATCATCGTCATATCCTTAAATGTCCATCAAGGCCCACAGTACATCCATATAGTCCAAAGTAACAATTAGAAAACAATGTTGATCATGATGTCCCTTATATCTTAACAACATGTTAACTAAATATAATAAAAAAATTATGTCTCTAATCATCAAAATTCAAAATCATGGTATAATCAGTGTCGATGAGGAGTGGGCATTACATCCCTCTCCCCTTAGATTTGACTTATCCTAGAAGTCATGGATAGATGTAGGAAACAAATGTATGTGAATAGAATCCATTCCCTTCATAGGATTTATTTATTTGAAACAAAAATGGGTTCCCAGAACAAAATTCTAGTCCAACGTTATTCTCCAAAGAGAAGGGAGATTGTTAGGTACAAGTACTAAGCATCCTCCTCCAAACAATGTTACACCATTTAATTCTATGGGGTAAACTCTACGAGTTTAACCAAGTTACAACATAAAGCATTTAAACATGAATTTACCAATGTAATCCCATAGAATAATAACTAAGGTTAATGAAAAATAGAAAGGGTTATGCACATATAGGGTCCACGAGAAAAATGAAGGTAAAACCTCCATTTATGTTGAATTATACTTCAATGTTCATTATTTAGACAAGGTTAACAACTACCACTCATGACCTTAAATTTTGCACGAAGAAACACACCTACTCATACGTCTAGAAAATTTTAGGACCAAAAAAGACGAGGTTTAAAACTCAAGGCAACACCTAAATTTAACAAAAGTGTTTACACGGATGCAAATTATCTATTGGAATCACTTTTAAACTCGAAAGGACTCAATTGAATTTTCAATGTAATTCTAAGCACAATCTTGGCCACAAGGTTTCTATGACTTAAATTTATACTCAAATATCAAACACACAAACACTAATCTTGATTTAGAAATCCAAAACACTTCGATAATATTTCCACTAGGAAAAAAAGTAATCTTTACTCAAACTAACACATTGACACAAGCAATACCATTCTCTTTGTCTAAAAAAACATAATTTATTAATAATAAATCTACCCTAGCTCAAATATTCTTACAATGTTCAAAAGTATAATATTATAAACCATAGGAACACTCAACAAAGCTAGCACAACTAGGCCATGAGAGAGGTCCAACTACAATTTACAAGAGCAAGACACAAGACATTCTTGTAGAAACTAATGAAGACAAAATTACACCATTCTCTTCCTTAAAGGATCATGGTTCTGCAAAAGGGAAGAGGATTCCAAAATTCTTCCATATTCGTAACATATGTTGCCAAAGTTTTCCATTGATCCTAGGTCACTAATCACCTATTCCACACACCAGGAAGGGGCCTCACATGAAACTGGAGATATTAACTCACTCATAAATACCACAAACATACACCTATAAATTTTAAGAAGTAACAAGGGTATGTCAACCCAAAAGGCTACAACAAGGAGAAATCATAGTCATTTATGTTCAGGAAGAAAAATCAACTAGACACGTTGTTATCAATACGGTATTGTACCATCCAGGGTAGGAGAATATATTTGAAGGTTCTAATAGTCGCCACCTTTTCAAAGATTGGCGTACAGTCCACCAATATCAACATAGAAATCATTCCATTCTATAAGGTGATAAAATCCTTATATGCATACTTGCAGAAATTTCCATACAACCACTAAGAGGTCTAAAAATACTCTAGCATGTAACTTATGTTATATACATTATACATATGTTTATTTTTTGATATAATAATGGAGGTATAATCATTTATTTTCATGGTTTCAACTTTTGGAGTTCATTACAAGATTCACACCAATTTTTATACTAATCTAGCATTGAAACAACTCATTTTTTTCATGATTTTTGCTTTTGGTATTATATCGCATACTAATTATCATAAGGGATCATTAAAAATTTTCATTAATAACATAATACATGTTATGTTACAGCTATAAGTATATTCAATACATTTTTCTGATGGTTCAACATTATTTTCAACATCTTAACATCTTAGGGCGTATTTGAGATTAGACACTCATACCGTAGCTCAAGGGAAATTTTCAATTAGTTCTTCCATTTATATTATATCCTTATAATTTTTTTGCATGTGATGGCCTTGTATACAAACAAAGTTGTTTACTAACTTATTTTTCTTGTGTTCAATCCCATAAACTTATCCATTCCAAATTCTAGTTTATAAAACACACGCCTTATAGATATATTTGATTAACATAATTCTATTATTTTTCTAATTAGTGCATTATGACATGCCATATCTTGCATCATTAAGGGCCATCATCAATTTTTCCATGATATCTCACCATTCTGATTAGGTGAAAAAACTATTCATCTTACTTGTATAGAGGGTAGTATAAGAGAATCCTTTGTTATTTTTCCCATAGTTTTATTTCTTCTATTAATCTACCAAGTTAGAGTAAGAAACCATCCTCCTATTGTTCCATTTCACTTATTAATTTTTGAAAATCCAAACCCCTTAATTATAGTTCTAATATGTTCAGGTTTAACCCATTACCAATTAAATTCTAATGAGTAGGAAGAGTCAAGCATATCACATTATTTGATTAAAGAAAATAAAAGGACATTAACCAAAACATATCATACTAGGTTTACAAGAGGTATTCTTATGAGTTACATGCATCATCAAATCATTCCAAGGTTGGAAAATTAAGACTTACAACCAAAACCTCTAAGCATAAGGTCTACAGTAGCCCAAGGTAGCCATATTTGCATAAGAAAAACTCGATGGTATTACATCATAAAGTAGTTTATGATGACCAAATCAAGAGATTTAGTCAAAATTATACCTATTTATGGTTCTCAAGGTCACTACAATCATACTTATTTAAGCACAAAGCTCAAAGAAGCTTGGGTATAATAAATTTTTCTATGTCATTTGTAGAACAAAATCTAGTATTTTCTTAACTAACAGAAGGAAACTGAGTGTCACACCTATCCTAATGACGAGAAAACTCATACAAGGTTATAATGAGGAGAAATATCATACCAGATTGCAAGGAGAACATACTCACCATCAAAACTGCTAACTATTTAGCATGACATGGGGCACCATCTCCCTCAGGGAGATAAGTAACAAGAGGGTTAGTCTCATGGGGTTTCACTTAGTAAAAGTATGATATAGCACATTTTTCGAAGGGTAGTAAAGAATACCCTTGATTCTAGTTTTTACCTATAATTATTCAATTAATAATATCCCCTCCCGTTATATTATTAGAATGAAAATATCCCCTATTTTTTCCATGTACCTTACTTACCCATTTTTCCATGACAATTTTTTTTACCCCTTTTTATTTCTAACCTAATATATTAAACAACAAATATATCATATATCTCAGTCAATTTTTTTAAATATGAATTTTCTCTCAAAATATAGTTTGAAGCCATTCAAGACCTATTACCAATTACCTTATAAGTGTTAAGCTTTAATGATTTATCAATAGTTCTTCAAATAATTAAGAAGGTGAAATACTATCACTTGTGTTGAAAAGCATACTCAATCCTAGTTGTCTACCATCTTATTATTTCTTGGTTAAGAATCTCTTAATTGAGATTTCTTTATTAAAAAGGATATTATGATTTAACTTTATTACTACACTCCTTAAATTGTAATTTTAAGGTATTTTGTTTTAAAAACTAGATTTCAAATGTTTTAGTGTTATATTAAAATTAAAACTCCCTTTCCTTTGGCCCACCTCTCTAAAATACCCCCAATACCCAATCTAAAACATTAATCCCTTTTCCCCGCTCATGTCTACTGATATATTGACTTTATTTTTATTAATTTTAATTACCTCAATATGAACTCACATGCTAGGATATTTCCTAACTAATGAGAACCCCATGGTTACTCTAGGGTCCTAAAAACACAAATCCCCACACTCCAAAACCAAGCCATAACCTGAAACACCTAGGATAAAACCAAGAATCCTATGGCGTACTACCATACAATGAGAGAACATAACACAATAGTGTAGAACCCATTCCTCAGCAGACAAGAAAAGGACCACATAACATTCTTGACAAAATTTAGCCAAGTGGACATCAAGACAAACGACCTCTGATTCACCTATCAAAGGTAAAATATAATAAATCTCGGAAATCAAAGAAAATGGCTTAGTTATCGCATTGCAATTCTTGAAAATATTGCAACAAGATACAAATAACAAGAAGAGCCTCAGAGTTTTAGAAATAAATCATAAAATAAAATGTTGGTTCTTGATAAAAGAACTTAAGTTTATGAACATATAACACATGAAATGTCCACGTCACATTCACATCGCAACCCTTCATGGGTCGTCAGTAGGGGTATTATACATTGAGCTCAAATCTAAGAATACACATACAAACATAGATCAAAAATGGCACCATATCCTGATATCTACTATTCTATATGGGAATTAATTCCACAAGTGAAAACCAAAACCAACTCGCCTAACCACTGAAGAGGAGGGAAGCTCTAAAAAACTAATCAACCTCTAAGACTAATTCCCAAGAGTTGCACCACAAAAAAAACACTCCAAATAAGGGAGGGTATCTATGGGGTCAACACATCACACGTCTATAACCAAGATCTAGGACCCAAAAACCAACATCTTTGGAAGCAAACCTAGTTCCTATCACTCAAGAAGTTCACAAGAATATCAAACTAAATCACCATTTCCTATTAAATGGGATTGATTATACGTCCACTTAGGCAAAAAAAACAATCGAAACAAAGTTTATTATTGTTATTATTATTTTAATCCTAGAGGTTCAAGTGTCTTAGGTTTAAGTTTCACTAACTGGTTATCGTGTTCGCATGTTTGCCTAGCATCTTAGCATTGAACCCACGACTCTGATGCCAATTGTAATGCCTGCAATTTTAACGTTCAAAAACCACACCAAGTTTAATATTTTATTACAGAAAAATTACGGTAAATTTTAGTTTTTGTTTTAAGAAGGGTTGTAAACATTACATGTGTTCAACATGCTCTTGATGCAATTGAGTTCAAATTAATTAAATATTATTGATTTATTCCATATATTATTTTCACAGTTAAAAAAAATTTCGTCCACTAATTTTATTAATTTAACCTTACTGCTAATTATTTAAGAACCGCCTTTTTCTCTATTATCAAAATGTCATGCACTAATTGTAAATTAATCCTTACCACCTAAGGTCACAACTTGACCTAAGCACTAAGTGGCCCCATACAACCAATTACCCATGCCATTTTCATTAATTCTATTCCCACAAAAATCCTCATCACTTAAAGTTGTAGCATGAAATCTCATCCATTAGATTAAGTCGTTTTGGGTCCTTGGATTAAAAATGCCTTAAAATCTTTAATATTTCTTCTTATTTCATTTTTCCCTAATTTTATCTCATTTTTGTTTTGTAGGTTTTGGGAGCATAGAGACCATGGACGCCAAGGAAGGTTGTTCATTGTTCTTGAATGGATACACACATTTTGGAGGATTATTTTGCATCCATGTCTATAAGAGTTTGTTTGTGTTTGATTTGTTATATTGAAGTTGTAATGAATTTACCTATTAGATTATGGAATTATTTTCTTTATTTCATTTTTTTTGTTTAAAAAATGATATATACGGTCCAAAAGATTTAAATATTAACAGTATAATACCATTGTTACTATTTAAATCTTTTGGACCATTTTATATATATATATTCGAGCCGCATCAATAAAAATACAGAGTCTAGCAATATGGTAGTTTTGGCCCAAAAACACAGCGCACAGCGTCCAACAAAAAGGAGAATGACCGCGAGTTTACAATGGCCACTTTGTTTTTGGTGTAACAAGGTGGCGTGGGGGCACTTCTCCCCACCCTTTTTAATTAAAAATTTCTTTTTATTGAAACCAAGGTGGAAGCCTTACCATACGACCCCACTCTATTATAATATCCCTTTTATTTTTTATTACAAGGAATATGCAGACCGAATAACATGGGATTTTGATTTCTATATCATATAAACTTTGTTTTACAAAACACCTTCCACCATTTGCAATCTATTTATAATCTTTCTAATATTAAAATTTATTCAATAATAATGTATATGACTATATAATTTTATATATAAATTTAAATAAATGTATAATCATAATTGTTTATATTAGTTATTTATTTTTGTTTACATCATAACATTTACTTTACCCATAATGCCCAACCGACTACTTTATTTTTGACTAATGATTTTGTTTAATAAAGTAACATATATATATATATAAAAGTATACATGTTTATATATATAATTTATATAACTATACATATTTATATATTTACATTTTTCTTTTGAGTTTTGTTTAGCAAAATAATATATATATAATTTTCCCAAGGTATAAAATTATAATTTATATAAGCATATAAATTTATATTCCAATTGATATAAATATATATGCTTTTATAATTATATAATTATTGTGTTTTAGTTTAGAAAATCTACAAATTCAAGTTTTTTTTCTCAAACATAAGGGTAATGTAATTTATATAATTTTTTATATAATCATTTTTGTGAGCTAATATTTCTTTGATTTTCCTACAACAATTTAAATGCATATTTTCTTTCATAGTCAAATAAACTACTTGTAGACACCCGTCCTCCGGTGCCCGCGCCTCGCTCTGCCCCCTCCCCCCCTTTTTGCATACAATATGATTTATATTCACATAACATCAAAACTTCTCAACATTTTCAAATTTCAAATCAACCACATTCTCTTTCCACACAAGAACACCATTCTTTTCAAATTGAAATCATAATACAACTTTTAAATAAAAGCCCAGATTTGGAAGAACTTCATTTCAATTACAATGTTACTTCAAATTATTTGTTTTCAACTATAATGATACAAGATTTATAAATATGTTTACAAGAAACTACTCCATTAAAGTGCAAGGGTTACTGTATGATAGGAAAGTGACAAGTGAGCATGAAAATCAACAAGTAGCCTTTCTTCGTATCTGACCTCCCGAGGTCGTGCCGATAAAGCTAGTGGAAATGAAATATATGCAGATGTGGACAAACTAGTAGGGAAATCTTATATCCTCAACACACAATAATGGGATCTATGATTCTAATGCAAAGAAAGCTCTCCTAACCTAAATTGATGTAATGGATCGTTCAGATATAATAGCTACTTGGAGGCTCCAATCAATGTCAAGCTCTGCTGAGATTATATCTATTGTTTGTTGGATACGTCGAAAGTGACCTATAGGTGGTTCATGTATATATCCAGACAAGGTCATGAAAGTGGTAGTGAGAGGTGTAGTGGATTTGTAGGAAGCTATGGGTAGTTTTCTGGTCTAACCTAGAAAATATTAGCTTGATTGGCTTCTATGTTCAATATGTAAAATTATGTTATGATATCCGGTGCGAGTGGTGAGGATCTAAATACCAGCGTACATAAACTAATGTCAATGTTTAACTGATTAGCAGGCCCTTTGGGTTGTGGGACCTGGGGATCTCAACCATGAGTTCTTGGTTGTTGTGGACCTTTTATGGTCATGTGGAGAATCAATCTCTTCTTCCGACTATCCAATAATCATAAGATTTTTCAGATTCTGTGTTTAATACCAGGAGTTGTGTGATCTTCTCAAAATACCTTACAGGTGTTCTAGCAACTTCTATGCGTAAGCCTGTGTCTATGTCAATGAGAAGGTCACCTGTATTTGGCTGCGAAACTAATGAATCACAACCAAATGTTTTCTCTCTTTCGGTTTCTTGTATGGTCATGTGGATATCCTATCAAGGAAATCTATAGTTGGGTTGATTTGACTAAAATTCGTATGCTTTTTCGTCTTCAATATTTAATTCTCTCAATTTCTCACTAATTGTTTGTGGGTTTGTTGTTGTTCGAAAGACGTGAATTCTAAGACCTTGATCTATATTTGTTAATGTTGTGAAGAGATTTAGCTGAGGTATTAACGGTTCGAATATGTAATACCTAGTCTCTCTGGGTCCCATAATTGTCATGCAAGAGATAACCAAACTTAATTGAAAGACGTAAATTAATTATGAAAATAAATCTACACTATGTTTATATTCTTTTTTTGTATTTTTAAAGATGTGAATTTAAATGAAAATTAAAGAACTATTCTAATAATTTCAGATAACGAACAATTAATATAATAACGGGATTAAAACAAGCAATGTAGCGAGATGTAGCTATTTGCATGTGCATTTATGAATTGATCCTAAATATAAATAAATAAATAATTTAATTGAAAGACCTTCAATCTTACCTCAGAAGTGAGGAATAAATCACAGCTTCTCAAAAGCTATCATTCTCCACAGCTTCCCTCGTAAAGTTGAAAGCAATCTTAACTGAAGTAAAATAATTTGCTATTCTATTTGATTATTGTAACTACAACTTCAACAATTCAAACCTAGAGTTTAAAGAACAATGAAAAATCTAGTTGTATTGTGACTTGTCCCCTCAATGTGATATCTTCATTCCTACGTGTTCTCATGAATCTATAAAAGTGGAAATGTGATAGCGGAAGCAGGAGAAGATGTTCAAACAGTGGCAGCTTGGACATAAGCCAAATATAATGCAAGAAGGAGAGGGCTAGTGCAAGAGAATCGAGCTTGACTATGTGATTCCTAGAAGGATTGCTACAGGGATATAATAAAAGAACACTGAAATATCTAGGACCTATACTTCGTGTGACGAAACAACAACCTATACCTCTAAGAAGAATCAAGATTCAAATGAACATAATATAAAACTAGAATTGTTTATGATAAGGCAGTTGTTTGGAGAACAACAATGGAACAAGATGAGACTGGAGAGATCCAATGATCTCTAAACCAGAACTGTGGAGCCTTGAACCTAGAGGCTGAGAGATTTACAAAATCTAAACCTGTTGATACTTATTTATGAACTTTCAAAACACACTGAATAATAAATCATAGAGGGAGAGGGGCCATTTGCTTGTAAACAAGCTTGGTATTTATAGCACTTTGATTTACCAGAGGGTAATATTTAATTGAACTCTTCTAATATTAAAAAAAGGAATTACTATTTACCAGGTGGCTAAACATTTAATGCAAGAAAGAGTGGTCGAAAATTAAGAGTGCAACTTGATTTTTTATGTTGACGAAAGCATTGGAAAGTTCTGGAATATGCACACATGACTGCCGCCTAGGCAAGGCGGCGGTCATGTAACTAAAGAGCATAATGCAAGGAAAAGAGAGGAATGGGGTTAGAATAAAGCATGCGAAGGCTGGATAAGGCATTTAGGATGCAAATGTATACTCAGTGTGCTTTCTGGATTTTGAACACCATGCAAAGATATTTGAGTCATCATTGGGGTTTCTGTAACCTCTTTCTGGTAGCACAGTATATACAATTTTGGGTACGTACATATTGCTCCCTCAGAGCAGCATTTAAGCCATGAGGGGTTTAAAAATGTGGATCTAAGTATGGCTGTCCCGAAATGGAGAGTTAGAAGCTATACCTGACATACCCGTGTGTCTCAATGTCACTGTCCAGATTCCCGTTATTTGTAAAATGAAAAGAGGACTCAATTGTAGATAGATAAAAGAAATAAAAAAAACAAATACTAAATTAAAATGAAATGAGGACTTACCATTTGCACGGGGATAAGAACTTACCTCCGTCGGTGTTCCAACTCTATGAAAGAATACTCAAAAAAAGGTTAGAATGTACATACATATATATGTATATGTATATATATATATATATATATATATATATATATATATATATATATAACGAGCTCATTTTCCTACTCATTTGTGCATATCCATTTGTCAATTTTTGAGCTCTGGAACCCACGGTAACTAGTTTTGCCAAGAGTGCAGTCAAAATGTTCGTTACGATATCCTGATCATACCTCCAAGAGTAGGAGATTGACTTGCAAAGTCTCGGGTTAGTTTTTCTCAATTCATTGTTTTTAAACCTAAAAAATAAAAAAGTTGAAATCTTTGTCTTAGGGGGGTTATTTTTGAAAATCTTAGTGTTAAATGAGTCTCTAGGGGGGTGCCCATAGGGTAGGCTTTTATTTTTCTCAAAATGGTGTATTTTTGTTGTTTTTAATCATTTTTACGGATTTAGGGGCATACACTGATTCGGCACAGGACCGCCGCCTTAAATAGAGTGGCGGTCATAGGACCGCCACCCTGTGAAGGCGGCGATCACAGAATCACCGCCCTTGTGCCAGGCAGTGGTTCTAAATAGAAAGCAAAAAAGATGCCTAAGTTAATTGTTTTTGTATTTTTGACATTTTTCTGTGTTTTTGATGAGCTTATCTATTGGATTATGTAGCTAACATGATATTTTTCTCTATTTTGGATGGATACAGAAAAAGGAGGAGTATATTCAGTGGAGGAGAGAGAGGGAGTGTGACTGGCTCCTAGCATTGTTAGACATGATGACCAAGACAGAGCGAGACACTCTGCAGAGGGATGGTATTTTGAAGATTTCACAGGTTCCTCATGTTGCTCCTACCAGTCACATATTGTGTGACTTATTATCATACTGGGATGTAGAACGGAATACTTTCTAGTTTCCAAGTGTTAGGGGTGAGTGGAATATCACCCTGGAGGACATTTATCGTATACTGGGGGTACCATCTGAGACCTGGATCCTACTATCTTAAGAGACAACTGCCTCTTAAGAATTGGGCTACTTATAAGGGAGATGTTGTTGTATCCTTTGGCTTGAAGAAGGGGGTGAAGGTCCAATCTATTGTTTCTTCTCCTATCCCCATCATTTGTAAGGCTATTATGGGTATCTTGACCTCACGATTGATTTGGGATAAGGAATGAGATAATCTGCTATACTACTGGGCTCCCATTATTGTACAGATTGAGGCCCATAACCGTACTTATGCTTGGGGAACAGACATTCTTGGGGCCACATACCATGACTTATACAAGGTGGTCAGGTTACAGGGGCAGTCTTTGAGTCATCCTACTCTAGTTATGAGTTGGGTGTATGACTGTATCATCCCATAGGGGAGGGGTGTACTAGCAGAGGATATGAGGGTTGTTAGAGTAGTGAGGTGGATAGGTATGTCAGTACCCAGGATGCCACATCCACTAGTGGCTTCACTGACTATTGCAGATATGAAGGTGACTCCTTATTAGGCCATGGTGGGAGTATGGGGAGAGGACACACTTACATTGATTGCCTACTCTACTATAGGTCAGTTTGAAAAAAGGATAGAGAGGGTGGAGGTCCACCCATTTGATCGAGTCCCTTTGTAGTTTGTCCTCCCCTATGTTGATATGCTTCCTCCAGTGGGGCTAGTGTATAGGACTATTTGTGAAGCTCGGGGAGGTCCTAAAGGAGATTGAGGTTAGATCACAGTTGCTCCTGGAGTTCCTAATGTGGTTAGGTGGGTGTTTTGTGCCTGAGGGGCATTCGGTGCTCCTCAAGCACCCTTACTTAAGATCGGAGCTTCTCCTACTTTCAGTGGGGAGTAGGATGAGCCTTTTGATGTTGACTCGGACTCTTAGGAGTTCACATGATGGGATACTGAGGAGGAGACGATGGGACAGGGAGTTGGAGGTAAGGCTAGTTGGATGTCTTACCAAGATGATAGTGATTCTGAGTGGCATGACACTCAGGATATCTTGAGGGAAGATTGGGTAGAGGCTAGTGTGGAGGAAGAGACCTTCATCTCATAGGAGTTGCCTTCTCAATACTTTGAGGGAGATGATGAATCTGTGGTAGGACATCATTTCTTTCAAGATTTTTGGGAGGCTCTGTAGTCAGTAGAAGCATCAGTAGTAGGCATAGATCCTAGAGACCCTACCTAGATGCCTAGATATCCGAGTCAGTTACTACTCTTTTCTTGACTCTATTAGTTAGAGATCTTTGGTTGATATTTTTTTGTATTTTTGTTTGTATTTGACTTGTTTTTGGTTATTTTCTAACTTTTTATTTCCCTTTTTTATTTGCAGCGATTTCTCAGGGATGGCAGGATTTGATTCATTGGGTTTGTACGGACACCCTATTACTCCCTTCGAAGAAGACCCAGGATCAACTTACTAAGGACATCGAAGAGACTTTAACAACTGGAAGACACTCTGATGTGTTTTACCCTATCTGGAAGGTGGAAAAGTTAGTGTCCTCCATTCGTACTGAGGTAGCTGGATACAAGATTGATGAGCTCCTGATGAGGCGGAGCCATTCTCGTAGTGAGACCACAAACAATGGTCGTGATCATGAGCACTCCCATCATTTAGTGCATTCAGAGTGTCATCGTAGCAGGAGCCCTAGATGCAGTCATGCACCCTTCGAGGGATCCCACAGGGATTGAGAGGCCATTTGGTCTTTTTGTAGTGATTTTGTCAGATGTTTATATGAGTTGTTTTTGTATTTTTCAGGGCTCATTGAGTGTTTTGACCATGCCTAGTGCATGATGGCATTGTATGTAAAACATGATTCCTATATATATATACCTCTTTTTTTGGATCTAGATCTTCTTTGTATCTAGATTTTTGTGATTCGTTTCTCATGTGTACACTAGATGCTTTAGAATCTCTTTTTTATATGCTTTTCAGAATGTATGCAATGGATGACAGGTGATAACAAGTGTTGAACAGAATGTTTCTCTTTTTGTTTGTTTTTGTAATGTTGATATGTGATGATGCAAACATACTGTAGTACTGAACTTTTGGCTTCTTTGGGAAATGTTCGTTGCTTCTTCTTGTTTTGGAAAAACGTGATGAATATGTAGTGATAATGAGATGAACTTTCCCCACTTCTAAATCCAAGTTGTTAGTAAGATACGAGGGTTCAACACCGAGAGTTGGGAAGGGCGCAAATTGTATGAGTTTGACTGAACGGAAATGATGAGAGAAAGACAAGGTATTGACAGAAACCAAATTTAGACCTACGTACTTACCTTACTCAAAAACTACTACATAGCTCAGAATGCAACTTACTTTCTAGTTTATCTAGACTTAGATCCATGAATGGCAATTTGGTTGACAAAATATGGTTTTGAGGATTTGATCTCTTTGGAATTTGGATGCTTAATTTCACTTAATACACTTTGCTTTGAATTTTTAAAATACTAAGATTCATTAATTTGCGTGAATGGACCCCCTACGCCCTACCCCATGCTACTAGTAAGAAGTATGGGCTTATCACTGAAGGCAGAACATAGGTGAGTAAGGGCACTCCTTTCCTTTCTCAACCTCGCACCACTAGTAAGAGATGCGGGCTCATCACCGAAGGTTGGTAGGGAAAAGAAGTGTGTAAAATAAAATATTCTATTTTGTTTAGTATTTTTTATTTAATTTGGCTTTGACATTTTTGATCTGTGATTTTGGAGTACCCTTGTTTCAAAGAGATGTAAGAAGGATAAATATGACACCAATAAGCTTCTAGAACATACAGTAGGTAAGAACAAATTAACCTAGAAGAAGAAATGAGTATGACCAAGTATGTAGGCCTTGGTATGGTTTTTGTCAAGATTTTTCTGTCGAATTGATGAGATGATTTTGAAACCATTTGATGATATTATGAAAATTGAAGAGATATGATTTGAATGCTTTTTCCAATATTTTCAGAAGCTTGTAATAAATTTCTTAAGAATAAGTTCCTTGACCACAAAATTTACGAAATGAGTGAACAAAATGAAACAACTGAGTGACTAATGCAATGCAGGTAGACATAATATACAAATGGTGATGTTGATGACTTATGCATAAAACCATTTAAGATGCAATGAATTGACAGTTTCATTTAATTCCTCACCTTCTAGTGTACACAAGAGATACGCACCCATTTCTGTAGTCTTTCATGACTCGGTATGGGCCCAACCACTTGGGTCAGAATTTCCTTCCTTCACCAGTTTTATTATCAATCTGGATGTCTAGTCTCAGAACTAGATCTCCCTTGTATATTTATCATTCGTAGATCTTTTTGTTATATTTCCGGCACATCCAGTCAGCATTGGCTCTGTGTCCATTGTTCGGCATTTAACCTAGCCTCATCAAGGCTTTCTAGTTGAGAGAGGCATGCCTCTCTATAGGATTCTTCTCCCAAGATCCCTTGTAATGAGATGCAGAGACTGGGTATTTCAACCTCAAGCGGGAGAACTGCTTCTGCCCCAAATACCAATGAGAAAGGGGTTGTCCCTGTTGGTGTTCTTATTGACGTTTGATAGGCCCACAAGGCCGGGTATAATTTTAAATGCCAATCCCATTTGTTCTCCTTAACTGTTTTGAGGAGAATGGATTTTAATGTTTTGTTTGTTGCTTCAGCCTATCCATTGGCTTGGGGGTAATAAAGAGAGGCCGTATGATGGTTTATCTTGAATTTTCTGCATAACTCATGGACCTCATCATTCTTGAAGGATGTGCCATTATCTGAGATAATGACTTGCGGGACACCGTACCTATAAATGATTTGATTCAAAATGAACTTAGTGATTACAGAACCTGGTACAGTGGTGAGAGGCATGGCCTCTACCCATTTAGTAAAATATTTTGTGGCCATGATTATAAAGTTATGGCCATCTGTTGATGAGGGAGAGAATTTCCCTATCAAATCTAGGCCCCACGTGGAAAAGGGCCATGGGGTTGCGATTGGTTGTAGAGCCTGTGCTGGCATGTGAATCTCATGGGAGAACTCTTGGCATTTATGACACTTGCACACAAATTCTACTGCATCATGTTCCAGAGTGGGCCAGAAATAGCCCATCTGATGTATTTTGTGAGCAGTGGCATGGCCACCGAAGTGGCCTCCACATATCCCACTGTGGGATTCATAAAGAATCTTTTTGGATTCTTCCGTGTCAACACATCTTAAAAGCATTCCATCGAAGGCTCTACGATAGAGCACCTATTCTAAAATAACATATTTAGCAGCGATAATGTGTAACCACCTTCTTTGTTGTGATGTGGCACCTTCTGGGTATGTGTGGTCCATGATGAAATTGATGATGTCAGTGTACCAAGGACATATAGAGATGGGGGGCCTGGTTTCGAAAAAATATATGCACTCATCAGGAAAGTCTAGATCTACCAGATCACCCCCATCCAATGGATTATCAGCCAACCAGTCTGCAATGATTTGTCCCTTAACGGATTTTTGGTTTACAAATGTTAGTTCAAACTCACCCATTAAGGTTATGAAACATCCAACCTTTTTAGATAAAGACCCTTGCGTGAGGAATGTCCGTAAGTGATATGTCTTTACAATAACCCTTGTTTCTTGATTCAACATGTAATGTCTTAAACATTTTGTTGCAAAGACTATGGCAAGGCATTCTCTTTCTACCTGTGTGTAACATGTTTCATAATCAAACAACATCCGACTAATGAAATAGACTGCACGTTCCCATTTATCATTATCTTCCTGAGCCAACATGTAGGCTAGCGAGACATCAGTAGCCCATGAATACAAGATCAAAGGATGATCTAGTCTAGGAGGCATTAGCATGGGAGGAGACAACAAGAAGCATTTAACTACTTCGAAGGCCTCGTTGCATTCTTCCATCCAATCAATGTTATAATCCTTCTTTAATAAATTATTGATTGGATGAACAACAAAACTTAAGTCAGGGATGAACCTTCGAATTACACTGAGTTTCCCAAGAAATGATCTGATACCAGACTCATCTGATGGTGGAATCATTTCAAGAACAGCCCAGATTTTGGCTGGGTCGACATCAATCCCTCATGATGATATAATGTAACCTAGAAGCTTGCCTCCTGTTACACCAAATACACATTTCTCTAGATTCAATGTGACGCCATATTCGATCAATCATGAGAGAATGATACGGAGCACTTCTGGGTGATCACAACGCTTCTTGGCCTTGGCTAGCAAGTCATCTACGTAGGATTCCACAATCTTATGAATAAGGTCATGGAATATGTATGTCATTTCCCGTTGGTATGTAGTGCCAGCGTTCTTAAGACCGAATGGCATGACAGTGTAACAATAAGTTCCCCAAGGAGTTATAAACATAGTCTTGGCTTGATCCTCTTCAGATATTTTGATTTGATTATATCCCGAGAACCCATCCATGAGAGACAAAAGCTCAAATCCAGTTGTTGCATCAATAATGACGTCGATGGATGGTAATGGGAAGTCATCTTTGGGGCAAGCTTTGTTAATGTCCTAGAATTCTATGCAAATGTGTATCTTCCCATTCTTTTTTAGAACAGGGATGATATTAGATACCCATTGTGAATAGTCAACTGGTTTGATGAATCCCACCTGGAGAAGTTTCATTACTTCTTCTTTCACCATGAGAGCCACTTTTGGTTTCATTGGTCTCAACTTTTTCTTAATTGGCTTTGCATCTAGTTTGGTGACAAGATTGTGTACCGCAATATGTGGTGCAATTCCCGTCATTTCTTTGTAATTAAATGCAAAATCCTTTTGATGTTCCTTGAGGATCTGGGTATGTATTTCTATCTCCTCTGGAGTTAATGAGGATCCCAACTTCAAAATCTTTAGTTCTTCCTCCATTCCAATATTTATGTCAATCGTTCCTTCGATTAAGGAAGCATTGCCTTCTTCAAATTCAGGCGGGGCCGGAGGTAGTTCCAAACTTTCTTCATTCTCTACCTCATAGATTTCAAGATTCTTTTACGGGGGAGATTCTATCATGGGATTTCCAAAATAGGAAGAGGAATATGGGATTAGGGAGAAATCTACTATGTGATGAGTGAGATGCAATTCTGCATAGGCATTTAGATATCCAAGAGTGACCCTATCACTGTCAAAGTGATCTAGGATGGTAAACTCATTCTCAACTTCTATATGTGTCAAGATCGGGGTTATTGGTATTTTACGCACCAATGGTTCAGTACGAAGTGATACCATGAAATTTTTATTTTCCAACTCACTGCTTGGAGTGAAATGGGAAGCTGAGGTTGCTATTGAATCTGTGAGAAGGTTCTGTTCTCATGGGATTGCTTTGATTGATATGAAGTTGAATCCCTTGGTTAGATCTAATACCACCATTTTATAGAGTTGTAAGTGTTCAGCTCTAGTCTCATATACCTCAGATACTTGGTTTGCAACTAATTGTGAGTCTCCTAGCACTCTAATGTTATCAATGCCCATCCTTTTGGCTATGATGAGGCCAAGGAGGAGGGCTTCGTATTCAGCCCCATTGTTTGTACATTCAAAGTTTAACTTAAAGGAAAAAGGTAGGATCTTTCCCTCAGGAGAAGTAAATATCACACCTGCCCCAGTGCCGAAATGACATCTAGCTCCATCGAAGTGGAGAGTCCAATATTTTCTTGGAAAAATGGATGTTGGAACATTCTTCGTGTCTTCTTCTTTTGCCTCGGTTACTTCTACCATATAAACTTCATCCGCTGGAAGGGATCCAATTCCTAGGGTACATCCTATACCCATGGAATCAAATGGTAGGAGAATAGGTAGATATTTCTCTAGTAACTCAAAAAAAATTGTGGTAGTTCCTAATGATACTGTCTCTATGATGTTGGTCTCATTTTTGAGTGCTAGAATGCCTTTGACTAGATTCGTGACTTCTAATTCTGTTGTAGGTACCAACTTTACTTCTGGCTTTGAATTGACTAGTTTGTTAAGTTGATTCGTTGGGAGCTCAAACTTAGAGTGAACGCCTGGTCTCTTTTTCAAATCTGCTAAGTGTATGTCAAAGGGTTTTGGGTCACCCTATGCCACAAAGATTTTTCCCAGGTGTAAAAATCTTATTTCCTGGAATAACGTGGAAGGGATTGCCTTCATGCGATGTATCCATGGTCGACTGAGAATCATATTATAGTTGGTTTCCCAATCTATAATATAAAATTTGGTGAGGACTGTCTTGGGTCCTAAGGTGACTGGTAACACTATAGTCCCAATTGAAGTGGCCTTGAGGCTATCATAACCCCTTAGCGTATTTCATGTTGAGGAACAATTTGTTTCTCCATATCCTAGCTTTTGAAGAAAAGTGAAGGGGACTATGTTAACTGCTGCCCCATCATCAATCATTGCATGCTTAACATAATTATTATAAACCCATACCTGCAAATGCAAGGCTGGGTCACCTCTACATGTAATTTCAGTGTCCATGTTGGCATTTTGCTTATATCAAATATAAACTCAGTATCCCTATCTGGCTGCCCTGGAGGGTAGACATCAAAGTCTACATGGTTTACTTACATTTCAGGAGGAGGAGTGATGTTAATCAGATGACCAAGACCTAATGCTTCTAAGAGAGCAGCCCTATGAGTGGGAGAGTTTTTCAACAAATCCAAGAAGGAAATGTGAGAGAAGGTCTTTGTTAGGTCATTAATTAGATCATAAGCACCTATAGGTTTTTCCAGTGTTTGTTGAACATTGTCTAGTACTAATGGGTAGGTTGGAACTAGTTGAGAAGAATAATCTCATGTTCTTGTTATGGTTTCTACTTGTAGCTCGGTGTCTAACTCTACCAGACCAACTATCTTGGTTTGTGGTCGAGTTCCTAATTGGGGTGCGACCGGTGGATTTGATGAAGTTGAGGCTTCATGATCGTTATTTCCTGTCATAACACCCTTGTTTGTCCCATTTGGATCTAACCTGTTATTGTTAGAATGATTCGGGAGAGGATCATTAAAAATCTTGAGGGTGCATTTTGAGGGGAAACTGATCCCGTATAGGTGTTTGGTGTGGGTAATGCATAATTTGTTAAAAACATATCTACAAAGAGTTGTCTTTGATCTTCTAGAAAATGTTGCATGAATTTATTATAGTTGTGGAAAGTCCTAGTATCATGGCCTTGAATCTTGTGGAAACCACAATACAAGTTGGGATTATAGTTTCGAGGTTGTTGGTTTGAAACCTGTTGTGGTCCAAAATTCTGATTAGGTTGTTGGTTGTTAGAGTTAAAATTTTGAGGTTGTTGCCTTTGGCTTTGGTTCTGATATCCAGTTGGGTTTTGGATTGGACCTTATGTCTGGATTTTCTGTTGTTGTTGTTGTTGTCATGATAGATGATTAAAATCCACCACGTTGAATGTTGGAGTAAAGTTATTATTTCACTTGATTGTTAACGGGTGGTGAAGTGTTTATGACATTTTCCCTTTTGACCTAGTCTGTGACTCCATCTGTTGTAACCCCATGGTTTTTGTTAAGAATCTTGGGTCCTTGATTGGTATTCCTGACATTAGGATAAGTCGTAGTGTTTTGATTGGGAGTGATTAATTTCCCATTTGTTCCATATGTCTTACGACCGCTGTCTATTTCCACTTGATCGATTCGGAGAGCACTCTCGAGTACTTCATCATAAGTCCTTAGTGGGAACTTCTGGACTTCTTCCTTTATCTCTCTATTGAGAGAATGAAGGAATAAGTCACATAGTTCCATCTGATCCATGTTCGGAGCACTTGCTGATGAGTAGAGGACTGTACGCCATCTTTGAATAAAATGAGCAGCAGATTCATTGTGCTCTTGTTTAATGTGTAAGAATTCCCTGATCCCTATTCTTAACAATTTGTTCATGTCAAAAGATTTGATAAATTCTAACACAAGTTGTTTGAACGAGTGTATCAAGGCTTCAGGTATTCTATAATACCAATCAAGGGAAATACCCTCTAAGGTCTTAGGGAATATCTTAGCAACAACCACATCCCAAGGGAGAAATTCTCGAATGGCCATGGCATAGGCCTTGATATGTGCATTTGGATCTCCCTCCCCCTTGAATTTAGGAAAATCAGGAAGAGGTCTTGGAAGCATGATGCTTCGTATGGTGAAATCTAGAGGTTCTTTTAAATATTCTGAGTAAGTCCCTACCATGTAGGTTTCAACCATCGATGGTGCCTGCTGAGGGGGTGGAGGTGGAATGGGTTGTTGATATGGCATAGCATATGTATTTGTAGGGACATAAGGAAACCCTTGTGGTTGAGAGAACATCCCGGGAGAGGAGAACATGTCTCCCTATGGTGATTTTGAATAAATGTTTAAGTAGGGAGGAGCATTGCTCTGATATGGGTTGTTTGGTACTAAACTGGGAGGTATCATACTTTCAACTGGAGCAGTGTTTGAAAATGTGGTTCTAGTTGGTGTTTGTTATGGGTAGTTATACAAATGTTGAGGAGGCATGCCTAACATGATTGTCCCTGTGAGGAGGTCAACCTGGCTGGGATGATGCAGAGGGTTGGAAGTTCCTGCTTGCCCAGAATGTGAAGTTTGATTTGCTTGAGCAAGTTCTAGTCCTCTAACCTTCTCAACTAAAGCCGAGATGACCTCGATTGGTGATGACATAGTGTTTTTCCTTGATGGTTGTTGTTGTACACCTTGAGGTTGCAGAGGGGTATGGTACCCTTCTATGAATTGATCATTACTCTGCCAAACTTCACCGAGAGTATTTTCCATAGGTGGAGGAATGGGGGTTTTCTTGGAGCAGGGTGTCGGTTGTGTTTGGAAACTTGCTATAGGTTGGTACATGTTTTGGAAGCATTGTTCACTTCTAGCCTAGTGTGCTAAGTACTCCTCATCCAAAAATGGGAGTGGATCTGACTGCCTACTGATTTGTGGTCTAAAAAAAGCTAGAGGAAATGAAATGGATTCTCTAGATTACATCATATAGTTAGAGCCTGAGGGCTCTGGTTGTTGTGTTTGTGTGAACTAGTCCAGCTCCTCAATTTGCAATGAAGAACTAGATATAGTTCTTTGAGGAGGATTTTGTGATGACAAGTAGTTTCTTGAGTAGTTTTCAGCCCATGCAGAAAGTGAGGGTGATGGTCGTCTATTTTTTTGACCATAATATGCATTGAGACCTGAGAGAGGTCTATCCATATGCATCATATCCTGACATATTTGGGGGGTATATAAATACCCACAGAATAATGGGAAGGAGCAAATATGGATGAAAGAAATGGAAATGAAAAGGGAGCAGTTATTGCATTCACGTCGGGTTCACCAATTTTGTATGATAGAAAAGTGACAGGCGAGCATGAGAATCAACAAGTATCCTTTCTTCGTACCCGACCTCCTGAGGTCGTGCTGAGACAGCCGGTGGAAATGAAATATATGCGGATGTGGAAAAACTAGTTGGGAAATCTTATATCCTCAACACACAATAACATAATCTACGAGTCTAAGGAAAAGAAAGCTCTCCTAACCTGAATTGGTGTAATGGATCGTTCAGATATAATAGCTGCTCGGAGGCTCCAATCAATGTCGAGCTCTGCTAAGATCCTATCTATTGGCTATTGGATGTGTGGAAAGTGACCTGTAGGTGCTTCGTGTATATTTCTAGACAAGGTCATGAAAGTGGTAGTGAGAGGTGTAGTGGATTTGTAGGAAACTATGGGTGGTTTTTTGGTCTAACCCAGAAAATATTAGCTTGATTGGCTTCTATGTTTAATACAGAAAATTGTGTTATAATATCTAGTGGGAGTGGTGAGGATCTAAATACCAACGTACATAAACTGGTGTCAATGTTTAACTGATTAGTAGGCCCGTTGGGTTGTGGGACCTGGGGATCACAACCATGAGTTCGTGGTTGTTGTGGACCTTTTATGGTCATGTGAAGAATCAATTTCTTCTTCCAACTATCTAATATTCATAATATTTTTCAGCTTCGATGTTTAATACTAGGAGTTTTCCTATCTTCTCAAAATATCTTACGGGTGTTATATCAACTTGTATACATAAGCCTGTGTCTATATCAATGAGAAGGTCTCCTACATTTGGCTATGGAACTAATGAATCACAACCAAATGTTTGTTGTCTTTCGGGATCTTGTATGGTCATGTGGATATCCTATCAAGACAATCTATTGTTTGGTTGATTTGACCAGCATTTATATGCTTTTTCATCTTCAATATTTAATTCCCTCAATTGCTCACTAATTTCTTGTGGGTTTGTTGTTGTTCGAAAGATGTGAATTCTAAGACCTTGATCTATATTTTTTAATGTTGTGAAGATATTTGGCTGAGGTATTACCTGTTTGAATACATAATCCCTATGCTCTCTGGGTCCCGTAATTGTCATGCAAGAGATAACCAAACTTAACTGAAAGAAGTAAACTAATTATGAAAATAATTCTACACTATTCTTATATTCCTTTTTATGTATTTTCAAAGATGTGAATTTAAACAAAATTTAAAGAGTGACTATTCTAATAAATTAAGATAAAGAATAATTAATCTAATAATGGGATTAAAACAAGCAAGATAGCCAGATGTAGTTATTTGCCTATGCATTTATGAATTGATCCTAAATATAAATAACTAACTAATTTAATTGAAATACCTTCAATCTTACCTCAGAAGTGAGGAATAAATAAAATCTTTTCAAAATCTATCATTTCCCACAACTTCATTGGTAATGTTGAAAGTAAGCTTAACTAAAGTAAAATAATTTTCTATTCTATTTCATTTATTGTAACTACAACTTCAACAATTCAAACTTGGAATTTATAGAACAACAACAAATCTAGTTGTGTTGTGACTTGTCCCCTTAGATTGATCTCTTAATTCCTACATGTTCTCATGAATCTAGAAAAGTGGGAATGTGACAGCGGCAGCAGGAGAAGATGTTTGAACAGTGGCAGCTTGGACGTAAGCCGAATAGAATGTAAGTAGGAGAGGGATAGTGCAAGAGAATATAGCTTGACTATGCGATTCCTAACAAGATTGTTATAGGAATACAATACAAGCACACCGAAATCTCTACGACCTATAATTCCTGTGTTGAAACAACAACCTATTACTCTAAGAAGAATCAAGATTCAAATGAACATAATATAGAACTAGAAATTTTTATGCTAGGCCAATTGTTTGGAGAACAACAATGGAACAAGATGAGACTAGAGAGATCTAGAGATCTCTAAACTAGAACTGTGGAGCCTTGAACTTAGAGCCTGACAGCCTTACAAAATCTAAACCTATTCAGACTTATTGAAGAAACTTAAAAACACACTAAATAATAAATCATAGAGGGAAAGGGGCCATTTGCTTGTAAACAAGCTTAGTATTTATAGAAATTTGATTTACCATAGGGTAAGATTGAATTGAACTCTTCTATTATAAAAAAGGAGGAATTACTATTTACCAAGTGGCTAAAAATTTAATGCAAGCAAGAGTGGTTGAGAATTATGAGCGCAACTTGATATTTTACGTTAACGAAAGTGTTGGAAATTTCTAGAAAACATCCATAGGACCACCGCCCAGTGTAGGGTGGTGGTTACAGGACCGCCACCCTATCTTGGGTGGTAGTCTTGGGACCGCCACCTAGGAAGGGCGTCGGTCCTATAACTAAACACAAAAATACACAGAAAAGAGAGAAACAGGGTTGAAACAAAGCATGCAAAGGATGGATAAGGAATTTTAGAATGCAAATATATAATCAACGTGCTTTATGGATTCCAAACACCTTGTGAAGAGATCTAAATCATCATTGAGGTTTTTATAACATCTTTCCGGTAGTACAGTACATACATTTTTGGGTACGTAGAGTTACCATCCTTCCACTCTAAGTGGAAACAACAAGGTAAAATTTACAACATAGGAATTATTCAATAGGATCAAACAAACAAGTCTTCATATCAATATCATCTTCGAACTTCATAGCTTCAATTTTGTACTATTTTCATGTCTTCAAATTTTGAATCAAAATACAAAGAAAAGGGGGGTAGGAGACACTTTTCACCCAACATATAATCCAATAATAGGAGAAGCCATCCTCCTTATTGGCCCCCAAGCCTCAACCATAAAACAAAATAATTTTCAATGCAAATTTGGAAACTTTCACAAAATAGCTTCCACAATACATGCATTCCACAATAGAAAAAACATTCACATAAACACACTCAAACAATATTTTAAACTTTTCCAACAATACATAGGCTTGAAAACAAGCCAAAAGGAATAAGGAATATGAGAACCACCTCATTTTTCCTCCCAAGTTAAGTAGGAGTTCCACCTCAAAGCCTCAACATGTACAATACAAAACATTCAAATACATCCTTATCTCTCCCCTTGTAAATATGAAAAAATATATCCATGTTTTCCTTTTCACTCCCCATAGGTGGAACTCCTAATGACACTCCCTCAGAAATTCATGCCTGACAACACCCTTTTCCCTCCCCAATAGTCCCATACTTCCATCTCTCACACCCTTCTTAAGGAAAGCTTCCCAACCCCAATATATCACATTCAAAACACTCATTCAAACACCAATTTTGCATCTATTTTCATAAATAAAGAAATAATAAAAGTGTAGATCATACCTCTCCATCAATCTTCCAAAAATATTCACTCCTGTAATCTTTAAAAACCTTCAAACCAATAAAAATCCAAAATGCAACTCTAAAAAGGCTCCAAGCACACAACCCCAAACCAAACTTCAAAATTGCAAGAGAAGAAAATAAGACAACTAACCCAAAAACAATAAATTAATTCAATACATAGAAAAGGGAGGTTATGTCACTTCATCATCCCTCCATTCCAACTCAACAAGTCAACACACCAAACCCAATGCAATTAAATGAACATGTAAGGCTTATGACATACTCCAAGATGCTCTCCATACCTTTCAAAGATAAATTAAACGTGGTGAGTAGAAAAGTGACCTTATCCTCTCTTTTACACTCAAAGTATGCATTGAAATGGTCAAAATAAGCTCCATACTTCATAAGTATGGTTGGTAGAAGAGTTTGAGATGTAAGGGACAAGGTTAACTTGTCCCATAAGTCTCAATATTCGAGTTTGGGAAGAGATGAAGACTACACACCACCTAGAAGAAATTAATTCATTCCACATAAGACACAAATCAAGGACTATCTACTCTATTTATCACCCCACATGTCACCTCTTCCTTTTAGTATAAAATTTAAGTTAAATTAGCTAATAAAGACACATTAACAAGTGTTAATAAAGTGAATAGATTATCCCAATTATTAAAAACATGCACCACAAAATAAAAAATACAAAATTAAAATAAAATACACATTACACCCCATGGCCAACCATGAGAGGTCACCCTTCCATGGAAAACCTCCTAACTAAGCATGTAATTACACTACATATACATTAGACACAAGTCGTCAAATTTTGTGATGTTGCGAAACACTCAACATTCTTTTTTGGTTGGTCACTTATTGCCTTTCAATGCATAATTATAGAATTTTCCTATAATCACAAACAAAAATACCTCTCTTTCCTCAAGGTCATACCAATATTTCATGGTAATCTATGCACATAAAGCATCGATATTATAATCCAAATCATATATCAATAAATACAACATGCACACATATTTATCAATTAACATCGTCTTATAACATAGCTAAATCATTATCATCAAATTTACAAATTTATTTCAATTATTTTAAATCATTTAACATTTCAATTATACTCTAGTAAATAATGTACAATCATCAATAATCCAACTCACATTCTACAATAATCATGAAATTCTCCATATCTATTGTAACTCCTAACTACTATATACACTCAACAAAATACGACCGATCCCTAAAACCATAGTATTGTTAGAAACTCACAAAATCAATGAGACAACATGGTTATTCCAATACATCAAATATACTTAATACTTTGAGAATCCAAATTTTAGTATATAACAGAGTAACCATTCTAGATATTCGTCATATCCTTAAATGTCCATCAAGGCCCACAGTACATCCATACAGTCCAAAGTAACAATACCAACATAATGGTGATCATGATGTCCCTTGTATCTTAAGAACATGCTAACTAAATATAATAAAATTTGATGTCTCTAATAAACCGAAATCAAAATCACGGTATAATAAGTTTCGAAGAGGAGTTGTAATCGTAAGTATGCATAATTTTTAAAAATAAAAATGTAACTAGGGTTTAATATTTGACTTAGCTGATTTATATCAATCATTGATTTTATTGTTATCAGATCAAGGAAATATGAATAATCTTGAGCTAACCAAGATCAATTTTTTCTTACTCAAACCTTACTTGGGAAATACCATATAGAAGGCCAAAACGGATCATGAAAAACTTACCCTAATGTACTATCTTGGACGTCTAGATGATAGAGTCCTAATTTTTCATATGTCACTTCATTGTCACATGTGTCACAATTTTGTACCTTCATATTCACATGTATCCCTAGTTTTAAAAATTATACCTACAAAACAATCCTAGCTTTTTGTGATAACCTCAAGCACTAATTCAATCTAAAAATAAAAAATGCAAATTATTGCATCAAATGAACCTTAGTGATCACTCTATTTATCAATCATAGAGCATTATACTACATTTTAGACTAAATTTAGTGATCCTAACGTGTTGTGTGAGTATGCATGCAACTAAAATCATCAACTAATATTTTCCCTTGTGTGTCTACATCGATAGTGGGTTATGCTAATTTTATCGCATATTAACCCTTGTATGTATATGTGTAAAACATATGTATGTCCTCTTGTACCATGATAAGTATTATGAAAATAATACTCTTACTTTCTTATCTCATTATTTTATACTTATATAGGTAATTTGTAGCTAATAAGTTTGTAATGTGAACTTGTATATATAGGATTTTATCACTTTGATATTTGAATCTTAGTGGCACAGAAAGTTGACCAAAACATAATATGTAAAAGCAAAAATACAAACAAAGAGACCTAATGAGAAAAAGGGACCCAAAACACAAAAGAGTAAACACTATACATCTTGGTCATGACCATACTATGGTACTTACCAATCTATACATTATTCAACCAAAATCATAAAAAAAATTAAACAAATAGCTATAAAGGTTAGAGATCTCTATGAAACAAAATAAAAATGGAAACAAACACTAAGTAATTCATAACTAATAGGATAAATTGATGTAAAATTAAAACAAGGAATTTCCCCACTAAGACATAGTTTTATCATTCAAGACTAACATACATAAATGTTTCAAAAAACATGATGTAATAACAATTTTGTGTAGATTTTAGTCTCTATATTTACACCCATCACATTAGTGAAGAAAATTTACTAGTTTTAAGGAGAGGAAGAGTGTACCTAATATTTTTGAAGCATAGAAGGCTATTATGTATTGTGATAAAGTAACTAAAGCTTGATAAAAAAAAACATCACTCACCAATTTCATCTATGTAGTTAAATTTAGTAGTGTGTTATAAGCATCAAAGGGTATAATAGATGTAAAACACACATTTAGAGATGTGGATATTTTACTTGGCATTGTTGGAGAGTTGGGTGTGACCAATCCCCAATACGATTTTTATAATTCAATGCAAATTGGGTGTAGTAACACCAAAGGAAGGGTTCTCATAAACTAATAGTTTTTACCTTGTATTACAAGGCAGTTATGCCTGTGTATCATACAATTACTTCCTAACTAATTTCTCTCCCTTTGTTTATACACTCTTCAAAATGTATAATATCATTGAGACTTTTCCACATATTCCTTCTCTAATAGTGGTATCAAACTATCTTTTCACATTCATGTTGTATTTTTGTGGAGCATCTAGTTGATGAATTCTCTTTTGCCTTTCTTGCTAGAAGTTTGTAATCAATTACATGTGTAATTTTGATTGTTTCTTTTTTGGTAAGTTTTTAACGAATTCTGCATGGATATCTACTTTTTTAGATAAAATATTTGGACCCATGCATAGGTTTTATTGGAATTTTTTAGGACAAAAACAACTAACAATGTTTTAGGAATTGGTGTAGTGAGCGTGGAGTGTGATCTAAAGAGTAGAGCCTGTAACTTGAGATGCCGTCATGTTGTGATAAAAATTAGAATATACAAAGACATCAAACCTATATATTTTTTCTATATTTAGTGTATTGAGAATTCATCAGTGATAATGATAGCCTTTGTATAAGAGGAGGATATGTTTTTGCATCTTTCCATACTAAATTACTCATGGAATATTACTCAATTTCTCTCAAATCATTGAAAACACTATACAAAGGAGTGTCATCATAAGAGACTATATCTAACTACTCAATCCTATTAAGGTTGTGTGCACAATTCTTCCTTTCATTAAAGACACAATCAACATTGAATAAATAATCATAAAGCATGTCAGCTCCGAAGTTGTTTATTTCTGATGCTCAGTTTCTCAAATGAACTAACTATACCGCTTGGAATAAAAATATGCACACCATTCTCAAGTTAAAAGAGCTTTGGGAACTCATCAATGTAAAAATTATTTGTCTCAACAATGTAGATGAGAAAAAAAGTATGAAAAGGCTGATTTAAAATCCTTGATGTTGATCACATTAAACATTTCTGATGAGGTGAAACCACACATACGATAAAATAAAAGCTGGCTAGTGATACTTTCTCCATTAATACAAATAAATTAATTTGAAATATATATCCTTCATCTACAATACAAGCTACATACATAAAGTATGAAATATGGCTAAAAAGTAGAGGAATTTTTATTTCCTGTGGCATAAATATGAGAAAAACTTCTAGTAATCAGAGGAAAGGTGGAAGACAAGCTAGTAGTCCATCTCACACTAAGAGCTCTTCCTTCCTAGTTCAATACATTTGTCACCACATTGCGAATTATAAAAAAAATATTTCATGTTTTCTGAATTGGTGAAATTTATACAAAAGGATGAAGTCATACAGATAGTGCATGAGGGTTTTGAAGAAAAATAATTGATCTTGATGCAATAAAATATGGAGCATGCACATGGGACAAAAAACGGGGTAGTGACCTATTTGTGTAGGAAAGTAATGTGGATGAAGAAAAATGGTGGAGGAGTGTGGAGACCTATTTCAGGAAGGTGGATATCTCTATCTACCTCTTGAAATAAATTTGATTTAGTGAAAATAGCACCAAACTTCTTGCAAATATATCTTCTTTTATGACACGTTAAAATTTAAAAATGGTGGAAATAAAGGAGAATTTTTCTATTTTTCTCAAGATTCTAGTTGGGAACATGCCCCATGTTCAAGTGAAGCATGTTCATTTGGTGGAGAAATAGATGGAGGTGGAAATAACATTATTTTGGGAAGCAATAAATGTAGAAGACTGTATACAGAGTGCGTTGAAGGACATGACAGTGGTGATGAAACATTTGGGGCAACCTTGGGAACCCAATGAGGCCATCATGTCATTCATATATGGTTTCTCACTCCAAGCACAAGAATCCCTCGACAACATTCTTCTAGAAATTTGCAAGAAATGTGGAAGGGTCGACGAGAAAATTGTTGTGTTTATAGATGGCATCAAAGATTTTCAAATTAATAAAAATATGTACATGTGTTTTGATTTCTTATGTATTATAATGCATTTCACAAGTCCATATACTTGAGCATCTGTGGTTTCCTTTGGGAGTTATGAGGTTTGTAAATTCAAATTTTACACATCTAACTCTCTTACAAATGTCAGTAAACAATCCAAAAGTTCCCAAAACCTAAACAATGTCTATATTCTTTCCCAAAATAGATATTTATAGTAGACTTTAATCCCAACAAGCCTTAGGATGAACTGTGAAATACTGAAAAAATCCTATGTAATGATCAGATTAGATTATGAAAAACTACGTCCTAAACCGTGACTCATGGAGTTGTGAGACTATTTCCATAAGGTACAAAGTGACCATAATTTCTTATATATTTAATAAAATAAATTTAAATTAGATTTTTTCACTTAATATTATTAGATTAAGTGAAAAATATATACTTAAACATTTATTTATGTAAATAAAAGGCTGAAACAAACACATACATTACCCATACACTAAGGAATTTGTACATGTTTTAGCATGTGCATATGCGCTTTAGGTTTTTGAATTACCAGACATATAATTCTAAAACATGAATGTGTTTTGCTTAAAATTTTCATTTCTATCAAATTTGTGGCCCCCCATTTCCATACACTTACCCATATTGTTAGCATGATTTATAATTACTTAACACCTTCTTCCATAGTTCTAGATAAGATAGTTACATAATAATGTAGAAAATTTCATTGTATTGATGTGTTAATGGAGGTAAAAAAATGTTATCTCTCTTCAACCATTTGTGTGTCTCAGAGACACACATATCAATTATACTTACTAGTTATATCTTTTAATCCTCATTTATAGAAAGTAAAAAATAATAAAATATTATATTAAAAATACAAAACTAGGATTTCCATTTTCCATTTTCATACATTTCATATATTTGAGTGTGACGATAATTTTAATATAGAACTATAAATATATGATATCCTTTAAGGCTTGATATTTATAATAAAATAAAGTAGTTACAGATACCTGAACCTATCGACATCACACGATTTATGTTTTATATAAGATAACACCTTCGGGGAATTTATAGAAAAGGGAGGTTTTATATGTCGAGATTAACTATACCATATCTCTAGAATATTAGAAATTCTTACAATCCTCTACTTGGAATATTTATACCAAACTTGAGCCATACCTACACTCTTGATATCTAACCAACTACTTTTATAATGATCATAGTCCTTACACAAGATTCAAATGCAAAAAATACAACACTATTTCTTACCTTGCACTACTTTATTCATTATAATATTGTTGTCTCTGGAAATATACTCTACGTTTTCATAGCCAAATTCAAATTTTTTGAGCTCATGCCCTTTGTTGGTTTCTAAGCCAAATTAGAGATTTAAGAAATTAGCAGAAGTCGTGCCCTAGAGCTGTTTAAACCTTTGTTTTTCTCATTTTGAAAAACTCCCCATTCCCCCATCTGTGCATGTAATATCCTCTTTGCAACCTTCATTTCTGATTGAAATTGTTCACTTGTTCTGTGACCTGGGTCTTCAAATCATTGTTTTACCTCCATGCCTCTGGTTAGTGGAGGAAATTCAAAAATTGGACTCAAAATGATGAAGTTCTCTTCATCTGTGTATTTTTCCCGCAGTAGGGATGACGAGTGTCTTTTTCCCATCAAATTTTGGCCCTAATTAATGCAAGTACATGGATAGATTCTATTTAAAGGGGAGGAACAGGATTTTTTGGTGAACTTGACACTTTTGGTTGCTTTTGGCAAAAATGGTAAATTTGCCCCACGGATCCAAAAAGCCGAATCGTCGTTGAAAAGTGTCACCTCAGTAGATGGCTCCATGTGTCACAACGATGCAACTCCAGGGTCAGATTCCAAGGGACAATATTCAATTAAGAAAATGACTCCATGTGTCCCAAGTATAAAATAAAGGTAAAATCAGCTGAGTATGGAAGGCTCAGCAGACGGCTCCACATGTCACAATGGCGCAACTCCATGACAAGGTAGAAAATGTCAATTACCAAATCAGTGCCAGATCGCCATGTGGTTGAAGGAATTAAAAAGTCAAAGCGGATGAGGTGGACCATCGGGGAACTTTTAGAAATTTAACCAAATTCCCAAAAGTGAAGTAAAAGTTATAAAATGCTCGCGGCTCTACCAAGTTCTCGGGTCAAAGGCATTGAAAAGTCAAAGTAGAAAAGTTGGCCAACAGAGGAATATTTGTTTTTGAGCCTTTTTGTAAAAAAGGTTAAAAGTTAAAAAATGATCCACAGCCCCGATCAGGGTATAAAGGAAAAAGTCAAAGTTGAAGCCAAGGGTATGAGAAAATCCAATGGTCTATATTTGAACAAGAAAATTGAATGTAATGGTTGCTTTGCAAGATCTGGTTTTAACCCACAATGAGCATTTTCTTCACAATAGATGAATTTAAAAAGGCATTGACGATTTGTGAAATTGTAATGGTTTCTTGCAAAGAATATAATGGCTTCTTGATGTCATTCAAAGGGGATGATTTTTTTTTTGAAAAAACCAGAGTGCTCTGTACCTGGAAAAGATAGAAAATGCCATTCTTCTTCTATTTTATTTACTTCCTCGAATTTCTTCCATTCTCAAGCAATGTACAAACTCTGCTCGAGCTTCAACAAGGAAATAATGAATATTTGCCTCCTTGATTAAGGAATTAATTAGTACTTTGTGACCAATGAGTTTCATTAAGTCTTGTAGCTTCTCCTATGGATTTGTTTTTCCACTAATTATAAATGCATGTAAGTGAAGTTTCTAATTGATGTGTGTGGGCATCTGATATTATACCCACAACATTATTTTTTCCTACCTCCATTCTCACTCCCTTTTCCCATCTTAGAAAAATTTTCTTCTCTAGTCAGAAATTGCTAGCTTTGCCACAGGGACAGTGGAGAGCCTCTGTTGGATCTCTAGTCAAAAGACCCACCAATCAAAACCACTTTTTCACGCATGCACATATGAAATATGCACTATTCGATTAGAGGGACTTAGATTCCCATAGTGTTGGCCTAAAACCCACAAATTTGTTGACAAGGAAAAATTTCTCACCAACAGTTTTTGGCGCCCACCGTGGGGCATATTTTGTAGCATTTGCACCTAAAAACGACCTTAAGGTCATAAAATACAAAAAATATCCTAGAAGAAAAGTTCCTAGAGATTAAATAATCACACAGACTACATGGATGTAAATCATGGCTATTCTGGGAAATCCTCTTGTTGAGAGACTTGGTTTACTCTTTCACATCCAAGAAGACATTGCTTCCGATTTGATAGAAGCTATTTGGCATAAGAGAAAAAGTTTCAATCAATAATTCATTTCCATAAGGATTCTGGACCTGGAAGAGGAACGCGTTGTCAAACTGGAAAGGTAGAGACAAATTCCAGCACCCCAAAGGAGAGCATAAACTTTCAAGTTGGCAGATAGAAGATACACCCAGAAATTGAGGCAAGGAAGAAAAATTGATCCCACATTTGAAGATCTTGAAAGAGAGGCTGTTGCTGAGGAGGAGATAAAGGCTCAACTTGAAGAAATAGAAAGACTCCAAATCGAAGCAAAAGAAAGAGTAGCAACAGAAGCAGCCTTAGTAGGACTAGAGGATAGAAACAAGAATAGAATAGGTGATTGTGAGAATGAGAAACATAGGCCCAACGTACCATGGGGAAGAAATACCGGTCCACGGGCTCTTGTTCAAACCACTCCATGAGCTCCCAAGAGGCTCAAGAAAGAACTTCCCAAAAATCAAAGGGGATGGTTCTAAGCTCCTAGAAGAACATGTAGCATCATTCCTCATTGCTTATGGAGTGTTGGGAGTTGAAGATGAAGATTTTTCAGTTAGGCTCTTTGTGGAGTCACTCTAAGAAAATGAAGTTGAATGGTTCTACATGTTTCCCCCAAGATCGGTCACATGCTAGGAAGATATAAGAAGAAGTGCGTTTGAACATAGGTTCAAGAGAACAAAGTATTGTTATGACCTACTGGTCCAATTGGTTCAGATGAAGAAGGAGACCTCCAAATCAATGAGAGATTTTGTAGAAAGGTATGATAGGTTGACAAGGAGGATCCCAGAAGATGTGTTACCCTTTGAAAAAAAATTGAAAATATTTTTCATCAGTGCTTTGCAACGAGAATTTGGTTTCTTCCTCAAAAGAGCCCAACCAAGAACCTTGAGGGATGCTAAAGACTTCACAATTGATAATGATGATAATCTAATTATTTCTAGCAAATTGAAAGGACAAAAATGGGAAGCAAAAATGTCAGAGTTCAAATCCAGTCACCATGAATCCAATGTTCCAAAAAATGGAAAATGACCTAGTTCCTTTGAAGAAGCAGTTATCACAAATCACAATGAGGAATGCTCCAAGGAGATCAAATCTTCGTGACAGACTAGGAATTTCTCCACCTCCTCATAGGATTGCTCTTAAAACACCACCAGTCAATGTTATCTATGACACTAGAGAATCAAAAGAAGGAACAAACATTGAGGAAAATGAAGAAGAAAGGGTGGACGACTACGAAAACTATCTTAAAATTGAAGAGGTCGGCATGCACAATGGTTTCATTGAATGCGTTGATGATGAGGAGGAAGGTGATGAAGAAGCTCCAAGTTTTTCATGTTCTATTTTCACTCGTGCACAATCCAAGAATGGTGTTTCGGTCTCAGTAGTTAAAACTAAGAGTAGGAAGAACAAAGAAGATAGCTCTTCAAATCCTCCACAAAACAAGATCATCAACAAAGGATCACCATTACCACCTTCCATGGAATCAACCAAAGAGAAACCAGATTCACTGGTTGTCAAGGATCACATTTTTTGTGCCAAATAAGTCATCTGATTCTCCTCTCAACCCAAAATTTGTTAAGAGCGATTCTCTTCTTAATATTGGTTCTGCAAGAACATCTAAATTTCAATCGAGGGCTACACCCTCACCTCCTTCCAAGCCAATTGCTACATTTGAAAAGGATAACCCAACACCAAAAGTAACAAAACCTCTACATTTAAGCCTCATCCACTGTTGGAACCTCTTCCTCATCTACCATAGCTCCATTTGACTTTGTGGAACATGCAAGAAAAACAAAAAGTTCAACTCTCTGAGATTGAATACCTATAAACACATCCTATCCAATTTGACAGATTCATCAAGGCAATCCGGGTAGGTAACTCTATACCCTAAATATATAATTCTAAAGGCTTACTTCCAACACCATCCATACCACCTTCTCAAAACATGCTAGCCCTTAGTGCTTCCAACACCAATAGAGTTGAGCCTTTCTACGTGTCACTTCTCATCAAAGCCTTCCAGTTGAACAATTGCATCATAGACTCTGGAGCCTCAGATAATGTGATGCCAACAAAATTTACAAATGCTCTTGGCCTCACTTTGACCCGGGAAAATGGCACATGTTATTCAATGGAATCCAAACAAGTTCCATTATTAGGAAGATTCAAGGATGCTCAGGTTGCACTAGTTGATTACCCTAACAAGAAGATACTCTTGACCATTTTGGTGGCATATATCCTAGCATCTTTTGGTATGCTTTTGAGTAGAATTTTTTACAGAGACCTAGGTGGATAAATAAAAATGGATTTGTCATCTGCAACTATCCCATTGAAAGGAGAACTGAAGAAGGTGCTGCTATTTAGGAAAATGAAATTCACAGTAAGGAAATCGGATGATCCAAGAGCTAACATCACAAACGGAAGAGAACTTGCCACTCCTCATGGAGGAAGAAGAAGATCAGATTTGGACAATGGAGTTTGACGGAAGTCATTACAGAGTAGGTTCAGGAGCTGGTGTAGTATTATACTCTCCCTCCAATGAGATATACCATTTTTGACTATAAGTTGTAATTTGATAATACAAACAATATTATAGAGTACGAAGCGTTGTTTTTAGGCATGAATGTAGCAGAGGACAGGGATCAGGAAGCTGAGATGCAAAGGTGATGCTGAGATTTTGGTGAAGCAGGTCCACCAATAATATCAGTTAAAAAAAATCCAAGGTTCAGGCATTATAGAAACAGAGTGTGGGAATCCATTGAATCCTTTGATGTATTCTCCATTAAACCTATGCCTAGGGGGTAAAATGAAAAGGTTGATTCTATATCTATGTCACCTTCCTTAGTGACACCTCATCCTTATTTTGGCAAAGATAAGGTGACCATTGAGATGGTTTTCAGACCTAGTGTACCAGACAATGCAAATCACTGGCAAGTCTTCAATGATGATAATCAGATCCTAGCCTTCTTAGAATGAAGGGATAATTTCAATAATCTGTTCTTTGAAGGAATTGAAAACCCACACCCTGAATAATTCCCCAAAGAAGAGAAGGAAGGAATTGAGGGAATTGATGAAGAGGGGGTAATTAAATTGAAAGGAAACAAATACCCAAAGGCCAAGTTTCTTTGGAAGATCTCTTTGACAAGCATGACAGGTTCATCCAAGAGAAAGAAAAATAGTCTTCTCGGTGCCCATATGATTTTGATCAATAAAAAATTGGCACTTCAGAGGATCCAAGGATGGTTAACATTGGTAAATGCTACTCACCAGAAGAGAAAAGAATTTTTATCTCTTTGCTAAAAAGTACTTAGATGTCCTGACCTACTCCTATGATGAACTCAAGTATTTTCAACCAAAGGAAATGCATCATTCCATTCCTTTGAAGTAACGAGGCAATCCCTTTAGCTAAAAAAAAGGCCCTACAATCCAAATATTGTTGATTGTATCAAAGAAGATGTGACAAAGATGCTTAATGCTAGAATCAATTTCCCCATCCACCATTCAACATGGGTGGCTAACATTATGTCAGTAAGGAAGAAGAATGGGGAAATAAGGATTTGTGTAGAATTTTGAAATCCGAATCAGGCATCTCTCAAGGACAACTACCCTATTTCAATCATGGATCATATTTTGTAAGCAGTCACTGGATCTGAGATGCTCTCTTTACTTGATGGATTCTTAGGGTATAACCAAATCAAGGTGGTAGAAGAGGATTGCAACAAAACAACCTTCACAACACCCTAGGGAAATTTTCCCTACAACAGAATGCCTTTTGGCTTGATCAATGCTGGGGCCACTTTCCAAAGAGCAATGGACTTGGATTTCAAATATTTGAAATATAGCATTCTCATTTACCTTGATGACCTCACGGTTTTCTCAAAGATGAGGGGAGAGCATATCAGTCATTTAGAGTAAGTCCTTGCAAGGTGTAGGAAACATGGCCTTTCTCTAAATCCAAAGAAGTGCATTTTTGGAGTCACAGAAGGTAAGTTGTTAGGACACATTGTGAACAAACATAGAGCACACATTGATCTCGAGAGGGTTAGATCTATCCAAGCATTAGCCTTACCAACCAGTAAAAAGGGAGTTCAATCATTCTTTGGAAAGGTAAAACTTCCTTCGTCATTTTGTGCCTAAGTTTTCTGAACTAACTAAGCATATAACTTCCATGATGAAGCCTCAAGAAAATTTCAAGTGGAATAAGGAGGGAAAAACAACATTTGAGAATATCAAGAAATCCATTGCCAAAGCTCCAACTCTTGTATCTCCATATTTCAACAAGGAGTTCATCATGTATTTCTATGCATCAGAACATACAGTCTCTATTGTCCTTGTGTAGAAAAATGATGAAGGCTTGGAAGCACCCATTGCTTTCATGAGTTGTCCTTTGAAAAATCATGATCTAAAGTACATCCAACTGGAGAAGCATGCCTATGTAGTGGTTAAAGCTGTTAAAAGTTTTAGATTCTACATTCTCAATTCCCATACAATGGTGATGGTCCCTGGAAGTGCAATCAAGTCCATTTTGACTCAACAAGATCCTAGGGCTAAGAGAGGAAGTTGGATTGCAAAGACCCAAGAGTATGACTTGGAGATTAGGCCCTCTAATATGGTAAGAGGAAATGGTTTGTGCAAGCTGATTGCTGAAGATGAAGCTCTCAAATCTCAGCAGGGAGAAAAGGATGATGTTTTCCCAACCTATTCAGAAGACAGTCCACAAGTGCTCTTTGTCACCACTACTGATGAGTGGTATGCGGATATTGCTTACTACCTCACTTATGGAGAATTTCCTCCTCATCTTGACTACAAAAAAAGAAGGAAACTCAAGCTAAAGGTAGACAAGTTTGTGATTTAGAATCATGCACTTTACAAGAGGGGCTTGGATGGTTGTTTCCTCAAGTATGTAGACAAGGAGCAACAAGAAAAGTTACTCAGGGCATATCATGATCAAACTTGTGGTGGACATTTATTAGAAATGGTAACTACACATAAGATTCTCAGGGGGAGATATTATTGGCCCTCCATCTTTGCAGATACTCAAGATTGGGTTTCCAAATGTAAAGCATGCTAATAATTTGTTGGAAAGAAACAACTAACTGCATTTCCACTCAAGCTTGTGGTGATTAAGAAACCATTTCTGCAATGGGGGATAGATTTTATTGGTGTTTTGAATCCTCATTATAGTGTAGGGTATACTTATTTACTCACTGCAAATGATTACTTCACTAAATGGTTGGAAGTCATTCCAGCCAAGCAAGCCAGCTCTGAAATAGTCTGCAACTTCATGAAGGAGAATATCATTGTCCATTTTGGAGTACCACAGAAGATTTTTGTTGGCAATGCCACCTATTTCTCTTCAAAGGAGCTCAAAAAGTTTTGTTATGGTTTTCGAATCTCCTTATCTCACTCTTGTGACTACTACCCATAGGGCAATGGTCAAGCTGAGTCAAGCAACAAGAACATTGTGATTATTGTTCGTAAGCATAGTAGATGAGAATCAAAGGAACTGGCACAAGAAGTTGTATGATGCATTGTGGGCTGATAGGATCACTCCTAAGAAGGCAATAGGTATGTCACCTTTCAAAATTTTGTATGGAATTGAGGAAGAGATTCCTCTCACAATTGATATTCTAGCTCTTAAGCTGTTGTAAGAAATAGAAGATGGTCAGTACAAAGACTCCATTGACACGAGGATCCTCTTCCTGGAGAAGCTAGAGGAAAGTAGATGCTAAGTGGTGGATAGAATTAAAGAACATCAGTTGAAAGTGAAGAAATTTTTTGACAAGAAGACCAAAGCAAGGAACTTCAAAATTGGAGATTTGGTCCTGTTGTGGGACAAGAGAAGAGAACCAAAGGGGAGCCATGGAAAGTTTGATTCATTGTGGCTGGGCCCATTCCAAATTCATGGAGCTTGTGGTGAGAATGTTTTTCTCCTCTCTTACTTGGATGGAATGCCATTGGAATTTCCTCAAAGTGGGCAATACTTGAAACTGTATCATCAGTGAAAGCGGGTTGTCCCTTCACCTGTACCATAGGTGATTTGCGTAGGTGTTTTTTTCCCTTTTATATTGTGTGGTTTTGGTTTTAGTTTTGTTCGGTTTTTGGTTGTGTGTGGTTTAGCTTGTGTTTTCCTCCTTCTTCCATTCTTTCTCAGAATTGTACATGACTCTGCAAGGCCCAATGGATAAAGCACTCGTCAACGTAATATGTTTTGAAACTTGAGATTTTGGATCCTCACGTCGTGCCCTAGCAATGCCTAGTTCATGTCATGTCCCCAAGCTAGAGACAATTGTTGTCTCCCGAAAAATACTCTGTGTTTTCATAGCCAAATTCAAGTTTTTTGAGCTCATGCCCTTTGTTGGTGTCTAAGCCAAATTAGAGATTCAAGAAAATTAGTGGAAGTTGTGCCCTAGAGTTGTTTAAACCTCTATTTTGCTCATTTTGAAAAAATTCCCCATTCCCCAGTCTGTGCACATAATATCCTCTTTGTAACCTTCATTTCTAATTGAAATTGTTCACTTGTTCTATGGCCTGGGTCATCAAACCATTTTTTTGCCTCCATGCCTCTGGTTAGTGAAGGAAATTCAAAAATTGGACTCAAAATGGAGAAGTTCTCTTCATCTATGTATATTTTTCCCATAGTCAGGGATGATGGGTGTCTTTTTCCCATCAAATTTTGGCCCCAATGAATGTAGGTACGTGGTTATATCCTATTAAAGGGGAGGAACAAGATTTTTGGTGAACTTAACACTTTTGGTTGCTTTTGGCAAAAATGGTAAATTTACCCCATGGACCCGAAAAGCTGAATCACCGTTGAAAATTCTAACCTCAGTAGATGGCTCCATGTGTCGCAATGACGCAACTCTAGGGGAAGATTCCAAGGGAGAATCTTCAATTAAGCGGATGACTCCACATGTCCTAGGTATAAAATAAAGGTAAAATCATCTAAGTATGGAAGGCTTAGTGGAAGGCTCCATGTGTCGCAACGACACAACTCCATGATAGGGTATAAAAGGTCAATTACCAAATCAGCGCCAGATCACCATGTGGTCGAAGGCATTGAAAAGTCAAAGTAGACAGTGGGTCATCGAGGGCACTTTTGGAAATTTAACCAAATTACCAAAAGTGAAGTAAAAGTTCTAAAATGCTCCGCGGCTCCGCCAAGGTCTCGGGTTGAAGGCATTGAAAAGTCAAAGTGGAAGAGTGGGCCAGCGGAGGAAATTGAGTTTTTGAGCCTTTTTGTAAAAAATTGATGAAAAGGAGTTAAAGCCCGTCAAATGATCTGAGGTTTTGAGCCTTTTTCCCAATAAAGGTTAAAATGTCACAAGTTGAAGCCCGTCATGAAAAAATCTCAAAGAATGAAGTCACACCATCCTGAAAATTCAAAGTGGGAGAGCGGGCTAGCAGAGGAAATTGAGTTTTTGATCCTTTTTCCAAAAAAGGTTAAAATGTTGAGAAAAGGGGCATGACCCCATTTCCAATCAGAAGCAAGCCATGTGTCTAAGTTGAAAATTCAAAGCGGGGGTGCAGGCCAATTTGTTCCAAATTTCCAAATCTCTGAAAAACCACAAAATGAAAAGGGCTTCCCTCGTAACTACCCTAATCCCTTTCTACCAAATGGATGACCCGATTTCAGAGTTAGAGGGAAAATATAACGTTGTATAATTAAACTGGAAAATAAAATGTAACGGTTTCTTTGTAAGATCTGGTTTTAACCCACCATGAGCATTTTCTTCACAACAGAGGGATTCAAAAGGCATTGAGGATTTGTGAAGTTGTAACGGTTTCTTGCAAAGAATATAATGGCTTCTCGACGTCATTCCAAGGGGTGATTGATTTTCAAAAAAACCAGAGTGCTCTTGTACCTGGAAAAGACAAAAAATACGTCATTCTTCTTCTATTTTCTCTTCTTCCTCGAATTTCTTCCATTCTCAAGCTATGTACAAACTCTTCTCAAGATTAAATAAGAAAAGAAGGAATTTTTTCCTCCTTGATTGAGGAATTAATTAGTACTTTGTGACCAATGAGTTTCATTCGGTCTTGTAGCTTCTACCACGGATTTGTTTTTCTTCTTATTATAAATGCATGTAAATGAAGTTTCTAATTGATGTGTGTGGGCATCTGATATTCTACCTACAACATTAGTTTTTTTCCTACCTCCATTCTCACTCCCTTTTCCCTTCTCAGACAAAGTTATTCTCTAGTGAGAAATTGCTAGCTTTTCCATAGGGACAGTGGAGTGCCCCTGCTAGATCTCTGGTCGAAAGACCACCATTGAAATCCACTTTGTCACACATGCACATACGGAAGCTACACCGTTCAAGTAGAGGGACTTAGATTCCCATAGCGTTGGCCTGAAACCCACCAATTTGTCCATCTATTTTTGTTTGTTTTATGCTTCTACGTATTGTGTCATTTTACTACTCTAGGAAATTATATAGTGTACACTTTATGAACATTTATAAATCAAGATGATATACATAGTTATTTGTTGTAGGTAATGTGATCTTGTTTTATTTGACTACTCTAGGGACTTGTGTGGCGCATGCTTTTACTGCTACACGATCTTTTCTGATATGAATAATCTAGGAAATTATTTGTTGTATGTTTATCTACTTTGTAATATTCTACAATTTGACTACTATAGACACTTGTATGCTCTATGTTTTGTATGTTTTTTGATCTTGTATGATATATAATCTATTTATCTATATAATTTAATTACTATAATATAATAAGCTTTGTTTTATGCTTTTTTCTCACTACAATATTATTTTCTATGATGTATGTTTTATATGCTCTTGTATTCTCTATGCTTTATTTTCTCTATGAAATTATATGATCTATATCCTAATTTTTCATATGTTACCATGGCTATACACATGATATTTAATTATTTATTTTCTATATATGATAGCGGACGTCACGTACCTATCATTTGTTTGCATGTTTCATGAAGACATTACTTGCTACATATTTAGATCAAAATAAATATCCTATTCCATTTATGTTTTTTGATATTAAGTTCATGTTTTTAGATACACATTTCTTATGATACAGTTTACTTATAAAAAACATGGAACATGTTACACTTTATTTAGAACATATGGATTATTGATAAACTTTCTTATCACATGTTTCTATATTTGGGCCCAATAGATGACACCTATTTCATTTTAAATATTTGTTAGAATGCATTGCTTATTATATACTAGATTATACCACATTTTTTATATATCTCTTGTTTTAAATGCTTTTTATGTAACAATTAATGTTACATGCTTGTCTTCAGTCCCATTGCTTGATACATTTTTGCAATTATATCATTGACTATTACACACTTCCTTTAACACATTGATTTTTTTTTGTTATTGTTTCTTTATGCATAATATTTGGACATAGATTTTATATTTCATGCACAAGTTAACAAATAAATATCACTGACATTGGTGAAGCTATCATTTCTTTTCATTTATAACTATATAGTATGGGCTTATCTTACCATGTTGTAACATGTTTTTCCATAGGCCACTATATGCATTATATGTAAAGCCACATGTTTTTGTAGAACTACTCTGTCAGTCTATGTTACATTATTTTTTTAAATAATTACATATACTCATGATATACTTCACAAATTATGATAAATTCTTTTTGATTCTATGATTATGATATATAATACAAATTACAAATTAATCCATGTTAGATTGTATAAAACATATGATTTACATCATTGATGTACATTTATATGTATTTTATCTCATCAAAAACCTTCACAATATACATAAAATAAATACATCATTATATTAATGGCCACATATACCGACTTTTGAATCATGTTCCATGTAATGCCCACAAATTTCTACGCACTAAAACTATGACAAACCTCATTAATTAATCAAGAAAAATTACGGGAATTTTTTTTGAAAGGTTACCAAGTCAATACACTTTAATTACGGTTAATTAATCCCACATATTTGGAAGTAGTTGTATCTAAATTAATAATTAAATTTTATTAATTTATTTCCACAATAATTTCGGATTTAAATCCTCTCTATGGTTTCCATTAATTCAATTTAAATATATTAACTAAGTAAATCTCATTAATTTACCCTTTTTAAAGAAAAAACCCTATGAAGTTATAAAAGGGTCATCTCGTAATTTGGTTTAACCTAACACCCAATCCATCATATAGTTATTTAACTATATATTTAGATTCTAAATAATTTAATTCTTTTATGTCATCATCTAATTGTCCATGCGAAATAATATTGGTTCAATCCCTAAATCAAAAATCATTTAATTATTTATCAAACTATAATAAAAAGGGTCCCACTTATCCTAACCCACTAAGTGGCCCCATTCACTTATTACCCATACCTTTTATTTACAAAACCCATTCCATTAAAAATGTTAACCACTTGAAATTTTAGGGACAATTTGTAACCATTGGATTAGATATATTAGGACCCTTAGATCTTGGTTGACCCAACAAGCCCTAAAAAACCTTATGGGATTCTTTTATGCTCCTTTAACCCTAATTTATTTTCATTTTCATAGTTTTTTTATAGGTTTGGGGAGTGGAGGCCATGGAGCTAAGGAGAGAATATGGAGGATTTTTTTTTTTTGCTTAGCTTAGCATGGATATAACCACAACTAGGGTATACATATATATTATATAAACAAATATGCCCTCTTTTTTTGTTATTATTTCCAATAATACACACACACATGTGTGTGTGTGTGTGTATGCATGTGCACGCGCATGCGTGCACACACACACACACACATACACACACACACACACACACACACACACACACACACACACACACACACACACACACATGCACGCATATCTCTCTTTGTGTGTGTATTTATATATTTCATTATTATTAACATTTCATTATTTTATTTACAAATCGAAGCACCTATATTTGGTCCATAGATAAGGGTATTACAATGGCCAAATGGGCATTTTATTATATATATATATATATATATATATAAGATATTGATTCTTCCGTAAGAACTGGGGCTTTGTGTAAAATAATGGCAACATATATTAGAAGTTATGGGTTTGTAATATTATGATGGGGCGCTCCCTCCCTTACCCAATGTATCAGTTAGTAAGGGGTCATGTTGGCCTTAAGGCCTCAACCAATGTTAAACAATACCCTTCTTTCACAGCCAAATCCATATGCATTTCAACATTTGATTTGTTTTTATATTATTATTTGTTTCAAATAAACCAAAACTCTACACCAATTCCTAGATAATTTTGTTAATATATATTCCCTTTTCTTATATATTTCTTCATCAAACAACCCCACTTGATTCATATTCCTTGGGGCATACCCCAAGACAATGAAGTAGGTCCATAGGTTAAACCATTCCATGGTGCATCACATGACCCTATTCCACATATTACGACATTAGAACCAACATAACAAATCTGTTTCAAATGCCAAGGGGTAAAAATCCCAAGCCTTGGGCTAGGCTATAAAACCTTTAAACTTGAAAAGAAAATTTTAATGTAGGTAAAGAAAATGGACAAATATCCATAGTTAGTGTAAAAATCTGCATGTTAGTGCAACAACCAAATAAAATTCCCAAAATGTAAGAACACATCAATCAAGGAAATTGTTGGTTGTTGCAAGAAAAAAAGGAAAATGTTAAATTTATGAATAAAATACATACATAGAAATAGCACATAACAATAACTATATGGCCTTATACATCCACCAGAGGGGTACTCAATGAGTTGTTGGAACTCATACATTGAGCCTAAGCTCACAAAATAACATATAAAAATAAAACAACTCTCGTCATCTCTATCTGAATCATCCCTCTGCCGCTTCGACAAGGTTCAACATAGTCAAAATCATATAGGATTATTCGGTGGGCAACCCACATAGGAAAGAGTATGGGATGTTAATAGGCATAAGTTAAGCCTAAGTAGGTACAAATCCACAATATACTGAGCAAGCTCAAAGTATAATAAATAGATAGAAGTGGGTTTTCAGCCTATATAAGACTCCACATCATCACTCATACTCGGGTCAAGATTATGAAAACTTAGTCCACACCTCCTCTCTCCATACATACACTATTAATAATTTCTCCCCTTAGGGTTGTCTAGTGTAAGGTTCACAACATAACACATAACATAACTAAATGACTAACACAAATGGTGATTCACGCACATTAACCATAACATCTTACACATGGTATATATAAAATGTATAAACACAATAATTACTTTCACATGTTACAGTACATCACGTTTCCACATATAATACACCCAAAGTGCAAGTACTTTCCAACAAGGTTCATATGTTCACCATATTCCCCTAAATCACGACATGAACCATCACATATTACACAAGTTATATGCATGATGAACACAGTGAATAACATTACAACATAAAATCAATTGCAAGACACCATGGTAACACACACAATTCATCACTACATGGTGGCGGAATTACAATACAGTCCAATGCACTATACAATAATCTTTTCATACAACCAATAAGCACATCATCTACATATGATATAATAACAAGACACTCTGCAATCCATAATAAAATTATTTCAACACACACCCAAGGCAGCACATCACAAATGAAATCCTCATTGAATCCACAAAAAAATGAGAGCAATTACTCTCATCATAAGCACATCAACAGGATAAAAAACACACACTAAGTGACATGCACCACATGTGTGTTTATAATATCAAAACTACAATGTTGATCACATAACAACATACATCACATTACTCTTTCAATATCCACCACGACCATATAAAACCATGACAACTCCAATCTGTCCCAGAGGTTCAAGAACATGAAAATTTACTTTGTTACCAAATGTAACACCCACATTTTACACACACATATACAACACTAAAAATACCAGAATAATTTTATTTTGACTTACATTGCAGTACATATGACACCACATGTGATAACCTAGGACAATACACAACATATGATATGTTTGCACAAACATTAACCCACGTAGATCAAATGAAACCACATGATGCACATCAAGGCCACAAATGACAAGGCACAACATAACGATTATAAAACAGTATAAAACTTATAGATAGGGTCGTCCAATAACATGATAATTTTAGACTTACACATTTATTACAATAATTTAAGTTAAGATCTAGGAAGGCTCATAATATGTGAATCATACATTCCTTTTCCTTTTGCTATATTTCATTTATATAGTTTTAAAATTTAAATAACGATATATCTCATTGCATAAGGATCATTGACATTATTTTAAATGCTTGTTTTATTCACTAATTTTCTATAAGGGTATTTATTTACACACAAAAATATTTACATACACATAGGGCTACTAGGTATTATCCCTAAGACTCAATCCTAAGGGCATGCACCCTAATATTATTTCATACCTTCGTTACGCAACAAAACAACTATGAGTGCAAAGGAGTAAAGGTTCGCATGTTTTATCAAGTATTTAGGGTCAAGTTTCTTTATCATTACAATGAAGGTCATGTTTCACTTAACTCATGGAATAACATCTCACGATTACATTTCCCAAGGACAAACACCAATTATTGTTTTTATAGTAGTTATGTTTTGACAATTAGTTAAGGATTCAAAGGCTCCTAACATGGCAACATACTTCCTTATTTTTGTTACTATATTAGGTTTCTAGAGTATCATATTAGGTCTAACTTAAGAGGTTTTACTGCCCCCTAACTAGGTGCATATACCTATTTGTAATGAATTATGTAGACTATTTGTTAATAGGGCATTTATATCCTAAATGACACCACTAGTCCCTGTCTTAGGGGATTTATCTCTAGGAACATGATCATATTTTCACATAAGACGTCCATTACATAATAGGACAAGTATGAGAGAAAGATGGATTTGTTCATTGTTTAAAATGTTAAGGTTGACATTAGATTTTACACAATGTAGATCCATTTTATCACTAGACGATGGCTTAAACATGTTATATGAATGGTCTAAATTTAACCTTTCTCCAAGCGTGTCATCTTATGGTTACATTTTCACAAACTAATCATAAATTATTATTTTTTAATTTTCATAGTTAACTCTTAGAATTGAACCCTAAAACCCAAATGACAATTGAGATTTGGTATCGGGTTCATTTATGATCCCAACTCCTAAAGTTGATTGTTAAGGTTACTTGGCAATCTTTGTCACTCAACACATGTGTCACTCTAAGAGGGTTTTACACTATGTTGGAGTTTGGATACCCTTAGAGTACTTCCTTAAGAAAATCACATTCCCCTTACTACACACACCACTATCAAACCTAGGAGGGGACAACATACCCAAGACGATGTTTTACCATGTTGTTCCTAACTATCGGGTAAACGACAAGGTCGCTAGGCATACAAGATATGATGATAAAATCAAACTTATGATCTTATTTGCTTAAGCTAGAAGGTTTTATAAAGCATAAGGATTTAATTTAATTCTAAGGCTTAGTTTTCTATGCTAAAAGATTCACATATGAAGGGTAGTTACACATGAATTTCATACTAGGGTTGATTATTTTGGTTAAATTTCTTTATTACATTTTGAAAGTAAGAGACACCACACACCAATTATTTAATATTCGATTGCACAGTGGAATTACACTATAAGCTATTAAATTCAATTTCATTTAACACATTTATCTAAATTTTACAATAATTTTTTTTTGAATCAAATAACACCCATGTTTAGATGAACATTTCCCTTAAACACTAGTATCTTCAAAATATTACAAAATAATCATTTATAAACCTTTTAATACTTTACAAATGTTAAACTATCCTCTACAATATCACTTAACATATGTATCCAACCCCTTTTCTTTACGCTATGTAAATCTAAATCAAAATAACACCTACATAAATACATATCTCCCAAAGAACCCCTAAAACTAGCATCTAATTCATATTACAAAATCTCAATAATGAGTCTTTACTGTAATATAACAAACACACACACACACAAATATATATATATATATATATATATATTCATTGAAATACATAAATTACAATAATGCACAATGAGTTAGAACCATGTCATTTCACCATCCTACTTGCATCCTACAAAACCATGTGAGCATGAATTCAATGATAAATCATTGGCATGACATCCACCTAGATTTAGCATAATTAACGTTTTTAGTTTCCCATTTATATAATAATTACAATAATTTTCACTCTAAAGGAGAGGGTTATAGACACACATTTATTTCATTTTCTTTCACTTCATTTTGCAGCTAAGGAGAGAGAAAGAGATAGGGAAGAGAGAAAAACACTATTTTTCCAAAAGTCAAATTTCATGTGTCAAGCCACGAGGTAGAGCTTCAACATTTATTTATAAGTGTCAATAATTTTCCATGATGGTCAACTAACTTGACTAGGTTCCTACAAATTTACTTTTACATTTTCCTACTAGTTGCGAGAACGCCCCATTTTGACTTGGAGGCTAGGAAACCACATTTTATAGATGTATTCTGTTGGATGATGCACAACGAGAAAAATCCTACGTGTCCTCCTATATACCTAGAACTCACAAGAACCAACATAATTTGAAACTGGTGAATGGTTATCAATTGGTGGCTAGGTTTCCTGAGCCACCGGTCATAATCGGTCTAGTTGCAACAACAACCAATTTTAACTCGTCTAAATCTCACCAAAATCAGCGGACACGAGTACCAATTTTTTACACCCCTGGGTTTAGTAATGCATGAGGTTCTGGTCGCGACATAGTTGAGGTTCGAATTGTAACTTAGTAGAAAATCACAAGGTGTTGTTTTATTGATTGCAATAGTCATCTCGTTAAAATGTCCAATTATTTGAGTATTTAATAGCTTAATACTTTTACTTTATTGTAAATGAATAACCAAATCATATGAATATTATAATATATAAAGGTAAGGATACCATGTCTAACAATATTAACGTTTGTAGTACAAGAGGTGATCAACGTCCTTGAGGATTCCATATCCTTAAAAAAACCCAAAAGAGTACTTGGGGATTTCATCAATGAAAGTGATTCGTGTAGAGGCACCAAAGGAGGATTCTCATCAAAGCTCACGAGTAACTCCAACCCTTGATGTGCATTGTTTAGAAGACGAATCATCAACATGAATAAAAGGGGATTCAATGGTAAAGTGAGAAGAGAGAGAATCCTTCTACCAGGAAAAATTACCCTCACTTTTGCACTTGGATTGCTTGTAATCCTCAATTAATGTCTACTTTACAAACATCTATGACAAAAGACAGCTAATCTTTCATAGTGCAGTATTTAATTCCATACCCCTTCTCACATATTTAGGTTAATGTTGTCAAGGACATCAAGGGGGGCATCCAAAAACAACTAAAATTTGAGCATAAGTGGTGTGTAAAAATTAGGTAATACCATTGTCTTATTTTTCAAAAAATCCCAAAGTGTTACCAATGACTTCAAGGTAGGGTTTGTTCCATAGTTGTAAGGGAAGATGAAAATTTTTGACCTAGATAGGAAATGTATCAAAAGGGTATTTTAATCAGTCAAATAAGGGATACCAGGTTTATTCATGAGTCCATGATCCCCCAGAACCAATATAAATTCTGGACAACATCGCAATCTTCACAAGATTCATAAACAACAATGAAATATGCTCTAGAGTAAGGGTAAATCTCAACCTTACCCTTGATTTTAGAGCTCCACCTTTGTATGATCCCTTCACGTAGTTGATCCATCTTTTTCGAGAGGCAATTGAAATGGAAAATAAGGCCAAGATTTCCATAGTCCTTTTCTAGACCCATAACTTATTGAATTAGATCTTCATCAAGTTTGAGATCAAGGATATTAAGATCTGGTTTGAGGGGCTACCTCACCCTTTGAACTCCCTTAACATTTCAAATAAAAATGACAGTAAAGGATTTATCAATGATGTTTGTTGTTCTTCCTCATTATGATTGACTTCCTTCCCTTGACATCCCTTATTACCACAATCTCCTCCATTCTCATATGCATCCACATCTAGGTTTTTACCACCCCTCTCCCTCCTTTGGCCTTCTTATGAGGGCTTTGAATGTCTATTTTCACACCGCCATCAATCCTAACTGTAGCATCATCGCAGACACGAAGCATTTTTTAAGGGGGCTCGCTACAGGGTTCCTAGCAAGGCTCGCGTATGGTGTATTTGGAATAGGAAGATATTTATGTGACTCAATCATAAGTGAGGTTTAGATGACCCTTCATGTACTAAATGCATCCCTCCAAGATCAAGATGAGAAGAAATACCACCACTAAAATTTGGATAGTAAACACTTTTATCATACAAAAGCTATGAACTTGAGTGGTGGAGGAGCACTTTCTCTAAGTGGGACATGGAGGTGGGCATGGTTCCTTAATGTCTGCCAAACGATCCTTATTCGAAGCTCCCCGTTGTGTTTGGCTTGGTCCGCATGGAGAAGTTTGACTCCTACCTCAAGGTGTCCGCATGACTACTTATTTAAAATTGTCCAATAGACTAAATGGGAATGAAACTTGTGTTGATGATTACAAAGTACTCGTAACTCACCAATAACCCAAGACCTTGAGTATAGTATTTTTTCATTTAAATTATGTTTTTTCTTACATCATCATAACAATATATTTTCACCATTTAAATGATTACAATGATAAAATTGTGTATATTCCATAAAGATTCCATTATATTTGGGTAAATTTAGAGGAGCTTATATAATTCAAATTATACACAAATGGTCAATGACTGTTTGGTGTATTGGTAAAGTTGTTTGGCTCACAAAGAGCCCACCAAGAATCGTTTCTTGTTGAATACAAAGGCCTCAATGTTGTAACATGTAAATTCAAATAATTGAAACCAAAATTGTACTTGAGGTGATTTTGATAGTGTAGATGCCCTTTAGGGCTGATATTTGGGTATTTTAAACGTATTAATTGATAGTTTGTATTAGCTTCTACCCATTATTTGTTGACATGCATTACTTTCCAAAAAAAGTGAATTTTATTAAGAAATATATATTCTTACATAGTTATTCAATAGTAATAAAATACATTTTATTATTATTAACTTTCTTTATTAAGATTTGATCAACAAATTTATAGTAGGATCATAAGGTTTACAATATAGAGACGGAATACAATTATCTTTCCCCGTCCTGAAAATTTCCATTAATAGACAACCCTGCCCATCAAATCTCAACCCTTTCCCTCTACCATATTGCTTAGGGGAGGACCCTATAACCGTGCATTCCCCAAAACATGTACGTCACTTTTCTCCATAGGTTGTTGACAAAAGTACCAATAGTTGTTCACTTTTTGGTTAATGACACTTTTTAAGAGTCAATGAGAATGTGATACATAGGGCACTCAGTCATTAGTCCCTCTTTTCAAATGCTTTATATTAATTTTCTTCATAATACATCAATTCAAAAACTATTTTCCCCTCCAAATAAACACGCAAAACGAAAATCTTTGATATGGTACAATCGTATGCTACATAATGATATTTTTATTTTATGCTACCACCATAACTACATATATCTATGTGCCCCTAAAGTTAGGTGCACAATTATAGGGTCCTCTCCCCTAGTTGAAGTTCGTCACTAAATTCGTGTTAATTATAATGAGTGGACTCACCCTCCATTAGCACGCCACGAAGTGTGCCAGGTCGCTGGGTCATTAACTCTGTAGTATTAAAAAAAAATTATAATGGTCGAGACTCAAACGCCTCAATATGTTCAATATTTTTACGTGTTGGTGAGTAGGGGATAAATTTGACGGCCATTTCTGTCTGTCACACAATTTTTTAGGTGACAATCATTTTTAAATATTATGTTTAGGGGAGAGGACCCGGTTGTGGTGCAGGGTCCATTAGTGGAGATAGTAGGTGAAAAGACATTCACCTTTTAAATAACATATTTTGAATGATATGTGAAATTAATATTACCCAACTGTATTGTATTGTATCATTATTATTTAAACATGGAAGCATGAAATGTTGAATAAGACAGTTTTTAAATTGGTCAATATTCTCTTATTCATTGATAGAACTAAAAATATATATTAATTTATATACAAGTGTACAAAAACAAAGTCTATACAGTCAACTATTCATTAAGTAATATTTTCATTGTATGTACATCATATCTATTACAGTCACTTCAACAAGTCATTTCTCAAGACTTTCCAAACCAGATCTCAAATATAATGCACTATTTTTGATGTAAGAGTCTTCAATCCCAAGTAAACACCTGCATAACAATAAATGAAATTATGGTCAGGCTCACCTTTCACAGTGTTTAAAAACTCAGTACCATATGAACAATAAATTGTGTAACCAGCTGCATAAAATAATAAAAATGACCAACTAAAATATTATCCATTGGATTAAATCCCAATAAATCTCAACCATTTGATTGAACTATCATAGTGAATCCATGTCAACTAACATCAACCAATCAGAATTTAGGATGATAGAATAAAAGCTGAAGGATGGATTACAATTCCATTTGTTCATGCAGTTTTCATCTCTCAAAGTTGAAGAAGTGAGGAGCAGTGCAGTTCAGGTAAGACACTTATGAATTACAAACTATTTCATAATTCAAGCCCTCTATTTATTTTTTCAGTGTTTGCATATTGCAGCAGAGTTGTATATGCCAATTGCATTTGCTTTAAAGTTTCTGAAGTCTTTTCAACAAATCTAATTTGTGCATATCCTGCCATCATGGCATTCTATGAGACCACGTTTCTTTGAGGAATTCTATCAAACAGTGCACCTACGTTTCCAACAAAAGCATTTTCTGCATATCCTACAGTCATTTTAAGAAACTACAGTTAAGGAAACTCCAACCTGAAACCTTGGCTTATTTCTGTCCATTCAGAATTCTCTCATAAGTGGAGCATACCTACAATACAAGGCGTAATTGAAAACTCAGTTAACTTATATATCTTCTCCATCTGGTTGACCTATTTGTGAAAAAGACCATGGCTACACAAACATAAGGTTAGATTATCTAGGTGGCTTATTTCTGAAAACAACGATCATTACACAAACATGAGATCAGGCCATGAGGTCAAAACTGGAGGAGTCACGGCAGAAGTGTCCCCGTGCTAGGAAGGTCCGTTATGCACTCAAACCACTTGTGTACCTAGACATTGTGCACTGTGAAATAAACAAAAATGACATTTACCTTTACCCTTACATAAACAGTAAACGTATTCAACACATTAACAGAATGCCAGTCCAGGAAAATCATATTGTATTCATTTTTCTTAATGTCTTGAATACTTTTATTGTTGAAGTAAGGGTGTCAAATGTAAACTGATCAAATGTAAATTGATCGGGTTGGGGACCAGTTTGTTGTTCCCAGCGAAACAGTGGGACTGCCTAATCAGGATACCCATATCTTCTGTACGTTGCAAAATCATATGCCATGACAGTGCGTGCAAACGAAAATACACTTCTTTGGGAACATATATTCTTCTTCTCTAGTGTATAGTCATCACTGCTATATAGGCATAAGTTTAATTGTATACATAAAAAGATGGAAAGTATTCTAATTACATGTGCAAAATTTATATTGAAAACATAACTTTAAATACAACACTACTGGAATATACAACTCTGTCGGACCATATGAGCCACAATTGTTCATTTTTTCCAGATATCTCATTCTCCAGTTCTATAGTCCAGCAGTGTTGTATATTGCATTTCTGAATTCACTGTATTGTTCATTTTTTCCAGATATCTCATTCTCCAGTTGAAAAGTATTTTTTCCAATCATCACTGTGATATTAGCATAAGTTTTATTGTATACATAGAAATTTGGAAAGTATTATGATCATATGTGAAAATTTTATATTGAAAACATAACTTTAAAAACTACATAGGAAGAGTCCGACGAATACAGTAGTTTGTCAAGTTTTCATTAGAAATATGGAAGGAAAATTTTTAGTTCTATCAATGAATAAGATAATATTGACCAATTTAAAAACTGTCTTATTCAACATTTCATGCTTCCATGTTTACATAATAATAATACAATACAATACAGTCAATGTCTTTCACCCACTATCTCCATTATTGGACCCTGCACCACAACCGGTGCCTATCCCCTAGCAATGCTCACCCACCAGCCGTTAATGTTTTCATTATAAATTTTCCCTTCCATATTTCTAACGACAACTTAGCTTTAACAACTAGGGGAGAGGACCCGGTTGTGGTGCACCCTATCTTTGCACAGTCACCGCGCCACGTCACTGCCACCTGGGCGAGTAAAAACACTATAGATATAGGTATGTACTCTATAGATATAGGTAAAAGAGTAAATAAATGAATAGAAGGATTGTCAACTCTATAGATATAGGTATGTACCATAATATCTCTTGCATTCATCATACAGAGTGGTAAAATTGTTATCTTCTTTGCAAAATATACATGTCAACCATTTAAACAACTAGTAAAAAAAAATCTACCATAAAATCTTCATAAAAACCATCATATTTACATGTTTATCTACTACTTTAGATATAGTTAAAAGAGACAAATAAATGAATAGTAATGTGACTTGTCAAACCAATCCTATAGAATAGGTATTACCAAATATGGAAGGGCAAATTTCATAGAGTGGTAAAAAGTTGTTACCAATCCTCTCAAAATATCCTTTTCAAAAAAATTAATGTGACTTGATGAAACCAATCCTTTGCTGAATTGTCGTTAGAAATATGGAAGGGAAAATTTATAGAGTTTAAAGCTAAGTTGTTACCAATCGTTAGAAATATGGAAGGGAAAATTTATAGAGTAAAAACACCACCAATGGATGCAGCACCAAATTCTTGACCTCCAACATTGCACCGCCACCTCACTGCCACCTCAGCGCCACGTGGACGATCCGCGTTTGTGGAGATGTCAAAAAAGTTGGTTTTTTTGCATGGGACCAAGTGTTGTCCACTCGCCGCGCCAGTTGTTGTCCGGGCTACCGCCATGCATTGAATGCTCACCCACCAGCCGTTAATGTTTTCATTATAAATTTTCCCTTCCATATTTCTAACGAACAATATAGTGAATTCTGAAATGCAATATACAACATTGTTGAACTATACAGCATTGTGCTCATTTAGTCAAATATACACTGTCTATCCAAGCACTTTCTGTATTCAACATATTCCATACAAGTTTCATTGTCATAATGAAAACTACAAGTCAATTAATTCCTAAAAATGAAACAAAATCATTCATATTCTAGCATATTCCAGCATTCATTTTTGGTATATTTATAGTTTCTTTTCCAACAATCATCTTTCATGTTGTGAATCAGGTATTTCATTTACACCATGAGAAAAGGTGCTATTGCTAGAAGATCAAGGAGGCCAAAAGTGAGAGGTGTACAATTATCACATAATTTAAGTGATGAAGAGGATAATTCAGCACCAACTGGTAATGAACCAGAATGTAGAAACCCACCCACTGTCTCAGTTCAAAGAACATCTGCAACAAAGAAGCTTAGTGTCATCCGAGGTTGGACAAAAGAAGATATGGAAAAGGCGATAGATGATGTTGAGTTTAATGGGTTCTCAGTTAGAGCAGCAGCAAAGAAGTATTCCATTCCACCCACATCATTACACTATTGGCTAAATGGTCTCACCCACACAAAGAGGAGGGGTCCTCCAACAGTTCTAACTGAAGAAGAAGAAGAGGAAATTGTTGAATGGTGCAAAGAAATGGCTGATATGGGTCATGGCTTGGAGTTAATGCAGCTAAAGGCAAATGTTGCTCAGATTTGTGAAACAAGACAAAACCCCTTCAGAGATGGGTTTCCTGGTAAATCATGGTGGGCTGGATTCAGAAAACGTCATCCAGACCTTGCAATCCGAACCGCTGAGGGACTTGACAGGGATAGAGCTTTAAACTTGCGCCCTGCAATAGTAACCAAATTTTATGATAATTTGGCCAAAAGCTATGGAACCTATTCATACGGCGCTCATAAAATCTGGAATTGTGATGAGACTGGTTTGCAGGCTGGAAGAAATTGTGGAGTTCGTGTAATTGCAAAGAGGGGCAGTCGTAATGTCCCAAAGGTAATACCAAAGAGCAGGGAGTGGATCACTATATTGTGTTGTGTCAATGCAGCAGGTATGTCAATCCCAGGATTTTATTTGTTCAAGGGAAAGAGAATGATAAAGAATTACATTAAAAATTGTGAACCTGGAGCATGTATGGCTGCACATCCAAATGCATGGATGACAAAGGAATTGTTTTTAAATTGGCTATGTCATTTTGCACGTTCAGTACCAGGCGGTGTTTCTCCAAATAATAGACACCTATTGATATTTGATGGCCATGGCAGCCATGTAGCATTACAAACTGTGGAGGAGGCAAACAAATTGGGCATTGATTTGATAACACTACCAGCACATACTAGTCATAAGTTGCAACCTCTTGACGTGAGTGTGTTCAGCCCTTTCAAGACATATTTTAGAGCTGAGAGGTCCAAATGGATGGCAGAGAACAAATGTGCAGATGTGAAAAGGAGTGACATTGCTGAGCTTGCAAGTAGAGCCTTAAAAAAGGCACAAACACCATCTAACATAATTGCAGGTTTCAAAAGAATTGGTATTTGGCCATTGAATTATGATGCTCTCCTAAATGACATGGCATGCAGCCAGGCATTTGACATGCAAGGTGAGGAAGTTGTTGATGTTGTCACAAACATTTTGAGCCTATCTCAACGAATAAATCCTGAATTAAATGACAGTGAAGAGGTGGTACCTGAAACTCAATTCATGCAAAATGTTGACTCTAGAGATGATATGGAAGCAGCTGCAACACATGGAGTGGAGCTAAACGGTGCTCTTGGAAACCCAAGTAACATCATCAACAATAAGGAGGGGTCTTCAGATTTTGTAAGTAACAATGATTTGTCCTTGCCAAGTCAAGTTAACCCGCCACAATGGTTAGAGGATGCCATGAAAAACTTGGGTTACAAGCTACCATCCAACACAGAAGATCAAAGCTTAAATCTGCCTTCCTTTCCTGAAGGACTAGAACAAGAAGCAATAATTCATTACTATGCAGATGTTGGAGATGAGGATGAACAAGACGAAGTCGAATTTCAAGAGGATGCTCAAGAAAATGAAATTAACTTAGAAGTTATGCAACATGAACCTCAACACCCTGAAGAGACTGAAAACCAAGATGGACGCGGTACGTTACTTTCCCATTTTCTACGACTTCCAAGGGAGATCATAAACAAATCAGATGGTTCTATTAGACTGAGTAGGCATTCACAGATTTTGACTGCACCTGAGTACATGGAGCTATTGGTTGATGCGGAAAGAAAAAAGGAGGAACAAGCAAAACTAAAGTTACGGAAAAAAGAAGTGGCACAAGAAAAAAAGGTTGCTAGACTTGCAGCAAAAGAAAAAAGATTGCAGGAGAAGCTTGAAAGAGAAAGGGAGAAGCAGGCTAAGGAGCAACAGAAAGAGATTGAGAAGGCACACAAGCAACAAAGGAAAGAGCAAGAGAAGAGGGAGAGGGAACTTGCAAATCAATTAAGGGAATACGAAAAGAGGATGCGTGTAAGTTCTGCAACTGATCATGAAAATCGAAGGATTTTTCAAGATATGTTAAATATTCAAATTCCAGGTTATGCTCAAATTGGAACACCTCCATCACTTATGAATAACTCTTGTACAGTTCCATCTTGGTATGTATCACCTCATTTACTTTGTACAAGTTCAAGCAGTCCTAGTAGTTCATTTGCAATGCCACCATGGATGCAAGCTTCAGCAGGGCAACCAACTCCTCTGTCAACAACAGGTGCAAATCCCTTTTCAAGCGGACAACCAAATCCTTTTTCAGCAGGGGGACCAGATCCTTTATCAGTTGGGCAACCAAATGCTCTGTCAAAAGGGATTCTAAATCCCTTTTCAGTTGGCCAATCGAACACTGTATCAGCAAGAAAAGAAAATCCAAAAGCAGTATAGAAAGAGGGCAATATTACTTATACTAACTAAGATATTGAACATGTGCCCATAAACAATGCTTATTACCCCACATGATGATGGCAGTAATTTTGTTGGTGATAAAATTTTGCTAGATGTATTCACCGAAGTCTTCCTATGTAGTCTCTAAATATGTTAATAATCCAATGAAATTTCCTTTTAACCTATTCAAGAACAGTGTAATTCACTGACTCATATTAATTTTGCATAATTCTAATCATTAAGATTTTGGGATCAAGCCATCCATTATACAAAGTATGAATTAACTAATTCAGTGTGCATGCAACATGATGCTCAAAAAAAGGGTTTTAAACCACCCTCTTGGCAGTGTGAGAAACTTTCCCATTTTAAGGGCCCAAAATAATCAGAATACTTTCATCGGTCCATGGAAAAGAAGTATGGTCAGGCAAGAATGGGTGGTTCACAAAGCTTGCATTTTTAACTATCCCTAACGAGCTTCTGTTTCCCATGATCAGATTGACATGAAATGGCAGAAACCAAAAAGAACAGTATATTCAATTAAGATTAGGCGTCTGATAAAAAATTTTCGCCATATTTTGAAAGTGTTTTACCAATTCAGTGGCATAAGTAATGCTGAAAGATTGCACTGGAATGTATGTAATCGTTAGTAAGTTTGAGCCATTTTTGCAAGAAGTTCAGACCTAATGAGTTTTGCAAACTCCAAAGCTTTCAAACAGTGGACAAAGGGATTCAAGGGCCTGATTTGAAATCCTTACCAATACCAGATGTAAATCCCTGCAATTTCCTTTAAAACTGCACTCATGTGCATAATTTACTGGCATCTTTTGGACAATTTCCCATCGAAACTAAACCAGTTATGCCAAGACCAACTTTGGGTTCCTTTGCTCAGCCAATGATGATGGAAATAATCTTGTAAAATCCACAGGCGGTACATAAATCTATGATTATGAATTCAAGCACCAAGGGTTCATTTATTTATGAATCAACTTCTGAAAATGCTCTAACAACAGGTGCAAACACTGATGGGAAGTTAAGAAGTCTTCAACTACTGATTGGTCTTTCAGGGGAATTCAATCCTGAAAAATTTTAATGGAATTGCAACTGTCAAAATATGTAAGCTGGAAAGCCTAATACTTCCCGTTTTCAGTTGGCCAATCGAGCATGTATCATATACAAAAGAAAATCCAATTAGTATAGAAAGAGAGGCCCCATATTATACTAACTAAGATATTGAACATGTGCCTGTAAAACAATGCTTATTACCCCCCATGATGATGGTAGCAATTTTGTTGGTGAATAATTTTTGCTAGATGTATTCACCGAAGCCTTCCTATGTAGTCTCTAAAGTTATATAGTGCAATATAAATTTTGCGTATGTAATCAGAATACTTTCCAGCCAGCCATCCATGTATACAATTAAACTTATGTTAATATATCAGTATGATGATGCTCTATATTTTAACCCTATTTGGCCCTGGTGGTACTAATCAGAATACTCATATTAATTTTGCGTATGTAATCAGAATACTTTCCAGGCGTCCATGTATACAATTGAACTTATGTTAATATATCAATATGATGATGCTCTTTATTTTACACCCTATTTGGCGGTACACCCGTATTTGGCAAATCAGAATACTCATATTAATTTTGGTATGTAATCAGAATACTTTCCATCGTTCTATGTATAAATTAAACTTATTTTAATATATCAGTATGATTATGCTCACTATTTTAATAGTGCAGTGTTTTAAAAAACATTAAGGATCATTGCCTGAGTGAGAACCCTCTCATCTCTGCCTTTTCTTCTCATCTTCGTAGCAGGCCGAGCCAATGCCGAGTACGAAGTCAGTCAGAAGTGGAGAAAACGCACGCATCCACTGGTTTGCAAGATCCCACGAAATGGTTGCTCAAGCTCTGCAACCGAACACGTGAAAAACCAAACTGAACGAGCTCCCTCTCCATTTCCCATGAAATGCCATGGCCCGATTTGGCGGTGACTATCTCCATAAACCTACCTGTGTGCATTAACGGCTGGTGGGTGAGCATTCAATGCATGGCAGTAGCCCGGACAGTAACTGACGTGGCGAATGGCATGGTGTTTTTACTCGACTAGGTGGCAGTGATGTGGTGCAGTGAATGTGCAAAGATAGGGTGCACTACAACCGGTGCAATGCGTTACAGCAATGCAGCCCGTGGGAGCAACATGTATATATGAACCATGGACGACAGACACTTCAAACATTTAGACTCAAGATCGAGAGAACGCTAATACAGAAGCGAGCAACTACAACAACAACAGAAAAACTTTATGTAAATGGCAGTAACTGAGAGTGATAATGCCTATAATTAGACCTAGAAATTGCTTAAAGGGGTAATTAGACATGTAAATCTGTCTATAATTAGACCTAGAACTTTCTTAAAGGGGTACTTGGGTATTAGAAAATAGATTGCTTTAAGTCCAATGATGAGGTAATGCTGATAAGTTTTTTAGAAAACAATTGGGTACTGATACAAAAAGAAAACAATGCGGATACACTAAGAGGTGAAGCAGAAATTAATAGATATCTTCATTAAAGTTCCTCTTGTTTCTATATAAACACTAAAAAAATTGGGTATCGATATGTTTCTAACTCACACTAAACAAGATACTATTTATTCAGTTCCTCTTGTTTCAAAATATACAAACACTAAAAAAATAATTTCTAGATATCTTCATTGAAGTTGTAGTAAAAGTTCATTTTGCTGAAACTCGTAGTGGAAGCCAAATGTCTATAATGCAGAAGAAATCAATCTTTTGACACAAAATAATAGAAATCAATGCGGTGAGGTCAAGAGTTTGGTCCTGCATCCGCATTTGGAAGCCGAATGTCTATAATGCAGAAGAAATCAATCTTTAGACACAAAATAATAATCAACTTTTTTTTTAAAAAAAAAAAGTTATTGTCTTATACGTATTCAGTTAACATGAAAAAAATCGCCACCCAAATTCCTTTCCCCACTAAGCATGCAAATCACATAGCCTTTGAACAATCTCCCCCATGCATTCAGATCCCAAAACATATAATTTTTTGCCACCTAAGCACCAAATTTTTTGGTACCCAAAACAAAAAACAAATTACATTTGTTGCTGCAAACACTGAAAATAAAACTATAAAATTCCATAGAAAGAAAGACATTTGTTAAGTCCAATGATGAGGTAATGCTGCTAAGTACTTTAATGTTGATATGTGAAGTTAATACAACCCAACTGTTTTCTATTGTATCATTATTAATTAAACATGGAAGCATGAAATGTTGAATAAGACAGTTTTTAAATTGGTCAATATTCTCTTATTCATTGATAGAACTAAAATTATATATTAATTTATATACAAGTGTACAAAAACCAAGTCTATACAGTCAACTATTCGTTAAGTAATATTTTCATTGTATGCACATCATATCTATTACAGTCACTTCAACAAGTCATTTCTCAAGACTTTTCAAAAAAATTACTACCATCATCATATGGGGTAATAAGTGTTGTTTACGAGCACATGTTCAATATCTTAGTTAGTATTGGGTATTGATACAAAAATAAAACAATTGGATACACTAAGAGGTTAAGCAGAAATTACTATTCCACTATATAACTTTAGAGACTACATAAGAAGACTTCGGTGAATAGATCTAGCAAAATTGTATCACCAAAAAAATTACTACCATCATCATATGGGGTAGTAAGCATTGTTTACAGGCACATGTTCAATATCTTAGTTAGTATTGGGTACTGATACAAAAAGAAAACAATTGGATACACTAAGAGGTGAAGCAAAAATTACTATTGCACTATATAACTTTAGAGACTACATAGGAAGACTTCGGTGAATACATCTAGCAAAATTGTATCACCAACAAAATTACTACCATCATCATATGGGGTAATAAGCATTGTTTACGGGCACATGTTCAATATCTTAGATAGTATTGGGTACTGATACAAAAATAAAACAATTGGATACACTAAGAGGTGAAGCAAAAATTACTAGTGCACTATATAACTTTAGAGACTACATAGGAAGACTTCGGTGAATACATCTAGCAAAATTGTATCACCAACAAAATTACTACCATCATCATATGGGGTAATAAGCATTGTTTTACGGGCACATGTTCAATATCTTAGTTAGTATTGGGTATGATACAAAAAGAAAAAAACAATTGGATACACTAAGAGGTGAAGCAGAAATTACTTAGTAGCACTATATAACTTTAGAGACTACATAGGAAGACTTCGGTGAATACATCTAGCAAAATTGTATCACCAACAAAATTATACCATCATCATATGGGGTAATAAGTATTGTTTACGGGCACATGTTCATTTTCTTAGTTAGTATAAAGGACTACAACAAATGGAAGACCAAAGTTTTCCAATCTGAACGCCTAAGGGGCTACAACAACTCTTAATTTTGATCCTATAAACACCAACAAAAATCCATAACAGGACTCATATAACACTGAAACTATTAGTTAAGAAACCAACCCTCACAGACCTCAAGACTATACCTTTTTACAAGCTTTCTGAAGAAAAATCAGGCACCCTGGACATCCATACCATGCCCAACACTATCCATTCACAACCCACAAAAAGAAAAACCAGAAGAGAATTGGTTATTTCACTTCAATCAGCCTAATTGACCCCTCCAAATACTTCTTCAACCACAATTCGATAACAAAACACTGTAGCAAGATCAAAACATTAAAATCCATGTGGCGCTGAGGAATGGCAGTGAGGTGGCGGTGCCACCCAAATTCCTTTCCCCACTCAAGCATGCAAATCACGTAGCCTAAGAATCTCCCCCATGCATTCAGATCCCAAGACATATAATATTTGCCACCTAAAACATATAATTTTTTCTACCCAAAACAGAAAACAAATTACATTTGTTGCTGCAAACACTGAAAATTGTCACTTTACTTTACTGTCCAGATTTCACAACAACACACACCAGTACCAGAACTAAACACGCAGTACTAGAACTAGTATTGTATCTTTTTCGCTGTCCCCCAAGACCACGCAACTAGTATTGCATAAACGCATTAAAAGTTACAGTAATCCCATTAACAGCAATAAGCAACTGAACATGAGCTCACATGGCACCCATAAACGCATTAACGCATTAAAAGTTACAGTAATCCCATTAACAAACACAATAAGCAACTGAACATGAGCTCGCATGGCAAATAAACCAGAGACTGACGCTCATAAACAAGACAAATACACCAACAATTTTAAGCTTGGATTTGTAAAAAAATAAGACGGGTGAATAAACAAATTTCTTTTGCTAAATGGCAAACAACAAACTTTCCATAGTAGTACAGTGTTTAAAAAACACTAAGGATCATTCCCTGAGTGAGAACCCTCTCACCTCTGCCTTTTCTTCTCATCTTCGTAGCAGGACGAGCCAATGTCGAGGACGAAGTCGGTCAGGAGTGGAGAAAACGCACGCACCCACCAGTCTGCAAGATCCCACGAAATGGTCGCTCGAGCTCTGCAACCGAACACGTGAAAAACCAAACTGAACGAGCTCCCTCTCCATTTCCCACGAAATGCCATGGCCCGATTTGGCGGTGACTATCTCCATAAACCTACCCGTGCTCATTAACGGCTGGTGGGTGAGCATTCAGTGCATGGCGGTAGCCCGGACAACAACTAGCGCAGCGAGTGGACAACACTTGGTCCCATGCAATTAAACCAACTTTTTTGATATCTATACAAATGCGGATCGTCCACGTGGCGCTGAGGTGGCAGTGAGGTGGCGGTGCAAAGCTGGAGGTCAAGAATTTGGTCCTGCATCCATTGGTGGTGTTTTTACTCGTCCAGGTGACAGTGACATGGCGCGGTGACTGTGCAAAGATAGGGTGCACCACAACCGGGTCCTCTCCCCTAAGTGGTCAATGACCCACGGATTATTTTTTGTACCGTGCTTGAAATGATTCTATGAAAATAATATAGCTAATAAATGCTGAACTATGTCGTTATGTCATAAGATCTTGAGCTTTTTTATTCATGTTTTGTTTGTTAGCATTGAAGGAGAAGATATTTACATTGATTTTTCCTTTTTCGAGACGGTTAAGTTTGAAATGATCGACTATGGGAAAAACAGTGTTCCTTTTCAGCCATGAGTAGTTTGTTCTCGATGAGTGGGGCCAGTGAGGAACAAAATGATGTGTATATATAATCATAAACCTTAGACAGTCAATATATTTCTTATAACCCTGTACTTGGACTAAAGCCAAAACGTTTAAAAGAAATTATTATAAATTTTCTATTTCTGAATAGGAGTGGAGATTACCGTCGCATTTACAGTATGATTAAGAAATGCAGTAATAAGACAGCAGATTTGATTGCAGTTTTCACCAAAGACGACTATCTATTCGCATAAAGTTACTGTAGAGGAAGAACGGTGACAAAAAATATTGAATATAAGAGACTGAATACATAAACATTATCCCAGTATCGAGTTTTATGTGCACATTCTTGCGTGTCAGGTCGTTGTCTTTCAATCACTTCCATTACTGCTGTGTCAGGCGGAGTTAGGGAATAGCAATAAGCTTTCTATAGTCTACAAAAACTCATTAGGTATTACTAGAGTTCCATCTGGGTAGCAGCTATAAGTAGGGTTTCTGTAGTTCAGGCCTAGCAATTCTTATTTCTTATTTCCGTGCTGCTGCAAGATTGTCATAGCTAAATATAATTTACTTAGTAGAGAGTTTGCAAGATGGAGACGAGTTGCAAGTTGAAGGAAGGTGGTACGAGCGTGAGGATCGTTCCAGGGCCCAATGGCATGAGCTTTGATGGTGCAGGCCAATACAAATTTATGGGAGCTGAGGGTACCCACCAAGCTATTGCAAGAGATGCCTCGTTTTCTTTCTTTCTTGGTGGAAATAATACTGGGCAGGGAATTAATATGCCGTTGAAGGGTATCAGTGCATCCATGGACGCTGGAGGGAATATCAACAGGCCCAGTTCTTTTGCGAATGGTGTGGAGAAGCAAAATTCCTACATAGCGAGGATACCCGTGGGTGGGAGGATGACGACGACGACGATGGAGGACCGTGAGATCAGTATCTTCGAAGCAGAAAAGTATTTCAGTGCTCAGGAAGAGAAGAAACTCGATGGGCGTAGTCGTGAATCGAAAACCGAAATGCCCAAGCCAATTCGAGAGACTTCCATTCCGAATTTTACATCCAATTCGACAGCCAAAATGCATCCAGGCAAGAAAAAGGTATCGCTGTCGAGTCCTCAGATTTGTATGACTGTCGGGATTCAATTTCTTCTCCTGCTTCCTCCATAGTTGCAGTTAATCGTAGTTTCAGGCCAGGGACAGGGTCAACTGGAACGGGAACTACTCCCACAGCGTCATCACAGGCAAGCTGCAACAGCCAGTCCGCGCTGCTTTCTTTGCGACATGGTAATTCAGCGCGGAAAGTAGCTGCAAATAACGAGAAAACTCCATCTGGGAAGTGGGGATTTGTGTGCCCGTGTCCCTGCTCGAATAAAAGATCTGTAGATATCGACCAAGCACCAACAAAAAGCAGGCGGGCTCCATCTGTGACGTCAACCACATTAATGGACAGTCCTATGAGTTCCATCCGGTACAGTTACCCAGCCCTCGGTAAAAGAGTCCTCACCAGGTCCATTGAAAAGAACAAATCAGAGACTGCATCGCATATCACTGGTTTCAATGGCAGAGGAGGATCAGGTACACAAATTCTTAGAACTTCTGTAGATAATATTCCGCAGACAGGTCATTCTAAAGACAGGGAGCAGCTCCCTTCCATGCTCAGAAAGGGTGCAGAGGAATTCACAAGAATTACTTTTGAAAAAGAAGATGGATTTTCTTTCTCAACACTGCCTGTGAAATCAGACATAGAAAACCCAAGGCCTTCCTTGGAAGTGTTCGGCTCTCCATTTCACCAGCAAGAAATCACTCGTAAATCCGCCTCAGGCATGGAGCATCACAGGCTTTCCTCGGATTTACACAGGCGTTCCCTGTTGCAATCGCTAGACCGGACCAGGAAGAGCTTTACCTTAGATTTAAACCCGGAAATTCGTAAGTTCGGTGAAATTAATAACGAAGAAGATAAGGAGGAGAGCGATTCGAGCTCGGATCTTTTCGAAATCGAGAGCTTCACCACGCACGGGACTGCATGCTATCCGTTGAAGATGAGGAGAGATTCACTGGACGATATTCCCAGTATCCAATCCGGCTACCCTGCGAGTAGCTGCTGCGAGGCGCTGGGATTTCAGAGCTCATTTCAGTTTGGAGAAGCGGTGACACCCTCCGCACAGAGCTCGTGTTACGAACCCAGCGAAGCCTCCCTGGATTGGAGTGTAACCAGTGCGGATACCATCGGCAACTTCTCCATGGATTATGAAGAGCTCAAGATCATGAAGAGACGTGCTTCTCTACAAAACTCGGATCTATCCCGATTGAGAGACGTTACTTTGAAGGGAAGCTCGCGAAGAAGATCGAGTGGAAGCAGCTTCTTGGGATGCGCAAACGCCAAAGCGGTGAGTGTAGGTGCGCCCACAATACAGTATTCGCAGAGCACCAGGTACAATAGTTAATGGAGTTTGACGTCTACGCTCACAAGGGAAGAGACACGAATGCTTCGTGTGAATCCAGATCCACACATTTCAATCTCACGGTCGTCGCAACTGTAATAAGAAATCTTTTTAATCTCATCGGCTTGTTGGCATTCGCATTGGTATACTTAGAAAAATTGTTCGCCTTACTTTTAATTTGAATTGTTTGCTCCTGTATCAAATAGTTTTTTTCCTATTAACTTTTTTTAAAAATATCATTTTATTAAAAGTTGGTTTTTGTAACAAGTAATCTCACTAGTATGGTAAACATTCAAGTTTACTAAGGTTTAAACCTTGTTGTATCTACATGTAGATAGTGGTGGCCCGCCTCTAATGAGGTGGATAGAAGTCCCATTTACCTATAGTAGTTTACAGTAGACATTTCGAAAAACACATTTATAAGGATGTAAATATAAATTTTTTATAATGAATACGTATTCAAAGTATTAGGTGATTTTGTTAGGAAATATAATTAGTTAGTGCTCCACATTTATAAATATATATGGGTGATGTAAATGTTAATGTGAGTTGTTTGATAAACAACTCATATAACAATATTAGTTTGGGTGAGTTTTAATAACTCACGTATATAGGTGTTGAGAGAGAGATTTGTGGGAGTGTTGTTGAACAACCTCCTTGTTTTTAGGAATGCATATTCCTATATATGTGTAATCCAAATCAATTGATTATTGAGAGAGAATTATTATTGTGTGTTAGTTTTCAATGTAAATCCGTTGCTGCACTTTCAATTGCTATAAGAGCGATGTTTTCTCTTGTATAATGAACTCCAAGGATTGATAGGGATAGGCATTTAGTATTTTTTCCCTGTACATGAGAAAGAAATCAATAGTTTAAGAGCATGTATTATGGTTTAAAATAGTTATGATATTTAAGTTTTTTACTATGCACTGTTCTGGCCGATTGACTACGTTTTTTTTTTACCTACGCTGAAGTTAAATACATCAGTCAAGATCTTTTCCAACTCCTGGCGGATCATATTCTTATCTCCTTGGCAACAGTGAATTTTATTTATACAATCCATCTCGAGAGGTGCCCAGTTTTGTTTGAATTCCTTTGCTTGGCATCATTATTTCTCCTTGTGATAGTTGTGTAGACTTTCCAATTCGTATTGGACTGTGGAAATTGTCTTCTCCTTGTCACGACTCACTGCAAATTCTGCCTCAACTAAACAGTGGATTCTGGTCATTAAATGTGCAAGCGATCAGCCATGCATGTCGTCTGTCCTTTGCCTTGATTGAGATGCAGCATGCAAAGGATCTGTAGAACCATGCGTTATCATTTGAAGGTACATTCAAGGTTACGACCTGTGTAACAACGTCTCATCGTTGAATACTACAGTCTGAACATTGACAATCCATCCGGATAATCTCAAGGATATCTGTGTTCTCTGCTCTTACATTGGATAGTGTATCTTACATTAAACTTTTCTTATTCTCGCCTCTACCGCAGATGGGGTCACTTTATTATTTATATTTCATATCAGTCCGATTTGGATGGGTTTCATACATGTGCCATACCATTCTTTTTTAATATTGTGTTTTCTAGCAGTCTTTAGTTATTTTGGTCCACTAAAGTTGATGGTAGTCGTTTATATAATACACGTTTTATTTAGTCTAGTCTCTCTAAAGTGTGTACAAGTAAAAGTCGGTCAATTCTACATACTCGATTTAGCTATTAGGTGGTCTCGAGAATAAGTAGTATTATCTCGTGTGGGTCTTCAAAATTGAATGAGTCATGTCATACTATTAATGTTCGTGCCTTTATATTGTTAAGTGTCGAAAATTGTTATTTATTTTGTCTAGTCATTCCATTAAAAAATAAAGAAGAGTGTGTCATTGTTAGATGTCTTGTTGTAACAGAATCATTAACGTCATTGTGTTGTCAAGTTAGTCAAATAGGTGATTTTAGGATATTTTTTTACTCTCATTTTGTAAGTTGTTATCATAAGTCAGAGTCACAATATTGTTAAAATAAAAAACAAAAAATTTGCCTCACGGACGCATTTTCGATGTAACCCGACGTCCAAGTTGTACTTGTGCCTCATGATCAAATCCAACTGAGTTAGCAGCTGCACACCGGAGGCAGGAGGCATTGGAGGTTGGAGTTCATTCAGCGACCTCTCGTCAGTTGCCAACGACGGGGCCGCATATCAGCTTTGGTGACATGTGTGTGTGCAGTTTGATTTTAGTGCTTCCAATGTGGTGTGCCTCAGTTTGCAGTGATCTTGTTTTCAATAAGTGGAAATTTCACATTGAGGGGAGGAACATGATCTAATGTTCCATTTCCAGTATGTCAGCTTTTTCTATGTATGTATGAGCAACAAATTTCAGTAGAATTTCCTATGTTATTCCCTGCAGTGAGATAGTGATGAGATTTGTTGATACTACTGCATCATCATGATATCGTGGTTGTTAGTTATCCAGAAAAACTATCTAGAGGTTGTTGGTACTATCCTCAAAAACCATCTGTTGTGTGGTTGTTGGTTAACCACTTGGAAAACCATCCAGAGGTTGTTGGTATTGTCCTTGAAACCATCCAGATCATGAGCATGCTACGTAGCGGCACATTGCAGTACAAAGCAGGTTTTCCCATGTTCGCACTAAGGGGGGGAATGTTAGGAAATATAATTAGTTAGTGCTCCACATTTATAAATATATATGGGTGATGTAAATGTTAATGTGAGTTGTTTGATAAACAACTCATATAACAATATTAGTTTGGGTGAGTTTTAATAACTCACGTATATAGGTGTTGAGAGAGAGATTTGTGGGAGTGTTGTTGAACAACCTCCTTGTTTTTAGGAATGCATATTCCTATATATGTGTGATCCAAATCAATTGATTATTGAGAGAGAATTATTATTGTGTGTTAGTTTTCAATGTAAATCCATTGCTACACTTTCAGATTTTATATCATAAACCTTAAAAATCCTTTATCTTTCCTTTCATTTTACACAAACTCACATCTGTTGTGTAACATTTTTATATGTATTCTCAACTACATGAGCTCATCTATCAAGTAAACTACTCAGTAATATTTTATCACTCACTATTCTTATACTTGAGTCATACTATAATGTTTTTTATCTTTAAACAAGTAACACGGTCACAAACATTATTTTCTTTTAGCGACCTAATTCAAACAATATGTGGAACAAAAGTAATAAGATAACTACATGTAAGACTTCGTAACATTTTGTTAACCGTCACGAAACCATTTATAGGCATGGAAAATGGCTTTAGCTAACAACCATGCACCTAATTGAAACTTGGTTTTAACTTCAGTAAAAAACATTTGAGACTAAATTAAAAAAAATAAAGGTGTTAGCTAAATAATAGGAATGCAAGAATTTATGTAATTTGTCATATAGATGACTTAATTATGTCTAACCCTAAACATAAACACAATGGAATCAATGAATATGAAGGTAGTCTTTAGTGAATTGTTTCAAAAAATATGTCCAAAAGGAAAAATGTACAACACTCAGAGAAACAACACTAGAAAATTGTGCTAACCAATTTCATGTAGATTTGGCTAGATTTGTGAAGATCTAAGACCTATGAAACAAGCATTATTTCTCTGAAAATGCATTTGTATGTTCACTAGTGAATATGATGGTCCATATGCATTCTTCATGCCCTTACCTACAACAAAATCTCTAATTGCAAACAAAAAAATCACCTTTTCCAAAACCTCAATCCAAACAAAAATGCTTACATAACTCATAAAAATGGGGTTCGTTTTATGGGGGCCTATGTTATCTCACCATTATTAAAAATAACCACACTATTTCATAAAATTGCAAGCATCACTCGATACAAGTCTTTGGTCAATCCTATATACTCATGAAGTGTCATAAACCTTATATTTTCAATGCGTAACACAACTAGTATAGCTAAGAATGAGTTTCAAAATGCTTGAATTGGAATTTTAAAATGTATATGATTTACAATATAATATATTACACTCTTATTAATTAAAAATCACACTTATGCATAAGGGAATAATTTAATGTATGCATGTCTCTTTGTGTTTCCTAAATTTTCTAATGCACCTATGTATTTATAGAATTGAATTCAAATAGAATCATTTGTATGTAAATTGGAATACAAGAAGTGTAAGAGCCCTATCCATTACGGAAAAGGCTCTAAACTTGCTTCTAGATTTGTGGGTCCCTTCAAGATCTTGGAGCGTATCGGTTCTTTGGCCTATCGTCTAGCATTGCCACCTAGCTTGTCTCGCATTCACGAAGTATCTCATGTTTCTATTTTTAGGAGATACATTGTAGATCCTTCTTATGTATTAGATTGGACCTCCTTACAGGAGTAGAATCAGGGGCAGGTGATGGTGGAGCCCATCTGTATTTTAGAGTGTAGGACCCTATGCCTTTGATGTAGCGAGATTGATAAGGTTCACGTTCATTGAGATAGATACAATGCGACAACAGCTACGTGGTGGGATGAAGTTCCTTTGAGAGAAAAATTCCAACATTTATTCCAGATACTTCAAGGAGGAAGTCGATTCTAAGTGGAGGGGGATGTAGTGCCCACTCCTCGTCAACATTTATATGATTATGACATTTCTTCTTATTACATATTAGATTTATGTACATTTCTATCACAATTTAGATATTGACAGATGGAAATTGCTATTTTGATTAGTTAATTTATAGATAATATGGATGTTAGACTAATGACATGATTTACTGGATGGATTATGTGAATATTTGGATATATCGAATTGTTGATTTTGAGATTATATTGGACTAATGAATTTATTTCAATAATTATATGATGTTAGATGATGTATTTGATGTATATCCTTATTTCTAGTTGATAATGTAATGAAATTTAAATAATTAAAATTGTGAATGATGGAAAAGTACTTGTTTGAGGGATGGTTTAGTTACAATAATTGATTATATGTATATGCATGTATTTTACTATTTCTGATGTTGTTAATCTGGCCACAAGGCCAGAAAGTTATCATCTTGACTTTTGAAGGTGTTCAAAATACAATAAACCAAAGGGGGATAGGAGACCAATAGTGAAAGAATATGAAGTACTGGCAACATGTCAACAGAGCAACATATGTATTCATATGTTGTATGTTGTTGTAGTTTGTTAGGAGGTCCCCATTGGGGGGGTGACCTAAATAGTGACATTGGGAATGTTTCTAATTTTTTCTTGTTGATTTTATTTAATTGTGAGTTATTGTATTTTTATTTGCATGTGGAATCACTTTAATTAATTGTGTTTAATCACCCCTCTTAAGTTAATTTAATTTTTTATCCAGTAATAATTAGGATGTGACAAAAGGGGGAGAAATAAATGTGAGTTGGTAGCCTTAATGTGTGTTCGATTTGAATGAATTTAATTTGTTTATTTGAGTAGTGTGTACTCAATCTTCTTTGTGAAATTCGAATTTTGACCTTCTAGGCTATTTTGGAAACTTGAGGGAAAATATAAGCTTGTCCCACACCTCTTAAGGTCACCCACCCACACTACCCTAAGATGTGAGGGACATATTTTAGGTCCTATTTTGCATTTTAATGAAGGAAAAGGAGAAATTAATTGACACTTTTCTTACAAGGGTATTTAATTTTATCCTTTAAGGGGTGTGGGTTTGGGTTGAGTGTGTAAGATGATGGTCATTTTCTCCAACCACCAAATCATTATACTTTGGGGTTTGGGTTTGAATTTGGTGACGTGGGATGGAGAATAAAGGATGTGGCATCCTACATGGAGCCACATCATCTTCCTCTCCCTCTTTTCTATTTATTAGAATTTTTGTGAAGTTTTGGGAGTTACTTGCTTGGTATTGGGCTCTCTCATTTTTGGGAATGCTTGCTTTTTGGAGTGCTTGTTGGAGTTGAATATTTCTTGGAACTTCTTTGGCTTGGAGTATTTTTGGAACTTTCTCGTGGAGTGGATTTTTGCTATGCCAAGGTAGGGTCTTCACCCTTGGTTTCTTTCTCTTTTCTAATTATGTTTATGTGTTGAAAGAATTTGTTTATTGCTTGATGTTGTTGGGTAGTGAAATTTACTTAGGATGTGTATGAGAAAGTGAAATGGGGATGAAATTTGTTGGGAGGAATAATATTTTCTCTTGGGTATTTAGGAGGGAGTGGGTTGGGTGCCCCACCTTTTTCTCATCTTGTTATTTTGTTCATTGTGGGAGACATAAGAGAGAGGGAGGCATAAGAGTGAGGTAGGCATAAGAGATATTTTAATTTGTAGGTAGGCATAAGTGAATTTTAGGGTTAATTAAGTTTTAGAGGTTTTTGAGGTGGGCATCCAAACCCTTGTGAGGCATAAGTGTATCCCCGTATTCCTTTCTCTACTTGGTTTGTTTTAGAGCCAATCTTTTGCGAAGTTTATGTGTTCAAAAATGAATGTTTTGTGGTTATTTTTCTTGTGTGAATGTTGTTTGAAATTAAAAGTGGAAGCCTTATCTTAATTTTCATGGTTGTGAAATATTCCTTATTGTCTCATTGTTGGGTCTTGGGGGCCAATGAGGAAACAGGATTCACTTTCTCATTGGAGTAATGGTTGGGTAGAGAGTGTTGCCAACTCCCCCATTTTTGGTTGTTTGTGTGACCTTGGAAGAAGGTGGAGGAAATGAACTAGCATTTTGAAAAGAATAAAGAAAACCTCTTGTAAATATTTTACCATGTTGTCTCCTTTGTGTATGGAGGGCTTATAAACTTTTATTTCTGTAAAGTGAAGTTTTGGTTGTTTTATTATCAAAAATGAGATATTAGTTGATAATGTAATGAAAAAAAAAGTTTGAAAACTATTTCATTACTTGTTGGAAGGAGTGACTATTGGATTGTTAAATTGAACCAAGTTACCTTGAAATGGTTGTGTACCATTATCATAGATGAAGAAAAGAATTTAAATGTGAAGGAAAAGAAAACAACTTTTTTCTCATTTTAGTTGATTTATTGTCTTCAAAAGGTGTGTTGTTCTTATTTTAAAACTATTGGGAAATCTTGTTATAATATACTTTTGGGAAGGGTTGAAACATCTATTTTGCAAAAGAAAAGAAATATTTATTCCTATTGTGTTACATGAAAGACATATGGTAGTAAATTAAACTATAAGTTGTTTCTTATTTTTTATATTGTACGAAAGAAAGCTCCTCAAGTTTCCCATTTTTTACTTTTATATGTGTAGATGGAAATTCTTTTTTCATTTAGCTTGTCAATAAATAGATTGATCCGTTAAACCTAGAAGAGTAAAGAAATTGCATGGTTACAAATTAGACCATTGCTTTATAGGATTATATAAATTTATTATTAAGTTATTATAAATTTATATATAAATCGAATATTAAATAATGTAAAATAGGTGGAAATAGAATTAACCTTTAACATCTTTTAATGTTGTTATCAAGTTCTAAGGAGAATTTTAAGTGAGGTTTTAGTTGAAAATATTAATCATTTTATATATTATTATTATTAATAATAATGACCATATTAAAATATTATTGTGATAACTATTATGAATTTTATTATGTGTGTGTGTGTGGGTATATATATATATATATATGTTTATCTAAAACCTAAATAAATAAAACTTATTGAAATCAACAATTGTTAAAAAGGGAATGTTGCCAACCCCACACCCCATCATTGTTTGAAGCCAAAGTTGGCCTAATGGCTTGTGCTTTTTAAAAGGAGTTCAATATGTGGGGGGACGGAGGTTATCCGACCCCACCCCTAACCCATGGTAGTAAAGTGATGGGGGTAGGGTCATATGCTGACAGCCCCCACCAAAATAAACAAACTCCCGTATTAATCCTTTCCACGGTGCATGTGTCTCGGTATACGTTTTGATTATGTGTGGCCGCAAATTTTTTTTTGTTGGCCAGTCGAAGTCTTATGTAAAAAATTCATGTAGTCCCTCACACAAACATACATATTCATACCCTTATTTTTATTTTGGGTATTAATAATTAATGGGTTTTTGAATAAAAATATTAATATATGCACTATATGTATACACACACACACACATTGGTTATATATACATTATCCAAACCATTTCCCTAAAATAGGGAAAATACCCATATGCTTAAAAGGGAAAATACAAAAAGAATAAGTTAAACAAATAATAAAATTAATTACAAACCCTAGGAGAGGGTATAAATGGAAATCCTAATAAAAGAATAATTTTTGTCTCCTCCATGAGCTTAAGCTTGTCCTCCGATGGCTTCCACTTCCTTCCTCCACCAATCTTCAAAACAAAAAGAAGAAACAATAAGTCAAAAGAAAGGAAAAATAATCCTTTCATAACCAAGTTTAGGGTTAGATGGATACCTCTAAATCCAAGGGCTCCAAATAAATCCATCCAATCGATGAGATTCTATCCCTACAAAAAGTAAGTGGAAAGTGGGTGACATAATTTTCAAATTTAAAATGCATGGGTAGACATAATTATTGGGGCCACTCTAGTAGTGTAGGGGGTGTTATTACTTTTCTAACCGAAATGTTTAATTAGATACCTTTTTTATCTAATGCAAGTCTTTACCCCTTTGTTGGTGGAATAATACTTTATTATTTAAATAACTAGACCACAATACCTTTGAAATTAATTTGATTAATTATAATTAAGATTGAAATTAATTTTATCTAAAACCAAAAGGTAGGGGAGTCTAAGTCATATTTTAAACTAATTAAATTATCAAATGGTATTGAGAGATTTTCTTGTTTCATTTAAAAGGGGCCTAAGGGGATTGTGGATCCTCATTTGGAAATTAATAATATTAATTTAATGTAATTTTAAAAATAAGAAAGTGTGACTGTAAATTTTAACCTAATGTTGATAGTGGGTTTTATAAAATAAAATTATTCCATAATTTTTTTAGTTGGACTTATGTTTTCCTTGGCTTTCGTGCAAGTAAATTTGTGGGTGTTAAAAATTGTTCAATGTTATAATTCTTGTCTTCCTCGGAAGTAAGAATCTTAGGATAGGAATTCGAAATCTAAGAGGTTGTAGCCTTCATTCTATCCAAAGACTCATTTATCTAACAAAGAGGATTTGCTATTTGTGAAAATGTATTTTCTTCTGTTTATTGCATGGCAATGTGAGGTCTTGAAAAGACTCTATGGTAAGAACATGTTCCATTTTTTATAACAATGTGGTTTGTATTGGGTGACCGTATTCCATGTTTAACGTTTGATCAACCTCCTCCATCCTTACGTAGTTAATGGGGTGTGAAGTGTAACTAGGGGATATTTTCACATTGCTTGTATAGTTGTCACCCCCACCTCAAAAGAGAAGGGGAATTTTTTGGTTGAACATTGGTGTAATATCTATCAGACCCAAATGGCCCACCAAATGCTTTTCTAGACATAGTTTAGAAACTATAAAATACTTACCAAAATAGGGGAAGAAATAGAGAGGTGAGGTACTAGCAATGAAAGAAAAGGAAATAAGAAGCAATTAATCCTTCACTTTGGGATCACCAATTTGTATGGATGAAAATTGCCATGCAACAGTCAACCTCACTCGACCCCTTGAGGTCATGCCGAAGTATCCAATGTTGAATGTGTGTGGCTAACTACAGGAGAATCAGTGACTAAGATTTGGTAGTGTGATCTCCTACCACCTCAGTTGGTAAAGGGGAGATTTAAAGGCTATTAATTGGTAGCGTAAATCCCCTATGGTTTGTTTTCCTAACTTGGATCTAAGTGTTGATCTAATTTGAAGTTTCCAACTTAACTAACAATTGATGCTACTGATGAGGGAAACTAATCTAAACAAATCACAAAACTGAAATATTACATTCACAAACAAATTTTTTTCTTCTATTATAAATAATTAAAATATTTCTACACTAAAACTAAACAAGCGAGGTAACTTGGTGTGGTTATTCACCTTTTCTGAGTGTATTGAACCTAAAATAACTTAAAACAAGAAATTTCCAAAAGATCTATGATATGTAAACAACCTCCTACAGATATTCTCTCCTTCAGATCCACAGGGATGGGAAGAAGAGTATCTATCATTGGGAACTACTATTAATGATTTAAACCCTCTTGGAAATCAGCGAATCACTTACCAAAAAAAGGAAATTGATTTCTATTCTATTTGATATGATGCAACAATGATAAATTGTAGGAATGAAGGAAATCAAACACCAACTCCAACCAAGAATTCATAGAACAAAGGTCAATACGGATGTGTGATGTAACAACCCATAATCCACACACATAACGAACAACACAGTAAAAGATAGGATAATTTTGTTTTTGACTTGCTTGACACATAACATGACGCAACATGTCATCACCAAGGATACAACTAACACTGTGAACAACTTGATACAAGGATGGCCATAAAGGCAGCACGGAAACGTTCACACCTATCAAGGACAATTTACTTTTCTTTTTGACAAGACAACATAGAAGTCCAATCACAGAACACACTTACAGTTAGGGCCAACCACAATGAGATATTCTTGAGGGTTATTTATTTTAAAAGGACATCTTGCAATTCTTAGCTTACGTTTTCAAGGAGGCTCAAGATATGATTCATATAATTCAACTTACCAAGCAAAGTTTATTCCTTTGACACTGAGTAATTATCTTTAAATCTTCTCTATTATGACATTTATTTGCTTAATTCGTTTATCAAGAAAAAGGAGTATTTAAATTCCACAAGGCCATCTGCTCACCACTAATGCTACTAAGATTCGTTCTTGCCCACAAGACAACATGGTTTTAAGTTCAACACACTTAAGAGAAGAGAAACAAGGTGCCTTGGAAAAAGGGTTAGAGGGAGAAGGTCGAGATGAAACATATTTAGGACCTCATTAGTTATTGCCAGTATTTAATTGAAGCTAGGGCTCTTAACCAGAATTATCAACAACTTTACTTAGGATTTGCTAAAAGTATTAACAAGGAGTAAAAATTTACTTTCCAAATGGCGGTGAGAAAGATGGTGAGGTCTCCAATTTGTTTTCTCTGGCTTATTAAATCTTATCATCTTCAAACAACTAACAGTTCATTTCACCTTAGGGTCATTTTACAAATTTCACCATAAAAGGAATAATGTTCACTAGAGGAGCTAGGGTTATCATGTTATAAAGTTTACCTGCAATGATAGTCTTGCCCTTGTTTACTTAAAGAATTTCTTGCTCTCAAGTTGGTGACCCCTACGTTACTTTATTTGAATACAACTTTTAATTTAACTTCCAGAAGTATTAAACAATCCCATGTTAGTTTACTTATGACACTTTATTACTAAGTCATGTCAAGGTTTAACTCAAAATTTATTCTCAAGGCAAGGTTGTAGCAACACTCATTTACAAGAACAAAACAATATTACATCAACTTTTAAAATACTGATACTCCAACAAAGTCACTCAACAACAATAACCAAATTTTCTTATAATTTCAATGATGGTCAAACAATACAAGGTTTTCAAAGTTCAGATGACAAAGTCCACAATACTTTATACTAAGACATTAATCCTCTTTTAAACTTTCCACTGGACGTTAACAATAGTTGAACAACATAAAAAGGTTTCGAGCAAAGGATCTTCTCAACTGAGGTTGATGACAAAAGTCTACAAATCTATCCCTCATCTACACGCAAAATCCATCTGCAGCAAATTTTCTACAAGAGTCAGTTCACGAGAACTGAGCAAGATAAGGCTACACAAAACCACCATAACTATTATCTAACAATATCATGAAAAGAAGCACTTTATTACAAGAATTTGGGTCAAACCTCTAAACACTATCAACACTTCAAGTTATAATAAGTTTCCACCATGCTAAACAAGGAAGAAGACCATGTACTTCCGTTAGGAGTAAAGACAACGAAAATATAACAACCGAAAGAGAAAGGCCCTTGGCCCTATAAGGAGAAATAACCAATCTAACAAAGCAGGATTCCCATCAAGTAAATAATTAAATAACAATCACAAGAGTGAGATTTGATATAAAGTACCAACCATCTAGAATTTTATCAAAGGTACCAAATGCATAGGTTAAAATATTATATTTCTAGAAGAACAAGAGTTGATCGGCCCAAGAAAAGGGAAACCACGGGTTTCAAGAATTAACACAAAAGCCATGTATAATTGAGTTTCAAACCGGAAATCAATTAGAGTATACACACAACATAAGTTTCGAAGCGAAGGCAAAGTATACTAGTTTTGACCATTAACTACAAAGATTTTCCAATCATCCAAGAAGGGTCAAAGTCTTACAGGCTAGTAGCAAACACGCGAGAGAAGAAGGGAGTTCCGTCACACCAAGAGTATACAATAATGTCATCAACAAATTTTATAACACTAAAGATTTGCAAACCTCCACAACAATACTAATGTTTGGTTAATTTAAAATAAATTACCCATTTCCCAAAACAACCATATTTTTAGGCAACCCTTGGTAACACAGTCAACCGTCACACAAAGATGATACAAACATAACTTCTAAGTGACATTATCAAAACAAAACCTTCCGCTATGAATCCATAAGACTATCAAATGAAAGCTGAGTTTTTCCCGAAGATTAATCACATTTAAGGAAATTTCCATCACAAACTATTAAGGTAATTACGTGCATAAAAAACCGACCAATATTAATTAATAGCGTTAACATTAAAAGGGAGAAAATAATGCAAGTTAGGAAAAAAAAAGAAGAGCGCCATCAACAATCATTCTGAGAGGGGGATTAGACCAAACTATTCTAGTGTCAATGAGGTACTCGATTCGCACAATGAAACCTCCAACTTAGTTGATCCGAAAAGCTAGTTATGGTTCAAGTTGATAGGGATGGTCAAGGTACATCTTGAGGATGGCCTTAAAAGCCTAAAAACAAGATGAAAGATAGTATAAGAGTCTAAACACGTGAGACGGCAAACAAACTTTTTTATTCTACCAGTTTTAATACCAAAACTCTAAGCTGGCTAGCCCACGCATTGCTCACACAATCCTACAACCTTTCTTTCTCGATGCCAAAAGGTTATCAAAGGGACTTGCGAAGGGGCTAACAAAAAATGTCAAAAGACAACTTGGGTGCTAGGGAGGAGCTTCATAGTTATCGTAAACTTACTTCCATGATATCGAAAAATACTAGTTTGATCAACATAATAACTTGCAACTCAATCGCAGAGAAGAATTAATACATAAACAAACAGACGAAGGCCTATCACTCGAGCAAGAGAAACATAACATTCAGGGGAAAGGGCACACGCATCCTTTCGACCAACATACTGTCAACGATAAAAGCTAAAACAAGAAGAAACAAGCAGAAAGGGGAAATCTCCCATCATGACAATCCAACTGACAAATCAATGCAAGGAAAAGTGGTTCGATTTCACAATAATTGTAAATATAATAGCAGTAGAAAAGTGTAGAAATATCTTGCCTGTTTCTCCAGATTCAACAGGTTTATGGACACTCCCGGACTTTTGCAACAACAATCCAGGAGCCTAAGTGTCTCATTTGATTCAAGCTCGTTGGGCCTTCACATCACCATCTTGGTAGGTGCATCAGAACCAGAAAGAAGAATCTCTTCCTTATAAAATACTTGAATCCCATGGAATTCGACCTCCAAATCTGTCAAGCGTTGTAGCACAGACTACCATTTCCACTAGACCAGAACTGAGCTATAGTTATTTCCACTGTTCGACCACTTTCAACTCTATGGCTGGAAATACTTTTCAATGATGGAGACAAGAATGTTACAGACACTCTCCCACTTGAAGAGATCAATTTTAGGACAAATCTGAACCAACAGTTAATAAAAAAAATGTCGAGGAAGTGTCAAAACCAGAAGCTCGCATGGTAGCCTCCACCCATGTAGAACCAATTGGAACTTCAATAAATCTCCGCTCAATGTGACCTGCTAAAAAGTGACAACCCTGAAAAAGTCAGTTGCTGGAGGATTCATTTTGAAGGATATAGGTTTTATTATTGTCACAGGTACTCTAAATAGAGGACCACGCAATGGGGCCTTGCAATCTATACCGTAGACTTCAAAGTGAATGTACTCCTTCACAAAGGGAAGTTGGATCTACAAGAACATTGAAGTTGTTTCCACTGTGCGTGAGAAGAATTTATTCAGGGACCTCCTATCCTTGGTAGCATCTATATTCCTATATGAAGCCCTTTCTCTTGAAAAGGAACTAAGATCTTTAACTCTCAAAACAAAGGATTTCAGTCTCTAACTACATGTCAATCCATGTAAAGTCCAGACTAAACCTCAATTATGGCTGCCAACATGTAGTTGCAAACTGCTGATCAAGGCATAAGGTTCAACAAGGCAATTCGTGCTTCATGAATATTCTGATATGAAACAGATCCGCCTCTAAGAGATACTCTTCCATGAGTTACAACGTAAAACAAGTAAGGTCCCTCAATAGAGAATCTTTGCAATAAATTTCATCAGGTCTCCTGGTAACACTCTCACTGTCACATAGTCGATTTTGATAAAAAATACCTTGAAGGAGAATCCCGAATTTGAGGATGCATTCATACTTGAATAGAAACAACATAGTTGGACAACCTGCCTGTTGGAAGCGCTCAAAAAGCTTCATTTTCTAAAGGTATTGGATGTGAATCAGAATGTCATCTGCCATTCCTTGAGGTATCTAGGAATCCAACTCACCTTTGAGTACTGGCCGTGCTGAAATGATGATTTTAACAACCATCCTGACAGCTTGACTTCACCAAGAGCCAACAAAAGATTTCTGCTTTCCTTTTGCCTTTCCTGGTTAATTCCAAAAAAGAACCACCTTAGTTGCTAGAAATATCCATCAGAGATACGCTCTTCACATTACCTGCCAACAATGTTAGCAGATATTTCTATGGCAGTATGGGAGCCTAAAGTCCTGCACCAGTGACTCTAGATTCTCTATTCTTTTCACCACCACGTCAAGGCTTTTCTAATCTTCAGAAGCCTCATGAGGATCTAAACCCACAATCAACAAGCTCTCCTGAAACACCTACCATCATCTCTTAACAAAACTCCAATGGCAATCTGGAACAGTGCCCCTCCTGAATTTCTTCCCTCCACATGTAATCGCCACCCTGAAAACAGTTGTCTATGCACTGCTCCTTTTAGCACCCTCGGTGACCAGCGATCTGAATGCTTCCTACCCTTTCTCCTTCGTGGACTCAGATCGAGCGTTCTACTCCTTCGACTCCTGCACACATTCAAACCAGACTGAGCTCCGACTTCGAGATGAATTGGCACGTGCTTTCCCACCATAACTGAGTGTAAGGTCTGATTCACTGTCACTGGCCATAAATTGAAATTCCCTCGATTAGTCTTCCAAATTCAGCCCTGAAAATCCATTCTACTTCAGCACTCAAGAAGGTGGAGGTAAACGCCTATATCACTTAGCTATCAATCTCAATTCAACTGGTTCAATGCATTAAATGACTGGATCAAAACAAAGATCTAGGTGAAAGAAAATTGTTAGCACCAACTCCACCTTTCTCATGGCAAAAGAGGGCTAAAATGCTTCGCTACATAAATTGAACAATTACAGCCTGCAGGTTGAAACTTGGCACGATACCTGATGAACAGCAGGTACTTCCAGACACGTGAATATGCTGAGATCTCCATTAGAAACAATTTGCATTCTTATTCCACTAGAAGAAAAATGTATATTAAACTTTCATAGCCTTACAGCTATATCAATTTTCATTTTTTTTAAAAGGTGATAATTAAGGGAATCACAAATTCCTGACATGGAACCATTATATCACTGTTTATTTACTTCTTTGCACAGAGTTAGAGATCTGCTTTCTACAATGGCCTCCATAAATTAATAAATCTTGTTGAAAATGTAGGAAAACAACATAAAATTCCACATAAAAGTTCGTTCTAAAAGTCCCTTGAAAATCTCACGTTTAACAGGCTATTAGCAGATTTGGCAACAAAAACAAGTCATTACGCAAACACGAATCAAAAAACGATGCTCCACTAGGACGAAGTTAGGAAAATGACCTATTTACACGTACTTCAGCTGTGAAGTTCATGCTTGCCAGACAGAAACCAGATGGCGAATAACAAATCAAAAGGAGGATCCTGGTGAAGAAAAACAGGCCTCCACCAAGATAACTCCCGATCTGGTCAAAGTCACGCCGAAAAAAGGGAGCTCATATAAACGTTCAATGAAAAAGTTGGGGTGGTTGGGATGGAGGCCAAGGTGGCAGACAATGGAAGTCGATGCCCAACAGGGCATTACATTCTCCTCCCCTTAAGAAAGCATCATCCTCGATGCGACATAACACAGAGGAAAAGAAATGGTACGTAACAAGGAACATAGTAAAGGAGAAAGTACACCCTATGGTTTAAAATTTTAGTTGATTAAAACACGGCCACAGGGTATCCTTAGGAACATTTGGTAGAAATTTTAACTTTCAATGTTCTGTGAAGATTGGCAGTTCCCTCTTATTTATTATTTCATTGGTTCTCTTTCCATTAGCATTATTCTTAGTTTAATTTCTTTTAAAATTTCATCATTGAAGAGTTTTGGTTTATTCCTTATTGTGGGTGCCCAACATGAACTGCTAACACAACACCCTATCAGGTTCACAAGACACTACAGATTCACAAGCACACAAGTATATACTTCAAGATTGTATTACACCACAAAAGGTTACTCAAATACGGAATGGAATAGGCACAGTCCACATAACATAGTACTCGTCACACATCAATGACTGACATACAAAATACTTGAAACAAAAGAGTACTACAATCCACCAGACATTTCCTCAATTTGCATCAATGAAAAATTCACATAACACCAAACAAATGCTACAGGTACATAGTGTCCACAAGGGAATCAATGACATAACCACAACATCACAACACATATCCATCTGACATGAGTAACACATACATCAAAAGACCACTACCAAAACATCACAATAACTCAACATATATCCCGAAACATCAACCATACAGACAAATATCATAAGCCTCCCTCAAACTCTTATGCCTCCCTCAAGTCTCTTATGCCTCCCTCAAACTCTTATGCCTCCCTCAAGTCTCTTATGCCTCCCTCAAACTCTTATGCCTCCCTCAAGTCTCTTATGCCTCCCTCAAACTCTTATGCCTCCCTCAAACTCTTATGCCTCCCTCAAACTCTTATGCCTCCCTCAAGGAGGCCGGTTGACCCTATGGTCCAAGACACATAGAGTTCGAACACTCCTAACCCAAGTGACATAATAACGCGTGGTTCAACAACCCGCTAGTTATATGTAACTCCTTGGGGCGTACCCCCATACAACGAAGCGGGTCCATAGGTCCAACCAATCCATGGTGCATCCTATGACCCTATTCCACACATCACGACAATAGAACCAGCACAACAATCCAATCAAAGTGCCAAGTGGCAAAGTACAAGCCTTGGGCAAGGCGGTAAAAATTCCAAATTTAAAAGAAGACCCAAAATCAAGCAAAATAAATGGCCAAATAGCCATAGTTAGTATCAAAATCCCCATGTTAGTGCCACAAACCAAGGAAATGCCCAAAATTGTAAAGCATGGCAATCAAGAAAAGCTGCTGGTCCTTACAAAATAAAGTAAAAAGCTCAATTTACGAATAAAATCAACTTATAATAATGTCACATTACGATAACTGTGTGGCCTTATCTAGCCACCAAAGGGGTACTCAACGAGTTGCTAGCACTCGGAACATCGAGCCTCAGCTCGCAAAATACGTATCAATAATACAACTGTCATCACCTCCATCTGAATCATCCCGCCACCACTTCGACAAGGCTAAACATAGTCATAGTTGCACTTAGGTTGCATACATACAACCACATAGGGAGAGAGGAAAGAATCACATGTTATCTACTAAACCGAGTTTCGGCTCGAGTTATTGACCCATGGTACACCATTCCTCACTCTCAACATACACTTCTACCGATTACCCTCAGGGTCGGCTAGCGTAAGGTTCACAACATAACATACAACAACATCACTAACATAACTGGCACACACATAACTACCATAACGTCTTACATATGGTACATATACAGGGTAGATCACAATCATACATTCACTGAGTGTAACACATCACTTTACCACTTTCTGCACCCAAAGTGCAATCACCATACGATAGGGTTCATACACTCACCGTATGACCCAAAATCACAACATGAAGCATTACATATTTGCACAAATCATACATACGATGAACATAGTACATCTCAACATAACATCCATTGCTACATAACAAGGTGGTACACACATTTCTTCAAAACATGGTAAAAACATCATGATACAACTCATTTCTTTTAACATCAGTCTAGTTATACAACACATTGATACACCTACATATCACAATATGCCACAATGCTCTAACACTACGTCATCCACATTATAATTCTTTTCACACATCACAAACAGTAATTCACACGTGAACTCTTCATAGAATCCACAAGAAGGAGAGAGAATACTCCCATCCCCAACATATCAACATGATCACAAACACGCACAAGGTGACATACACATCATGTGCGTTCACAATATCACAATTACGACAATAATCACATCACGCTTAAAGCACATTACTCTTCCAATATCTTCCACCATCATGCAACATCATCATCATCATGCAGTATCATCATGTAACATCACCACCATCATGTAACATCACCATACAACACCAATCCGGCCCATAGGTTCGAGAGCATGAACCTATGCTCTGATACCAAGTGTAACGACCCAAAAACCACACACGAACAACATGGTGAAATACAGGATAATTTTTTTTTTTTGACTTGCTTGACACATAACATGACGCAGCATGTCGTCACCAAGGATACAACTAACACTTTAAACAACTTGATACAAGGATGGCCATAAAGGCAGCACGGAAACGTTCACACCTATCAAGGACAATTTACTTTTCTTTTTGACAAGACAACATAGAAGTCCAATCACAGAACACACTTACAGTTAGGGCCAACCACAATGAGATATTCTTGAGGGTTATTTATTTTAAAAGGACATCTTGCAATTCTTAGCTTACGTTTTCAAGGAGGCTCAAGATATGATTCATACAATTCATCTTACCAAGCTAAGTTTATTCCTTTGACACTGAGTAATTATCTTTAAATCTTCTCTATTATGACATTTATTTGCTTAATTCGTTTATCAAGAAAAAGGAGTATTTAAATTCCACAAGGCCATCTGCTCACCACTAACGCTACTAAGATTCGTTCTTGCCCACAAGACAACATGGTTTTAAGTTCAACACACTTAAGAGAAGAGATACAAGGTGCCTTGGAAAAAGGGTTAGAGGGAGAAGGTCGAGATGAAACATCTTTAGGACCTCATTAGTTATTGCCAGTATTTAATTGAAGCTAGGGCTCTTAACCAGAATTATCAACAACTTTACTTAGGCTTCGCTAAAAGTATTAACAAGGAGTAAAAATTTACTTTCCAAATGGCGGTGAGAATAGATGGTGAGGTCTCCAATTTGTTTTCTCTGCTTATTAAATCGTATCATCTTCTAACAACTAACAGTTCATTTCACCTTAGGGTCATTTTACAAATTTCACCATAAAAGGAATAATGTTCACTAGAGGAGCTAGGGTTATCATGTTATAAAGTTTACCTGCAATGATAGTCTTGCCCTTGTTTACTTAAAGAATTTCTTGCTCTCAAGTTGGTGACCCCTACGTTACTTTATTTGAATACAACTTTTAATTTAACTTCCAGAAGTATTAAACAATCCCATCGTTAGTTTACTTATGACACTTTATTACTAAGTCATGTCAAGGTTTAACTCAAAATTTATTCTCAAGGCAAGGTTGTAGCAACACTCATTTACAAGAACAAAACAAGATTACATCAATTCTTAAAATACTGATACTCCAACAAGTCACTCAACAACAATAACCAAATTTTCTTATAATTTCAATGATGGTCAAACAATACAAGGTTTCCAAAGTTCAGATGACAAAGTCCACAATACTTTATACTAAGACATTAATCCTCTTTTAAACTTTCCACTGGACGTTAACAATAGTTGAACAACATAAAAAGGTTTCGAGCAAAGGATCTTCTCAACTGAGGTTGATGAAAAAAGTCTACAAATCTATCCCTCATCTACACGCAAAATCCATCTGCAGCAAATTTTCTACAAGAGTCAGTTCACGAGAACTGAGCAAGATAAGGCTACACAAAACCACCATAACTATTATCTAACAATATCATGAAAAGAAGCACTTTATTACAAGAATTTGGGTCAAACCTCTAAACACTATCAACACTTCAAGTTATAATAAGTTTCCACCATGCTAAACAAGGAAGAAGACCATGTACTTCTGTTAGGAGTAAAGACAACGAAAATATAACAACCGAAAGAGAAAGGCCCTTGGCCCTATAAGGAGAAATAACCAATCTAACAAAAACAGGATTCCCATCAAGTAAGTAATTAAACAATAATTACAAGATTGAGATTTGATATAAATATCAACCATCTAGAAATTTATCAAAGGTACCAAATGCATAGGCTAAAATAATATATTTCTAAAAGAACAAGAGTTGATCGGCCCAAGAAAGGGGAACCACGGGTTTCAGAAATTAACACAAAAAGCCATGTATAATTGAGTTTCAAACCGGAAATCAAATAGAGTATACACACAACATAAGTTTCGAAGTGAAGGCAAAGTATACTAGTTTTGACCATTAACTACAAAGATTTTCCAATCATCCAAGAAGGGTCAAAGTCTTACAGGCTAGTAGCAAACACGCGAGAGAAGAAGGGAGTTCCGTCACACCAGAGTATACAATAATGTCATCAACAAATTTTATAACACTAAAGATTTGCAAACCTCCACTACAATACTAATGTTTGGTTAAATTAAAATAAATTACCTATTTCCCAAAATAACCATATTTTAAGGCAACCCTTGGTAACACAGTCAACCGTCGCACAAATAGAAACAAACATAATTTCTAAGTGACATTATCAAAACAAAACCTTCCGCTATGAAACCATAAGATTATCAAATGAAAGCTGAGTTTTTCCCGAAGATTAATCACATTTAAGGAAATTTCCATCACAAACTATTACGGTAATTACGTGCATAAAAACCGACCAATATTAATTAATAGTGTTAACATTACAAGGGAGAAAATAATGCAAGTTAGGAAAAATAGAAGAGCGCCATCAGTAATAATTCTGAGAGGGGGATTAGACCAAACTATTCTAGTGTCAACGAGGTACTGGATTCACACAAAGAAACCTCGAGCTTAGTTGATCCGAAAAGGCTAGTTATGGTTCAAGTTGCCATAGGGATGGTCAAGGTACTTCCTGAGGATGGCCTTAAAAGCCTAGAAACAAGATGAAAGATAATATAAGAGTCTACACCCGCGAGACGGAAAACACAATTGCACACAAACCTTTTCATTCTACCAGTTTAATACCAAAACTCTAAGCTGGCTAGCCCAAGCATTGATCACACAATCCTACAACCTTTCTTTCTCGATGCCAAAAGGTTATCAAAGGGACTTGCGAAGGAGGCTAACAAAAAAAAACGTCAAAAGACAACTTGGGTGCTAGGGAGGAGCTTCATAGTTATCGTAACTTACTTCCATGATATCGAAAATACTATTTGATCAACATAATAACTTGCAACTCAATCGCAGAGAAGAATTAATACATAAACAAACAGACGAAGGTCTATCATTCGAGTAAGAGAAACATGACATTCAGAGGAGAGGGTGCACGTATCCTTTCAACCCACATACTGTCAACGATAAAAGCTAAAACAAGAAGAAACAAGCAGAAAGGGGAAATCTCCCATCATGACATCCAACTGACAAATCAATGCAAGGAAAAGTGGTTCGATTTCACAATAATTTTAAATAAAATAACAGTAGAAAGGTGTAGAAATATCTTGCCTGTTTCTCCAGATTCAACAGGTCATGGACACCTATGGAACTCTGAACTTTTGTCAAAATTGCAACAGGAGCAAGTGTCTCAGTTGATAAGGCCTTCACATCAATCTTGGTAGGTGCATCAGAACTAGAAAGAAGAATCTCTTCCAGGGTATTTGCACTAATCCCATGGAATTCGACCTCCAAATCTACAAGCATTGTAGCAAGACTTCCATTTCCACTAGACCAGAACTGAGCTATAGTTATTTCCACTGTTCGACCACTTTCAACCCTTATGGCTGAAGCTTTTCAATGATGGAGACAAGAATGTTACAACACTCTCCCACTGAAGAGATCAAATTTTAGGACAAATCTGACAGTTAATAAAAAAAACGTCGAGGAGTGTCAAAACTAGAAGCTCGCATGGTAGCCTCCACCCATGTAGAACCAATTGGAACTTCAATAAATATCCGCTCAATGTGACCTGCTAAAAAGGACAACCCTGAAAAAGCATTTGCTGGAGGATTCATTTTTAAGGATATAGGTTTTATTATTGTCACAGGTACTCTAAATAGAGGACCACCTGTGTCAATGGGGCCTTGCAATCTATACCGTAGACTTCAAAGTAATGTACTCCTTCAGAAAGGGAAGTTGGATCTACAAGAACATTGAAGTTGTTTCCACTGTGCGTGAGAAGAATTTATTCAGGGACGTTTACAACTTGGTAGCAACCTAGATGATTTCTGAATGCATTTCACAAAGGGGAAGATCTCTAATATACTCATATCCATAAAACAGTAGCATCTTACAATTGCAGGCTGACTGCTTGGCTCAACCATACAAGAACAGACACCCCTGCAGACACCAGCATCCAAGGCAGCAAACACGTACACTCAAGGATAGTCAACACTTCTCTGCTTCATCTAGCCACAAGCCCCTGCTGAATCCATCATGATCTTTAGGATTAACAAACTCCGTGACTAAATCAGATCCAAATTTCTGAACTCTAAGCCAATACATCGTGAGGAGACATAGCTAGTAGCACCCAGTAACCGCATTCTGACTGACCAAGAATCAAATTTGCAACTATCAATGATCCAGCTTCTATTCAGCTGTATCTGCAAAGCCTGGTACAATAGTGATACTGGCACCCTTACTGTCACATAATCGATTTTGACCATTCACTTGACAAACCGGCAGTTTCATGTGCACTCTGGATCTGAATCCGAAACTATCCTGCTACCTTCATCTCCCAAGACATTTTCTCCAACATTGCATAGATCTCCTGTGCCCCATGGGTGTGATCTGTCACCTACTGAAGGAGTCATACCGAATCTGAGGATGTCAGTCGATGCTGAACAGATTACAGGCAAAGTTGGCACAACCCAAACATTGAATCATACTCAATTCTACTTTGGCATGTAAATGCTTGATCATGCAACTAGCTAATTCAAACCTGTCCTGTTTATTTGCATGCTCTGCAAAGAAGGGCCAACAAATCATGGGCACACCCGCATAAATCTAATGCTTTCAACCGTAGAATTCCACCCACTGTGAGTTAGAAAGCCACCCACAGAAGGATGGCAGAGAACTTCCATTTGAGGCGCCCAGCTCACAAATAAACCTTGCCCCTTCACTTTTTCGACAAAATCCATGGAGATCTGAGGAGAAGCTCCATGAATGAGGAATATTTTAATATTGACGAATGACCCCTACAAAAAGGGTTGCATGCTTCTCTCTAAACCAGAAGCAAATTCTACAAGATTGCTGGTTAGAGATAACCGTTACGCTTCCAAAGCACACATAAACGACAGATCCGGGCTTCTGATTGTTCAGCCATTGCACACAGCTTGTTTCTTCAGCCCACATACTCACGGAGCTTTTGGACAATCCATTCTCTTCTTGAATGCTTCTAACATGAGGACCTATACTATAAAAGGGCTGGAAAAACTTGCGCGGAGTTTCCTCCATTACTGGTCCCTCCAGCCCATCAAATGTGTTGATTAGCACCAAATCAGCGGACATGGCAGCCAGGGATTGGTTTATTTGAAACTGGAACATGTAATTGGTAGCATCATAGTAGAAACTTGGCACATCTTTCATACGCACCACAGGCATTCCAGGAATGCAGCTGATCTCTTTTTCAAGATATCCATTTGTTAGACAGCTCTTGTCTGCAAATGAAATATTACATTAGGAAAAAATACCCCTATTTGAATAATATTCTTCTCCATTGCTAAATGTATTTTCAGGGCCTTCTTTATTGAAATATGAAATGTGTCATTAGAACAATTAAAGGTACATAAATTCAGAAGATTATTAAACAAAGAGTAAGTGACGAGTGAAGTGCAGAGAACAGAAGCTGCTGCAAGTTGGTATTGAGATATCTTAAATTTAATTATATTTTCCTTTTCAATACTTATTCTTCTCATGAATCAATTTGATGGTAAGATATTGAAGTAATAGACAAAAAAAAATTTATACATTTATTAATTGAAAAATATGTACAATATAAAAATTGAGTGGAAAGAAGGATCATACTTTAGAATACGAAGCAAATTGAACCAGATAAATTTTGAACAGAGGGGGTCAGTTTACAAAATAAAAACCACTATAAAAATGCTATAATCAATTAAAATAATGCATCGGAAAAATAAGAAGCCCAAAAAAACTAGACCGCAACCGCAAAGGGACTGTCCAATTTTATTTATTAGTTTGGCGGTAACAAGAAAAAGTCGAAAACAGAAAATAGATATACCTTTGAGAGGAATGTAACCCTTTTCCATGAGAAGAGGCGCGGACAGGTAAATGTAGAAGCCGCAGGCACTAGTAGTCCAGAAGGCTATTCCAGGAATACCAAGTCTAGTGGCCGTATCTTTGAGCCCAAGACATACAACCGTCATAACAAATGCACGTAAATGGAGGGACATCTGGTAACTCATTCAACTTCTCCACCAGCTTTTCTAAATGTGCTGGGGAATTATTTTCCAAGGATTTACAGAGCTCATCAAGTTGCTGGGTGCGCCCGTGCTCTGGAGGAAGATCGTCTGGAATTGTTTCGTACCTGATAGTCTGCCATGGACTTGGTCGATCCAGATATGATAATCTTCTCGTGTATGTATTCAGTATTAACAAAAGTAATACAATAGCCTCTGGCAGACAAAATTTTGGAGAGCTGCATCATGGGCTTAACGTGGCCTTGAGCAGGAAAAGGCAACATAAAAGCATGAGGCCTATTCTGTAGAAGCCATGAAAGCAAGCAGCAATGTGCGTCACACTCAAACAGCTTAACCAGTGGCAGATCAGGCGCTTTACATTTGGAGTTCAACTACTGAGTTTTTTATGGGGCGTGGAGTCTCGTGGGAATTGAAGGTGGGAGCGAATTAGCAGCCAGCATGAAAAGCGTGGGATTGAAAATTTGCATTGTCAGACATGTCCTCATTCTGACCAACTCCTCCAACTACCAGCCTGCTTACCAATTACTCCATTCTTCTTCTCTCCAATAGAGAGCCAATCTCACTTTATTTTATTATTCTAATATTTTTTTATTTTATTAGGCTTTTCATTCATATATGCAAATATTTATATAATTAAAAAATCCTTTTTTTTATACAAAAATTTATTTATATAAAATTTCATATTTGTACATAAATTTAATATTTTTAATAGTGTAAAGCGAGAAACACCTCTCTCTGCTATAATCTTAACTTCTTAGCACCCCATGATTCCCATAACAGATTTGTTTAAGGGATTGGTTACCCTTTGCATTTATACAGCGGGTTGGGAGGACTCACCTGCATTAGCACGCCACGAAGTGTGCCAGGTTGTTGGGCCATTAACACTTGTAGTATTAAAAAAAAAAACACTCTAAAAATCAGCACGGAGTAAAGGCTTAGAGGATAAAGTTTTTCTTCAAGTTTTCCAACTACCTAACTACGGTTCTTCTCCAACTACCCAACTACGGTTCTTCTCCAACTACCCGCCTGTTCACCAATTACTCCATTCTTCTTCTTCTTCTCTCCAATAAAGAGTGCCAATCTTTCTTTATTTTATTATTCTAATATTTTTATGCATATATGTATATTGATAAAATTCAAAATCCTTTTTTATATAAAAATTTATGTATATAAAATTTCATATATGTACAATACATTTTTTTATGTTTAATAGTGTAATGGGAGAAACACCTATCTCGGCTCTTATCTCGACTTCTTAGCACTCCATGATTATAATAGATTTGTTACACTATGAAAATCAACAGAGAGTAGAGGTTTAAAGGATAAAGTTTTCTTCAAGTTTTTTACTTTGGACTAAAGTTTGACATCATATTTTACAGTTCAAAAAATCATATGTTTTTTTATTTTATTGCTGAATAGAGGTTTGTTTTTTTATAGAAATAGTTTGTTTATTTTTAACGTAGACATCTATAATAATTTTACTATATAGATTTTATATAGATCACAATTATTTTTATTTTGCAATGATATTATTGTGGAACAAATATTTCAACTAAATTTATTTCAACACATCAAATCCATATCAATCTCTAAGTCCTTATATTAATTTAGTTTATCGTAATATATAATAACCTTCACTATATTGCAAATCCATTACCACTACTCTCATAAACATATTTTATCAAAATGTGTATTATTTCTTATCATCGCTAAAAAATTGTTCTTCGTAACGATGTTGAAACTACCCATGAATGAACTTAATATTATCCACTCTAATGCCTACTAAAAACACCCCACTTTAGACAAAAGAACAACCTAGGATTAGTTAGGAAAATTATGGAATAATTTATTTTTTTGTTTAAAAGAGCCTACAACTAGGTTACAAGACAATAGTTGTCGCAAGAAAGTTTCAACGCCAAATACTATTAATAGCTTATAGTTTTATTAATGTGATAATTATAAAAGATCACAAGGTCCAAACTTAGGGTTAGATTAATCAATTAGGTTAAGAGGGTAATTTCTCACTATGACCACCCTCTAATAAGCTTAAAATACTCAACTTTATTTTTCTCAAAATTAATGCACTCAAAAATTTCTAAAAAACATTCCCATTAGATAGGAAATTTCCTCACCTTTCTGGTGATATAAAGAAGTCCTCCTAACTCCTCATATTTCTCAAATTATGGGTCGGCTGACCTTACGAGGAAAATTTTCCCAAGAGCGGGTCTTCGGGCCCTAGGGAAGAAAAAATTTCCCATACGCGGACCAGCAGAGTGGGGAGAGTTTTAATGCATTTTTCCTTTTGGAAAAAAGTGTGATTTTCCTTTGTGCACCCGCGAACCCTAAGAGAACACGTGTCTAGCATCCTATTGGATGCGGATCAGCGGGCCGACGGGAGGATTTAAGACAATTTTTCCCAAAAAAAATTCTGAAGCGCTAAGCTAAAAAGGGGTTCCGCTCCCATACCGACACCTTGTGACGCCACGTAGTCAGCACCTGATTGGTTGCGGGCCGGCAGGGTGGTGGAGGAAAACTTAGAAAAATTTCTCAAATTATTTTAAGATCTTTCTCAAACGAAGTAACTGTTAGAAATGCGGGCCCACGTGCCACATCGGGTCACAAAAAATAGTGGGAAACAGCAACCAAAAAGGAAAAAGGCCATAGGGCAGCGGGTCCACTGAGGGAAATGAAGCTAATTTCCAAGATTTTCTTTTTGGTAGCACTCTGATTGGCTGCAGGCTTAGGTTTTCCCAAAACTTTTTGAAGGTCCCGAAAAAGACTATCGATGCCGTGAAAAACAAAACCAAAAAGGCTTCTAAAATTCGGGGCAAGGTTTTGGAATTTCAGAACTTTCGAATTTGAGTGGAAATTTGCAGGTGATCGAAATTGGGGTCAGGGGGGGGAATTCATGCCTTTGTTGTTTTTGACCAAAAAAAATGCTAAGGGAAAATTTGGCAAATGGGTCTGTAAGGAAATTTTTCCCAAAAGGAATTTTGACAGTTAGGAATTATTTTTGACGCCAAAGGAAGAAAAATTTCAAAGGGCCATAACTTTTGATTGGGAGAGTGGTTTTGGGAAAATGAGGACTTTTTGGAAATCTCTCAACGTCCTCTTTGCACAGGAATCATTAACCTTTCATTTTGTTAATGTTTAAGGGGTCAATTTCACAAAATAGATCTGTGGGCTTTAAAAGGCAAGCTTGTAAATTTTAACTTCTAAAATTTTAATCAATTGATCTTCTTCCTCTCTCAACATGTCAATTAGACATGGAGAATTATTCTTAGATGGATTTAGGATGGATTTGGAAGGTAAGTTTGTTTGATTGACTCCCAATTAAAAAAAATACAACTTTGACAGCAAAAACGACATCAAAACGGTTTGAGCCTGATTTTGCTAAGTTTTTTTGAAAGAAATTCCTTAAGTGTTTTTATCCAATTGAATTCATACAGGGCATACTACTTCAAGTTTAATCGTTTAATTTCTTATTTCATTATTATAGGTTCGAACTGTGCATTTTGGTTAAAGTATTTGCCAGTTTGAAAATACAAAATAGATATCAAATTTTAAAGGATCTATTTTCGATTTTCATCTTTCAAGTATTAGAATTCATTCCAACTCTAATCTAATACATTTAGTTGATTCAAATCAAAACATTCAAAACCAACATGCAATTCTGACTTCCAATTTTACACATTCCAAAAGACAGAGTTATGTATTTTCTTCACATGCATTTCTTCCTTTCAAACCGAGATTTCAATTACATTTCGAACTCAGATTTTAAAAAACAGTAGTTCTAATTGTGGAAAAGAATGCAACTTTTATTCAATAGACAATATTTCCTTCTCTTACAACTTCTCCTTTCTGTTGATTTTCACAATACAATATACAAAATACATCTCTTTCTTTCAAAACATAAACATAGTATATCTCTCTTTTACATTTAAAAATTACAACTTTCATATTCAATACAACATATTTCCATTACAAAACATATACAAATTCATCCACTTCAAGTGGGAAAGGTTACAATAAGATTTACTTTCAACAAGGGACTGTCAAATTGTTTTCTTTTGCTCTGTTCCAGAACAACAACATGTAAATTTCATCATTCTTTCTAATTTTGATCACAACAAGAGTAGGGGAAAGGCAATGCTCTCCACCCAACCAAGACATCCAATGACAAGGAGAAGCCATCCTTCTTCATTGGCCCCCGAGCCCCAACCATAATGTAATAGAAGATGTGATTCAACTCATGGCAACAAAGGCTTCCACAAAACACAAGCAACATTTTCACATTTAAAACACAGTCCAAAACAAAATTTAGTTTATAACTACATTAAAGCATGACAAAAAACACTGATGCTTCATCAATCAAGCCAAATGAGCAAGAAACTATGGGGGATGTTACTTATGCCTCCATAGGGGAAATGGGTATCACCAACTGATTTCAAATTGCCAAAATATAGTATATCAAAGCAATAACATGCCCTTATGCCTCCCCAAAGTTCCCCTTATTCCTCACATTTGCTTATGCCTCCCCAACCTCTTATGGCACCCCATAATGAGTAAAAAATGAAAACTATTTCTTTGTAAGGTGGAACCTAAATCCCAACTCCCTCCACACTTATACCTCCCCAAAACACTTGTGCCTCCCAAAAAATAAACCCCATAGTCTTCTCCTACACCATTCCTAGGCCATCTACCCAACATCCCACAACATGCCATAACATTCACAACAATAACAATTTCATAAACAAAAAGAAAAACATTACAATAGCCAAGCTCCTACCTCTCCATGATGGAGTTGTTCCAAGTTCCAAAACAAACTTTATCCCAATGCAAGATAATCCAAATCAACCAAGCACAAGCATGCAACAATCTTTGTCAAAAAACTTCTCCAAAGAAAGAGCTCCAAAACAGCAACAAAATTCACCCCAAAAGGAAGTCTCCAAAAGTGAAGCCAACCAAAAGGGTAGATCTAACCACAAAACAATAAAATCAAATTTTATAGAAGAAGGGGGAAGAGAAGAGGATGAGGTGAATCCATGTAGGATGCCACATCACACATCCTCAACTCCAACTCACAAGTCAACTTCATTCTCCAAGACACAATAAATAGGTAGGTGAATAATATGACAGTGTTACTTACACACTCAAATCAAGCCCATATCCCAAAGGACTGAAATTAAACATGTCAAGCAAAAGTGCAATTAAAACATTATAGGCTAGACTTACAGAAATTCATAATGAAGGCTAAATTTAAACTCTCCAACCATAGGTATAGGTTGGTAAATGCAAATTTAAGAGGTATGGGACAAGTTTAACTTGTCCCACAAGCCTCCAAAATCAGTCTCCAAGGACAATTTCGAATTTCCAAAGAAGGTGAAGTGTTTCATACTCCAAAGCCTTAAATCTTACATATCTCTTACATCATTACTCACACATTACTTATACACATATCTTACAATCTTAATGGCCAAGAGTCACCGCACTCCCAACAATTACTATCTTATGACATATTTGATTAATTTATTTTAACAATTTGATTACTCACATCTATTTACACACCATTTATTTAAATAAAAGGGGTAAACCACATCACTAATAAACACATGCAAAATCAATAAAAGAGGACCAAATAAATAGAAATACACATAACCCCTTGGTTACATTTAAAGGTATCATCCCCCCATGGGAATCCCTAACAAACTGAAAAATCACACACAAACAAATACAAGTTGCCATGGTGACCTTATTGAATTCATCTTAGAATTCCAATGTGGTTGGTCTCCAATCCCTGTCAATGTTTGTTGTGATATTTTAACCAATCAAAACATCATAGATTCCTTTGGCCACAAGGCCATTGTCCACTCAAAATTCCCTGCTCTTAAGAAAGTGAAAATTTAAAATTTTGAGTTTAAGTGTTTTCTCTGTTGTACTGATAATGTGAAATGCCAAAGAAATTGAGAAATCTGTATTTTTGGGTCATTTTGTGTGTTTTTCTGGGCCTAACATCGGACATTTTTGTCCCGCGTGTCCCAAGTTCAATTGGGCCCTCTGTTCCCCGATCGGCCGGTTCACCCGAAGTCTGTTCTTTTTGGGCCCGTCGGAACTTTTTGTCCCAAATGTCCCAAGTTCACTTGAGTAGTTTCATACCGGACCAATTGTTCCATTTTCGTCCGATTCGGCCGAGCCGCGTACTTCGCGTACTTTTGTCCCGCGTGTTCCAAGAGCATTTGTGCGTCTTCTCCCCGATTCGCCCGAATCGGCCGAGCCGTGTACTTCGCGTACTTTTGTCCTGCGTGTTCCAAGAATCTAAATTTGTGCATCTTTTCCCCGCTTCGCCCAAATCACCTGAGCCAGTTATGTACTTCAATGCTTTTGCGTCCCTACATGTCCCAAATGAACCAAGTGCCATTCGTGCTAATTTTTCCCTTTTGCTCTACCCGAATATCTTGCTTATTCAATTTGGTAGGTCCCAAGTCGTGTATTAAATACAAGAACATTCATTGCCTTTCTTTCTCCTAAACGGCTATATAATGGTCGAGTGAACCCCCTATGCGTTTACTGCACACTGCTTTCATGATCCTATCTTTTGCTCGAACCTTTGCAATCTAAATTCCTGCGCGCGTATCCATTTTTCTCTGCAATTCCTTCCCAAGTCTAGCTTGCAGCTTCGCCCTCCGAATTACTACCAACATGAAGATCAAATTCAAGCACAGGCATCTGACCTAAGAACAAATCTCACCACTAGAGTCTAAGTCGTTCCTATATCGGGGAAACCCACTTGGGAGTGAAGTTCGCCATCTTGACTTTAGTGCCTCATTTTTGGTCGAGGATGACAGATGCAAAATTTACACCAATGGCACAGATGATTCATGACAGCCAGTTTGGCTTTTCAATCCAAGGTGGTTTCCCAAAGTCTAAGTCTTGCAGCTTGCAGATACAGTGCTTTCATGTCGGAGCTCATTTCTTTCAAACCCTAATTCAAGCGAATTGACAAATTGGGATCACGGGAGACACAATTGCCAAAATTGACCACTGCCCGTCCATTGGCACTGCACTGAGGATTCCAAAAATGGATAATGCCATAGTTGTCTCCCAAACTCAAGCACAAGCATTGTTCAATCAAGACAGACAACTACAAGGTGCTTAAGGAACTTTTGATGATGCAAAGGATAATCTGATCAAAATCCTGGGTCTACAATTGAAGAATAGTTGGCAGAAGGGAGAGGCTTTCAAAACACTAGTTGTATCTGCTTTCAAAGATATACATTGTCATCTTCAGGATGAAACTTCTGGTGTGTCTCTCTCCCTACAAGAAATCAAAGCTCAATTCAGAGATTTTTCAAAGGAAATCTGTTCAAGGAAAGCTCCATTTCCAAAGAGAAAATGAAGGAGATCTACTCTCTTCAATCTGCTATTGAAGAAGCAAATAAAGACTATCATACTCATGTCGAGTTTGATAAGGAAATGGAGAAGTGCCTCGGATTTTGGACCCAGTCTATAGCCAACACATCAGTCCCACGTGGCAGAGACATAGCCGAGGCATTAAAGAGATTCAGGAAGTGGATTTTGAAGTTAGTGGGTCCCTCCCAGTCATAAGCACCTGTCTTCTTCTCCATATTCCTCTCTTCTCTTCCAATTCTTTTTCTCGGATTTATTGTAATAAGTTGAGGTATTGCGATTGGCAATCCTTAACTAATCTTTAGTTAAAAGAAGTAGTTACCGAGAGTAACTGAATTGTAAACTATATAATGGCCTCTCCTCGCCATTTTGAAGGGGGAAGAACTTGGCTTATTTTCTGAAAGTGTAAATAAATCATAAAGAAATCAATACAGAAGGGCTTTTCATTCTTCATCTATCTGATCTCTTTTATCCCTAAGCTTTTCATTTAATCTTGTTAAGATCATTTGTCTATATTATATTAAGAAGCTTTGTATTCTTGCAGATGTTATTGATAGAACTTTGTGTCTTTCAAATTTCATCTTATTAGTATGATACAAATGATCTTGTTTCAATTCACTGTACCTTCGCATGCATAAAGAATTACTCTGTCATCTATAATTCTAAATGGTGCCTTTCTGCTCATTCTCATTTTCTCATTCCTCAGTCCTTTTGTAATTGATGATCCTTATAGAAAACACTTTCGTAAATATCCAAGTTCCACAAGAAAATCATGTTTTGTATATGTGTAAATAGGTTCGTTTCTGAATAAGGGAACCTCTCCCATTAAAGAGGAGGGACTTCTTGTCCCCTGACTGTTGCTCTTCTGTGAAGTCCTATTTGACGACCAACAGTTTTTGGTGACTCCGCTGGGGAAATCATATTCCAGTTCTGTAATTATTGATCATCCTTTGATCTGGTGACTCTGTGTTTTACTCGAGGGAGAAGGGCCCTTGGTATTGAAGATTCTCAGTTTCAGCTTTTGGAGCAGCAGGGTTTTCCTTTCCCTTCAACAAGAAATAGAAAGACTCGTTCAACAAGTACTCCACCTGTCCAAGATAGAATCCCTATGGGTGGTATTCCTTCAGAGTCAATCAGTCCTAATCTTCGAGCTTTGATTCTTGCTGGTGTTGCAGTTCCTCTTCAAGCCATTTTTCCAAGAATGGCGGTACCACTGCCTTGGGGTCATCATGTCGGGCCCCTTGCCCTTCCTCAACCTTTGCATGAGTTACCCAGAGGTAACCGGAAGAACTTCCCTAAATTCAAAGGTGATGGTAAAGTGCATCCTGATGAACACATCGCAGCCTTCATAGTTGCATGCGGAGTTCTGGGAGTTGAACATGAAGATGTCTCCGTAAGGATTTTTCATTGAGACTTTACAAGATAATGTTGCTGATTGGTTCTATCACCTTCCGGCCGGTGCTATCACCAGCTGGGATACAATGAGAACTAGGTTTGAAAACCGGTTCAAACCAGTAGAAGACGTGCATGCCTTGCTAGCCCAAATCTCTCAAATAAAGAAGGATTCACAAGAGCCCATGAGAGAATTTGTGGCCCGATTCAACAGGTTGATTAACAAAATTCCGCCAAATACTCGACCTGTAGATCAAATTCAAAAATGTTTTTTCCTAAATGCTCAATCGCCTGAAGTTAGCTATGCACTAAGAAGGGCTAATCTCGCAACATTGGCTGAGGATCAAACTCTTGCTGTTAGTGTCGAAGATGATTTAATCATGTCAGGGAAGTTGAGAAGAGACCCTTCTAAATCTAAATCTTCTTCTTCCTCCTCTTCCACCCCTGGACCTAATACTGATCCATTGGTACAAAAACTTGCAAATGATCTCATTGCCATTAAGAAACAATTGGCTCAGCATGCTCCCTATGCAGACGTTCCAAGGAGGAATTTTCAGCCCAGAAATCATTTTCCTGCTGCTCAAACAAGGCTAGCGCTTGAAGGACCTCCTATTAAAGTTCCTGTCAATGCAACCTGTGAAGTTGAGGAACCAGAGGATGAGGAGGTTAATGAAGATTGCGAGGAATTTGTTGAAGAGGTTGATGATGAAGCAGATGAACTTGAGGGATCTCGAGTTAATTTCTTCACCACTGAGGGCATTGATAATGAGGATGATTATGATGAAATAGTAGTAGACATGAATAGCGAATCATACGCTGTCATGACTCGAGAGCAGACAAATCAGAGGGAGAAAGTGATGAAGCCCACCAAGAAATCTAAAGAACAGTCGACAACTATCCCCGTAATTGCAAAAAGAGGATCTCCTATCCCCGTTTCATCTACACCAAAGGTGAGTCCTGTCAATTCTGCTACTAAAGTTATTTCCATTTCTCCTAAAGTTGATAAACCTAAGATTTCAAATGATGATAGCCCGTCCACTTCTGGGTCTTTTGATATTATTGATCACCTAAAAAAGACTAAGGTTCAAATCTCAGAAGCTGAATATTATCAAACCCATCCTAAGGCTTTTGCTAAAATGATTCACTTTGTCAATTCCCATTCTAAAACTACCTCTAAAGGCCTTTTACCCACTCCTTCTTCTGCACCACAACCTAATCTGGTAGCCGCTGTCACCTCACCCAATGACAAAATCAAACCATTATATGTGACACTTCTTATAGCTGGCCATAGGCTCAGTAATTGCATCATAGACTCAGGAGCATCAGATAATGTGATGCCTGCTAAAGTAGCTCATGCCTTAGGCTTGACTCTCACACGCACTTATGGATCTTGTTACTCTATGGAGAGTAAGGAAGTGCCCTTAGTCGGAAGAATTAAAGATGCACAAGTGGCTTTTGCTGCTTTTCCTGAGAAGAAAGTTTTGGCTACCATCTTAGTAGCAGATATTCCTCCTTCATATGGGATGTTGCTAAGCAGAAACTTCTGTAAGGATGTGGGTGGAGAAATTCAAATGGATTGGTCACATGCCCTCATACCTGTTAATGGACAAATGAAGAAGTTGCTGCCTGAGAAGCAATCTGAGTATATTGTACAAAAAATGGATGATCCCAAAGCACAAATACTCTATGAGGATATGGGGCATGGTAACTACATGTTTATGTCTCCTGAAGAAATCCAACTCCCCAAAGTATCACCTAAAGATCCTAATGGTGTTTGGATTTTAGATTTTGATGGAAGTTGTTCCTCAGCTGGTTCTAGAGTTGGTGTCATACTGGTGTCACCTAAAGGAAGCCTTCATCCTTTCTCATTCAAGTTGCAATTTGAAAATACCAATAATATAGCAGAGTATGAGGCTCTCATTCTTGGACTACAGGTGGCAAAAGAACAAGGTGTGAAGAATCTTCTAGCTCACTGGGGATGCGGAATTGATTGTAAAGCAAGTTAGAAACCTCTTCCAGGTGAAAAATGGAAGGTTGAAACATTACAGGAATCAGGTTTGGGATTCCATTGAATTTCTTGATGCTTTCTCCATTGAAGCAATACCTAGGGAGAAGAATACCAGGGCTGATTCATTAGCAGTCTCTGGGTCACTACTTATACCTCATCCTGACTTTTCCCAAGATAAGTTCACCATTGAGATGATCCATCGACCTAGTGTACCTGATAATACAAATAACTGGCAAGTTTTCAATAATGATCAACATTTGCTTTCTTTCTTAGAACTCAAGGATAATTTTGAACAGCTATACTTTGAAGGAAGTGATAACTTGCCTCGTGAAAGTGTGCCCTTTGACAAAGCAGCCACTCAAGGAGAAGAAACGGATCAGGATGGATGTATCAAACTCAAGGGAAACAAGATCCCTAAAGGATTGGTAAGTTTAGAGGAACTGTTTGATAAACACGACAGGTATGTAAAGTCTAGAGCTTCTACTGGACCTCAACAATCAGCTGAATATGAAAAAATTAATATTGGGAGTTCTACTGACCCTAAGCTCATGAACATTGGAAAATGTTGCACAACAGATGAGAAGAAGAAAGCAATTGATCTTTTAAAGAGGTATAAGGATGTCCTTGCTTACTCTTATGAAGATTTAAAAGCTTTCCAACCAAAAGAGATGCACATTTTATTCCTCTCAAACTTGGAATTAAGACTTTTAAATAGAAGCAGAGGCAATACAATCCTAAAATAGCTGACACCATTTTTCAAGAAATACAGAAGTTGTTGAAAGCCAAAATCATTTTTCCTATCCATCATTCAACATGGATTGCCAATATTGTACCTGTTAGAAAGAAAAATGGTGAGATTCATATCTATGTTGACTTCAGGAATCTGAACCAAGCTTCCTTGAAAGATAATTATCCTTTACCTATGATGGATCAGGTCTTGCAAGCAGTAACAAGATCCGAAATGTTGTCTATGCTTGATGGATTTTCAGGATATAACCAGGTAGAAGTTAATACTGCAGGGGTACCTTTGCTTACAAAAGGATGTCTTTTGGGCTCATTAATGCCAGTGCTAATTTTCAGAGGGCTATGGACTTGGCCTTTGGAAGTTTGAAAGGGAAGTGTATTGTTGTATACCTTGATGACTTGACTGTGTATTCTAAAACAAGGGTGGATCATTTTCAGCACCTGGAGACAGTTTTGCTAAGATGTAGAGAACATGGGATCTCCTTGAATCCTAAAAAATATATCTTTTGTGTCACAGAAAATTATTAGGGAACATTGTCTCCAAAGATGGTATTAAAATTGATCCTGAGCGAGTTCAAGCTATTCAGCAAATTCCTCTCGGAACCAAGAAAAAGGGCGTGCACTCTTTCTTTGGTAAGATCAATTTCGTCTGAGAAGGTTCATCCTTGATTTTGCAGAGCTAACTCTGAATATCTCCCAAATGATGAAAGGAAAACAAACGTTTGGTTGGTCTTTGAAGGGAAAGAAGCCTTTGAAGGTATTAAAAGAGCCATTGCTAAAACTCCTGTTTCAGCATGTCTAGATTTTAGCAAAGATTTCATTATCTATTGCTATGCCACAGATAACACCTTGGCTGTGGTTTTGTCAGGAAGATTCTAATGAGCACGAACTCCCAATTGCATTTATGAGCTATATTCTGAAAGATCATGGAGTCAAAAGTTACACCTGTTATCCAAAATTCACCCCTAGGGTAATTTTGGTAACATGCATCAGAATTTTCAAGTCCCACAGCAAGTAGATTGATTCAAGGAAAAAAATCATGTTTTTTGGGGTCCCTCGGCTTCCTTCTAACTCTCCCATCCAAGAAGGAATCCCAACAGGTCGATAAAATGGAAGAAATTGTAGAAAACCAACCTTGGGGCAAAAAAATGAAGAAAATCAGCTAAGTCCTAGTCCAGGCAGTCCTTGGGACAGTTGGGACATCGGAGCACGAATCGGCCAAAAAGCCGTCAGGCTGTCTTGCGTAGCATTTGGGACAGTTGGGACATCAGGACACGTGGGGTACGAAAAGACAAATCGGCCAAAGGCCTGTGGAAAAATTGCCTGAGTCTTGTTTCGCTCAGTTTGGGACATCCGGGCCAAAAGTACACGAAGGACGTGGGATCGGCTAGTTTGGCCAAATCGGTCCAAATGATCGGAGACCATTTGTCCTAGGAAGTCTAGGACAGTTGGGATCCGAAGTATGCGGAGGATGTGAGCCGGACGATTCGGCCAAAATGTCCCGAGACTTTTTTCTAGGACATCGTGGGACAAAAGTACGCGGAGGACGTGAAAAGCTGAAGGAGCTGAGAGCCAATGAAATTTGCCAAAACGTGTCTTCGCTGCAAAGAGGGACAAGGAAGCCTGAATCGGGCAGTTCAGAGAAATTTTTCCTAGACAGGGGGACAGCCGGGCCAAAGGGACGCGAGGGATTTGAAAAGCTGAAAATCCTGCGGACGAATTAGAGGTGCCACGTGTCAGAAGCGGAAAAGCTAAGTGGTCGGTAAAAGTTTCAAAGGGTGAAAATGGAAACAGTCCCGAGCCAGTAGACACATGAACTGTCCTAAACAGCCATAAAGACTTAGGAAAATCAAGCTCCAAAAAATTAAAAGACAAGGATGACCCCGGACCCTGTCTCCAACCAGATCACGCCACATGTCCCAATGGCAAGGACAAAAAAATGGAGTTTCTCCAAAGTTTTAAAAGTCAAAATATTTAAATGAAAACCCATGAAAGGGAAGGAGAGAGAATTTCTCATCCAATCAGAAGCCCGACACATTCATCCGTCAGTGACAGAAAACGCGGGAAACCAAAATCTGATTTTGCCTTTTTTTTCCCTAAATCTTCAGAAGGCCATAAATTTCGCATTTCTCAAGCGAAATTTTCACAAAATTTGTATCAATAGAATCTGGTGAAATTCTCCACACGATTTTCACAGAAATCAATCTTGCATTTTGGTTCAGTTTTGAGAGTGATCATTTTTCCTAAACATCATGGCAACGTGGTTGCCTAGAACTTGTTTTATTTGGTAGTTTTAATGCAATGGGCATCGTCATTCATTCTTCTCATGACTCAGAACTGATGTTTCAACAACCAGTTTTAATGGGGTCGCCTTCTTGCAAGTAATGTTATAACCACCGATTTTAATGAAGAATGCGTCTTACAAGTGGTTGAAGGACAAGATTGCATGTTTTCCTATGTTTTCTTCTCTCCTGGGCTCGACTCATGCATTGTATAAAGGAGATGTTGGCTCATTGTCAAAAAAACAGTTTCAGATAGCAAAGCTCTGTCCTCCCTTTGCTTTTCTGAAGCCAATGTGTTGAAAGGCTCATTAATAGTGGAAACCTCCTTGCATGGTGATGGCATTTATTTCCTTGTAAGTAGATTGAAATGGAAGTGTTCATATGCAAACTTTTGAAGCAACAAAATACAACCTGTTTGTGATGTATCGGGCATTCCCCTTGCTGTGTTTTCTTGTATTCTTCTTGCCTCTCTTCATTCTACAGGAATATTGTTTCAAGTTATGTTCTTGCAGGTTTATTATCATTGTGTTGCTTGGAATATTAAATTGCATCCTGTGCTAGATTATCCTTGGAGAACTACGTCATCACCCATCTTCTAGTGTGCACTTTCCTCTGTATTTCACACATTTGGAGAAACTCTCACACTTTCCTTTTCTGGTGTATCACCGTTTTAGTGTAGGCTTTCATTTTTGCATTTTGCTCTCTCTCCTATCCCCTTGGAAATGGTTAGATTAGAATTAGTTAGCTTTCCTGCATTAGAGTAGCTTGTGGCAGGTAGTTTAGAAGAGGAACCAACTTTCTCTAGAGATCCTATCTCAAGTAGCAAGTCCCACAACTTGGAGATAGTATTATCATGTTATCCAATCACACTGTGATTCAAGTAGTATGCAACCTCAGAAATTCTGTGATGAGCATGAACTCCCAATTGCATTTATGAGATATATTCTGAAATATCATGAGTTAAAATATACCATGATGGAACAACATGCATTTGCAGTGATCAAAGCTATTAAGCAGTTTCATTTTTACATTCTTAACTCTCACTCCATGGTGTTGGTACTAGATACAACTGTTAAGTCAATTCTTACACAGCAGGAATTTAGATCCAAGAGAGGGAACTAGGTGGCTAAGGTTCAAGAATATGATATTGACATCAAACCAACCAAGCTCGTCCGTGGAAAAGGCCTTTGTGAACTCATCGCTAAAGGAGATAGACATGAGTTACTGGAAGATAAAGTTGATCTTCCTACCGTTCTGTTTCTTAGCTCAGTTGGCAAATGGTATGCTGATATCACTCATTTTCTCACCTATGGGGAATTCCCCTCTCATTTGACTGCCAAAGAAAAGGATGCTGTTAAACTAAGGTCAGTGTAATATGTTTTGTGGGAGAATGCCTTGTTTAAGCATGGATTAGATGGAAAGTTTTTGAAATGTGTGGACAAGGAACAGCAGAAAAAGCTACTCTCAACTTTTCATGATCAGGCATGTGGAGGGCACTACTCATCAACTGTTACTACTCACAAGATTATTTGTGGAGGATATTACTAGCCTACCTTGTTCAGAGATGCATCAAAGTGGGTTGATAAATGTGAGGCTTGTCAGACTGGGTTCCTCCTTGCCTCTTAAACCAGTTGTAATTGAAGAACCTTTTCAACAGTGGGGTTTGGATTTCATTGGAACACTTAATCCCTCTTCTAGTGCTGGTCATACTCATGTATTAACTGCCACAGATTATTTCACCAAATGGGTAGAAGCCATTCCAGTAAATAGTACTACCTCCGAAGTAGTATGCAGTTTCATCAAAGAAAACATCTTGGTAAGGTATGGTGTGCCAAACAAGATTGTGACAGACAATGCTTCCAATTTTTCTTCAACCGAGATGATCAATTTTTGCTATGGATATGGCATCTCCTTGGCTCACTCCTCATATTACTATCCTCAGAGAAATGGACAAGAAGAATCTACTAATAAAAATCTGGTGACCATAATAAGGAAATTAGTCAATGAGTCACAACGAAACTGGCACAGGAAACTCTATGATGCTCTTTGGACAGATAGGATCACACCTAAGAGAGCCATTGGAATGTCTCCTTTTCAGGTGGTATATGGAGTCGAAGCTCAATTGCCAGTAACAGTGGAGCTGCCAGCCTTGCATCTAATGAAGGCCATTGAAGATACCAGTTTCAATGATGCTTTGGATAAGAGAATTATGTACCTTCACAAATTGAATGAGGACAGATTGGAAGTTGCTGATAAGATATCTGCTCACCAGCAAAAATTAAAGGTCCTGTTTGATAAGAAAGCCAGGTTCAGAGATTTCCAAGTTGGAGACACTAGTTTTACTATGGGATAAAAGGCATGAACCTCATGGCAGCCATGGCAAGTTTGATTCCCTTTGGCTCAAACCTTTCAAGATCAGGCACTTTGCTGGTAAGAATTCTTTTTACCTTGATTATATGGATGGTTCTTCTCTCCCACTTCCTTATAGTGGGCAGGACCTGAAATTGTTCAAGTCATAGGTGATTAGGAAGTCCTTTGTATATTCTGTACAACGTTTTGTTTTTCTTTCCCTTTGTTTTGGTGTGTTGTCCTCTGTATTTGTTTGCTTTTTCACTCCGTGGCCCAATGGATAAGGTACTGGTCTACTTCCCTGAGTTTGTCTAAATTCTTGCCTTGTCTCATTCTTTGAATTTATGCCAAGTCATCCCCAGAAGGAGCCAGCTGTTGTCCACTCAAAATCCCCTGCTTTTAAGAAGTTGAAATTTAAAATTTTGAGGTTAAGTGTCTTCTCTATTATCCTGGTAATGTGAAAAGTCAAAAAATTGAAAAATCTATGTTTTTGGGTCATTTTGTGTGTTTTTTGGCCCGTCGGACATTTTTGTCCCACGTGTCCCAAGTTCAATCGGGCTCTCTATTCCCCGATCGACTGATTTACCCGAAGTAAGTCCTTTTCGGGTCCGTCGGAACTTTTTGTCCCAAATGTCCCAGTTTGTTAGTCCAGACCCTTTGTTCCCTTTTCGTCTTTTCCCCACTTCGCCGATTCAGCCGAGTCGCGTACTCCGCATACTTATGTACCACATGTCCCAAAAATATTTGTGTGCATCTTTTCCCCGCATTGTCAGCGAGCCGCGTACTTCACGCTTTCGTGTCCCTCGTGTCCCAAATGAACCAAGTGCCATTCGTGCTAATTTTTTCCGCTCTACCCGAATATCTTGCTTTTCAAATTGGTAGGTATGTATTTAATACACATTTATTGCCTTTCTCTCTCCTAAACGGCTATATAATGAGTAGCACCCCCTATGCGTTTTACACACTACTTTCATGCTATCTATTGCTCAAACCCTTGCGATCTAAATTCCTGTGCGCATATCCATCCCCTCTGTAATTCCATACCAAGTCTAGCTTGCAGCTCTTCTCTCTTAATTACTATCAACATGAAGATCAAATTCCAGGGGTAGGAACAAGTCTCACCACTAGAGTCCATCGTTCCCGATATCGGGGACAGTGAAGTTCACCACCTTGAATTTGGTGATTTTTGGTCGAGGTTGACAGACACGAACCCTACACCAATGGCACAGATGATTCATAACAACGGTCTAGCTTTTGCTGGTGGTTTCCCTATCTCAGTAAAATGTGCAGACACAGTGCTCACATGCAGGGCTCATTTCAACCCTGATTCGAGTGAATTAACAAACATACACGGGGAGCTCATTGCCAAACTTGATGCTGCCACCACTGACACTGCACTGAGGATTCCAAAAATGGATAATGCCATAGTTGTCTCCTAGAATCAAGCACAAGCCCTGTTCAATCAATATTGACAACTACAAGTCTTCGGGAGAATTGAAGAATAGTTGGCAGAAGGGAGAGGCTTTCAAAACACTAGTTGTATCTGCTTTCAAAGATATACATTGTCATCTTTAGGATGAAACTTCTGGTGTGTGTCTCTCCCTACAATAAATCAAAGCTCAATTCAGAGCTTTTGTCAAAGGAAATATGTTCAAGGAAAGCTCCATTTCCAAAGAGAAAATGAAGGAGATATGCTCTCTTCAATATGCTATTGAAGAAGCAAATAAAGACTATCATACTCATATCGAGTTTGATAAGGAAATGGAGAAGTGCCTAGGATTTTGGACCCATTCTACAGCCAACACGTCAGTCCCACGTGGCAGAGACATAGCCGAGGCATTGAAGAGATTCAGGCAGCAGATTTTGAAGTCAGTGGGTCCCTCCTAGTCACAAGCACCTGTCTTCTTCTCCATATTCCTCTCTCCTCTTCCAATTCTTTTTCTCGGATTTATTGTAATAAGTTGAGGTATTGCGATTAGCAATCCTTAACTAATCTTTAGTTAAAAGAAGTAGTTACCGAGAGTAACTGAATTGTAAACTATATAATGGCCTCTCCTCGCCATTTTAAAGGGGGAAGAACTTCGCTTATTTTCAGAAAGTGTAAATAAATCATAAAGAAATCAATACAAAAGGGCTTTTCATTCTTCATCTATCTGATCTCTTTTATCCCTAAGATTTTCATTTAATCTTGTTAAAATCATTTGTCTATGTTATATTAAGAAGCTTTGTATTCTTGCAGATGTTATTGATAGAACTTTGTGTCTTTCAAATTTCATCTTATTAGTATGATACAAATGATCTTGTTTCAATTCACTGTACCTTTGCATGCATAAAGAATTACTCTGTCATCTATAATTCTAAATGGTGCCTTTCTGCTCGTTCTCGTTTTCTCATTCCTCGGTCCTTTTGTAATTGATGATCCTTATAGAAAACACTTTCGTAAATATCCAAGTTCCACAAGAAAATCATGTTTTGTATATGTGTAAATAGGTTCGTTTCTGAATAAGGTAACCTCTCCCATTAAAGGGGAGGGACTTCTTGTCCCCTGACTGTTGCTCTTCGTGAAGTCCTATTTGACGACCAATAGCGTCGTGGCCATATCAGAACATCTAAAATAATATAAATAAAATTCCAAAAATCATCTAGATATATGAATCACAACAACATCCAAGAAACCAACAAGATCATTTGAAATTTTACTCAACAACTATATTATCATCAAATAATTTCCATTTCTAGGTCTTTTCACAATATCCAAATATCACATGTCTGAACAACATCCTTAATATACCGATGTCAAACAACCTATCATCATCAATATATAAAAATGTCTCTAATAATCATCATGCATCATAACTGAATCAAGTCAACAATAATCCATGATCTAACATCTAACATCATACTATAATAAAGTCCATAATCATGTCTATAATATATTTAGCAGTATCATGATTAATATCAAAAGGTGTCAAAAGGGAAGTGGGAACTACAAACACACACATTCCAATCCATCTTACATGGATGGTGACAAAAGAGAGGAAACATGGGAGGGACACTCCCTCCATACCTTGAAATTAAGCCCCCTGTAGGCTAATAGGTAGGTTCCAAGGGCCTATTTTAATGCTAAGTGAACTCCCAAAACTAAAACAAGTCACTTAAAATGCCATAAATAGCCCAATTTCGGGTTTTGGTCCTTGACACATTTGGGCACAAGTGTAGAGGATGTGGGGCTCACTCAATGGTGACATCATGTTACCCCAATCCTCTCTTCAATTAACACACACATAAATACACAAATTAGATTATCGCAAGTGGGAACCATTAAGTCCCACGACCTAGTTTACTTAAAAAAAACAATGTTAATACTAATTAATTTTACATTAGATACAACATTGCAAATAAGGGTAACTCATGGTGCCCAAATAATACAAGCATACAATAAGGCATCATACAACTAACAGGGTTAGGACTTAGCCCTAGTGGGCCACGTGTGCACAATTTCTGTAGCCGCCCCTGAAACCTCGGGTTCTTCTGTGTCCTATAACATGCACACTACATAAACGATAAATATAAACATGCAATTCTATGAGATCAACTACTCAATAAATTATCAAATATAAACATGCAATTCTATGCAGATCACAAGATCAACATGAATTGTAAATAAGAAACATGCACTTCTTTCACACAATTCATCATGTGTTAGGCATAACAATACATATAAATGACATATATCCGTGCTATCATGTGTCTTCATCAATAATTGAATAATCCATATCATACAAGATATGAGACTAAACTATGTATCCATCATATAGCAGTTAGGACAAAATACATAACAATATGTTAGTATCCACAAAATCTAATAAAATGTGTCAGGATCATACTAATCAAATTTAAATTGACGCTACACGCCCAAATCACCAGTCATATGTCCAAGAAGGTCAACTTCTTATAAACTATAATGTCCAAACTATGTCAAAATCTTTATCAAATCATGAACTATGGGTTAAGAAGTTAGCAGATAACTAAGGATACAAAAACGATGGTCAATACATCCCGCTCTCTTAAAATTAGACTTCCTCCTTGAAGTCATTGGAAGATATAGGAATATAATTTCTCAAGAAGTATCATGTCATATCATGTGGTTGTTTCTCACAACAAGCATGTTCCGCTAATTCAAACTTGGTCAAGTACATTAAGTGTATCTCTTACTTACATTAATTTAATTAATGTAATTATTATCTTCCAAGGAAACTAATATCAACATCATTGTCTATAAACCTCTAAATGATCGCACGTAGTGTATGTCCATTGTTAGGGACACTTAAAGTTGAAACTATATTGTTCATTCAACAAGTTTGAAGAAGCTGATGATGATTCAATTCCACTGTTTGATGTTCTTTGATGAATTCATTTTGGACTTGTCATACGAGCCTTGAATAACTGGTGAGGATCTTCTACAGATTGCTAGCAATAACCACGCAAGAACTGTTACATTTCTTTGGGAATGTACATTAATGTGGTGTAACACAAATACCAAATATTCTTTCGGTCACTACCCATTTGTATAAATGGAAACATGGTGGGTATAATGAAGGTATTGAACTTCGGCTCAATAATTCATTTCTGAATTTCCACTACAGAGTCTTCATGGGATATAAGAAGTCCTAGCTCACGTTGAATCCCTATCGAGAATTAGGGGTAGCTGATACTGCTACCACAATGTTTTAGAATGTGGCCCATGGAAAAGATGTCAGTTTTAGGCAAGCATAAAGCCTTCTGAAATGGCTGCTACCTGGTTTTTCTAACTCGTATGTAATAAACTACTCCCAATGTGTCTCACCAACTGTCCCAAGGATATCTCCAAAGTGGATGGCCATCTTAAAAGGCGACTAAATTGTCTCAACAGAACTGGTTTCATCGACACATAAGACAACATAGTAAAAATAAATGATAACATGGTTGCAGTTGAAATTTGTTTAACGAGGTTTAGAACGAAATGTACAGCTTTTCACCAAAATTTACAAATAGACTCTATGAACATTGACGAAGGTCAATGAGTTAGATGGACAAATTTTTGTTAATCAATGAAACATGCTTAGGATTCAGCACATAAGAGGAATTTTCACTCATTTGGGATTCGAGGACATAGGCAGTGCCCAAAGGTTTTCAAATTCTAACCAATGATAGAATAGTCCTCCATCGAGTACATTAACAGGAAAGTAGAATAATTTTGGGGCCTCTAGCATAAGGTTATGGTAGGGAATTACTGGAAGTTTACTTTCAAGGACATCGCAAAGGTTGAAGCTCAATCTAAATGTTGGGTCTCCAATTTTTTTGACAAGAAAGATTCTTCTAGACAGAGGTGCACTTATGTATGTTTGGATGACTATAATGAGTATATGTAGATGTTCATGGCTCTAGAATTCATGAATGGCCACCTGTTCAACTGTCAAAGAACTGGATCAGCAACCTAATGGAGAAGCTTCAAATTTTCTTCATCAAAAGGGAACCTTCCATCAAAATTGTTTTTTATTAATTACCTTTAGCTAAGGAATCTTGATTCAATATATATTCCTCCATTACACAAGGACATGAGTGTAAGATTCATCTTAAGTGTAGATGCACATATATAGGTATCAAGAAATTAGATGTCACCTTGTGTAAGGATGAACAATTGTATGTGCATGGCTTATAACAATAGTCCGAAGTACTATGGAAATTGGTTAGAGTGTCTAAGGTCTATATAAGTCTATGGCATCATGATCAACTTTAGTTAAAACCGGTATTGACATGAATGAAGTCGAAATAGTTGAAAAGGTGGATGACATTGAAAAGATACTGGCTAAGTTCTGAATGGTACAAAGATAGGGTAATATTTTCACATCAGGACATCTATGGGTTGCCCTAGAACAAGTATTAACTGAGTATGACTAGCAGTTAGAAAGAGTAGGTATTTAAGTTAGCTTATGTCAAAAATAGGTACATTACTAACTTTATCTATACTTATCCCCAGAGGCCAACAACTATGGTCTGGACTGCTTTAAAATCTTTATGTTTGACAGATTAATGAGAATAATCTAGTTGAATCTATGGCTATAGTTAACTGAGGGTGATATTATTTTACTGGATCCTTGATGTCTACTTTCTCTCCTAAAATATGGTCTTAGACTTTGTTATTGACAAAGCACAAATTCATTATTATCTTGATTTATAGTATTGATCTATGTACTCTTTTTGGTTCTTAAATTTGAAAGTTGCCCAAAAATTTCCTAAGATAATTGCAAGGCTCCCTTCCTTTGCATGCCTGTAATTCATTGAAGTTCCAAATAATTGAGGGATATTGATTCATTTGTGAAAGTTTTACGATTGAAAGAAGAAATTCTAGAATTACTTTAATGAGCTTAAATTGTGGTTCGGTTGATAGCCATTTATGCTATTCACTAAGTAGGTGGAAGCAGTTATCAAACTAAGAATAGTATCAGAGTAAGATTCATTGACTTCCATGCTAAGATTTCACAATCATATGCAATTCTGGAGTGCCAATTAAAATATTTAGCTTATAGCCATGCTACATGATTTTCACGAGTGCAAAAAAAATATGCATAAAGAAAAGTACTTACATTGGATCAAGGTGATGGAATCAATTTGACCCTATGCTTCGAATTATAATCCCCAAGGAAATGGACAAGCTGAGTCCAAAAATAAATACTGTTGTTGAAGACCATTAGAATAACACTTGGAGCTTAACAAAAGCCCCCTTTCAGTGGGGTGAAGGAAATTGAATTTTAATTTGTTTGGGCTGATAGAATCACTGTTAAACTAGAGCATAATATGGAAAAAGCCCATTTGAGTTGGTGATCATGGAACTCAAGCTTTGAGTGTTCCCCTTGCATTTGCAATTGTCTTCATTTCAGTTTCTTCAACAAATTGAAACATCAAGAGGTTTTTCCATATTATGCTCGAATCAATTATATTATTGAGTTAGATGATTGAAACTCACAGAATCCCATCATAGGACATGTGCCAAATTCAGAGAGAAATTTGAACTCAAGTTGTTTGATAAGAAGGTGACTCTGAGATCCTTTCAGCTTTGGAAGATATTGTGCTATTCCTGAGATAGCAGGCATTATGGATAAGGGAAAACATGGCAAATTTGTTGCTTTGTGTATGGGCCCTTATTCAAGATTGATATTTGAATTGGTGAAGAATACCTTCTTCTTAAACAACCTAGATGGGGAATTCTGCTTGAATTTCACTCATTAATGGCAGGGATTTGAAACATTTCCTTGATTGATTTCTTCAAAATCGCTAGGTATAACATCACCATTATACATTGTATAGTCATTTTGGGTTTCTTTCCACTTTCTCATTTTTCTTTTTTGATTCATTGATTGGTCCTTGACGACCTGGTTTTCTTGGTTTCTCAAGCCAATGAGGCTTGTTACTGGATGGTTATGGTTGTCCTGCTCTATGACTCCATTGCCCAATGGTTTATTTTTGGCACTTGGTGATGCATATTTGATTCTTGTGGAACTTGCAAGGGAGTACCCATCCCCAAGTCGGATGCTCCATGTTGGTGCTCAAATTTGATCTTGCGCCCAGTTTGCCTCTTAAAATTCTTTATTTTGCAGAGCCTTTACATCGTATTTCTATCTCCACTGTATTGATGCTTGAAAAGTTTTCTGTCCTCCATTTGTTTGTCATGATTAGTCCCTTCCTTGGTCGAGGATCACTTAAAAATCCATAATCTTTTTTTTTGTTCATCTATATCGTGAAAAGGAGTCTATAAATTGGGTGCATAAAACTCAGATTCTCCCTTACCTTATACATTTCCACAGTCACGTGTTGTTGTCCCTCGTCATTTTTATCTCAAATACCTGTGGAAATGTGATTGATTGTATGTGCAGCTCAGAGGATCAAATTTTGAGCCTTATAACATTTCCAAATTCTCTGTCTTGAAGAAAGATTCATTTCTAGGCTCAAATGAAAATTTTCCTCCATTTTTTACAGTTTGACAGAGGACACATGGAGTTTTCCCTAGTCAAATTCACATCTCAGGACATTTTTTAGTGCGAAACATGGCCCTTTTTGGTACATGGACACGTGGCTTAATGGGGCACTTTAGAAACTTCCTAAGGCTCCTACTTTAACAGTTGCAAAAGGATTGTCCACATGGAGGAACCCACACTCGTTTGAAAATCTCACCTTTTGGTTTGGCCTTCAAAGTTGCACTAGGGAGACACGTGGAGGTTTCCACTGCGTTCCTCCTAGACTTAGAAAATTTTTTCATGTAGCCGGTACAGGTTTTGGTGGACCATGGACACGTGGAGGGACGACACTTGTTTGGGGACCTCCCCTGAATTTTATTTTTGAACCACTGCTATGAAAACGTGGAATTGCCGATCACTCTGGGTCGACAATGTGGAGGAAACTTTCTCAGACCCTGGCTCACTTTGTTCCACTAATCCTTAAAATTTTCAATTACGAAATTCTTCTAAGGCTATGGAGACACATGGTAAGCCCCGTAGAAACTTGTTTAGGGTCTCTGCACTCTTGGGCACCATCTAAAAATTGCGACCAGGGAGACATGTGGAGGCTTCCACTAGCTCCACTCTAAACTTAGAATTTTCAAGCAACTTTCTGAAAGGCCTGAGACACATGGAAGGACCGTGCTGTTTGGGGGACCTGCCCCTAAATTTTATTTTTAAGAAGCACCAAGAGGAAACTTGCAAGTTTCTGCTCACTCTACCCTTTGCTTGGAATTTTCAATGGCCAAAGGAAGATGTCTCGGACCCTAGACACATGACACCTTCTGCTGAACCTTAAAATTTTGCAACAGACTCTGCCGGAACTGAGACATGTGGTGAGCCCGCGCTTGTTCAGGGTCTCTAGTTTTGAGGACAATACCAAATGTGTGCCATGGCAACACGTGGAGGCTTCTGCTGGCTCCTTTTTGTTGAGACTTTTTCAAAGGCCAAAAGGAATTTTTCTTGGGCCCAGAGTATGTGGAAGGCCCGTGCTTGTTTGGAAGCTTTCCCCTATACTTATCCTTTGTATTTGCGCTAAGGAAACACATGGATGATTATAAAATAAATTATAAAAGGGGGCATAATCAATAGTTGATGTGTATTGTGTTTGTTTTTCTACCATTTTTGCTCCTAGAGTCCTAGAGATGTGAATACACATTGTTTTTCATCATTTTTTGATGAAATTCCTTGTTGTATCTATCTGTGAAGTACCATTGAATGGATTCAGAACCTAAGTTATGACTCCAGGGATTATTAAGATCGATATTTTGAAGTTGGAATTGCTCGGGCACTTGTAAAAATGGGAATTACTAAAGAAGTTGGATGCGGGAAAAATTTGTAGAGAAAGGAAAGGGAAAAGGATGAAATGATGAAAGTTCCAGGCGTAAAAGATGAAAAAGGTGTTTCCTCGAGAGTGAAAAGGACTAACTATCATATCTAGTTGTGCAAATCCTCTGGAAAATGATTAAAAAGGGGATTTCTTGCATGAAATAATAAGAATGATTAGAAGGATTGCCAAAAAGTTATTGCATGGCATCCTAATCATTAGTCGAGGGCCTAAGAAATGTGATCAATTCACAATTGGTCCACTTGGTAGATTTTGGATGAAAATTTGTTAAATGTCACTTTCTGAGACAAATTAGTAACAAAAAAAGGTCCCTCGAATATTCTTCTCTTTTGGGGGGGAAAATTGAGTGAGTAAAATGTATAAATGCAATGATAATACTCTTGTAAAGGACCAGGGATTAAATTTCATAAGAAAAATTTGAGAAAATCCGTATTCTCAGAAACCCATTTGAGATACCTGTTTAATTTCCTTTGTGTTAGATTTTCTATCATGTCAAGTTGGTTACATATGTATAGCCATTGACGAGCACTGAGATTTCTCTAGAATCTTTCCCTTGCTGATGAATTTAAGTAATTTTGAAATTAATTTGTGTCAATCTTGGAGAAATTAGTGTCTGCTTTGTTTCAGATTGTCTACAAGTAGTTTTTCTTATTCCTATTGCAATCTTACATTGAAATCTTTGTGTAATCACATAGGATCTTGTCCTTGTGATAGTTTAGTAGAATTTGCAATTTCATTTCAGGAAGAGCCTTCATCCTATGATGAGATAAATAAATTTAAAATAATTCCACTGTCATTTGTTGATAAAGATTGTCTGTAAGTCTTTGGGTGTACCTTAGGCGCGATTAATCAGAGATTTTGGTGTTTAATTGAGTCTTTTAACTCAAGATTTCATGCTATATTCTTAAATATTGTGTGAAAACGTGCTAATCTGGGCCTCCATTAAAGCACACTTTCTAGTTGAAGGAACATCTTAACTATTCTGAAGTTTCTTATTGTTGAGTTGTCCATTGTTGTGAAATTTCTGAGAAAAGGTATAATCAATTTTATCTTACTTAATCTCCCACCAAAATTATTCAAAAACCATGAATCCATTCTGAATTACCCCTATTTTCCCTGTATATCAACAACGAAACAAAATCTATTTACTAAAATATGCAGAACAATCAGGATTTCATAATGTCTTCAGTAACCTTAGCCTTGTTTTGAAAGTATCTCGATCTTTTAGAAGTGACAACTCTTGAGAGTTAAATTATGGAGCATTGACCATATTTTCTCAAGGTTTTCTTCATAAAATTTGTGCAAAAGAAGGATATCTCCATCTCCTTCATCAAAAAGAGGTTACACTATGGGTCCTCTCACCCTGGTCGAAAGGCACGACCTAAAATAGTGAGAATAGGTCAAATATTCTTGAAGGAACTACCCATCTCTCCACAAATGTAAGTGAAAAAGGGCCAGTTAGATCTCATCCCCAAATACAAAATGAAATACATCATGATCTATCTATCTCTAAGCTCTATTCTAAATCTATGATGCTACTCGGGTTGAAAGGGAGAATAAATTTAGATACCAACACACTTGATTTCTAAATCATTTTCAATACCTGGTGATATGAATATCAATGAATCTCTTACATTGACAAATTACATTCCATCTTCACTAGACACTTCTCCATTTCTTTTCCAAACTTAACTTTTCCAATAACTACTTTATTGATTTGTGATAGTTTCATCTAGTGTCTATTTATATCAAGATCTTCTCCTTTTAAATCATATCATTTTGAAAAAATATTCTTGATCTAATGTATAGAATTGAGATCCCATCATCCCACGTCTCATACCCAAAATTTATAACAACATCAATCTCGTTGAACAATCTAGTAGCGTAATATTAGGAAAGGCAATTGAATCACCTATTCATTGAAAATATTTTGATCAAACCTATTGAATTGGACATCATTTACCTGAGTTCGTACATCTGGACTAATCATGATTCATAAACATTTATCTCTTCCATGATGTCAATGCTACAAAGCCACTAGCTCTAACAGATTCAATTAGAAATCAAAAATTGAAAGAAAAGAAAAAATATTTGTAACATCTATCACTCATTTGAAAATCGAAGAGAAAGAAGAAAATTCTTCCTTTTCACACTCCCTACTCCAGATTCACTAAGTGTGCATGGTAAAATTCTGAATATTAAATAATCTGTCACATCTATTTACATGCATTGGTCAATGAAATTTAAACATGTGATATCATATCATCAACTAAGGCTTCACACTCTTCACCAGCTAGGTGGGATAATGTTCCTATGAATGTATCTCATAAATTATGAATTCATCCATAACATGAATGACAACTTGTGGGATTGAGGCTAAGGGAAATATGGTGTTTATCCTTTGCAAATAAGTTGGCTCAGTTGAACATTGATAAAATTTCTTTTTCTCTGCAACTCTTCTTGTCTACCTATGCTTATCTTTTTCAATCCATTTCAACTAGTTTGGGGATTATCTCCTTTAGGTTGTAAATTCAATTTCTTACAAGCATGAATCACCAATGAAATCATTGTTAATCCAAATCATACCAATATTTCCATTTCATCTTTATCACATTTCATCTTTCATAATTTGGTGTTGAATTGCTTGCCCTTGAGAATCTGAGACTAAAAAGGATACCTTTACCTTACGCCTTTTTTGTAGATGTTAGTATCCTGAGTACGTCTTACTGTTTGTATGGGGAAAATATAGGGGATCATTTCAAAAAGACCAATTTCCAAAATAAATTATTTCCAAAATCCAAATTTGCTTGAGAAGAAAAAAAACTAGAAGTGGAGGGGATCAAATGGGTTATGCATGTTAAGGAGTTTCCATCCCTTATACTCAATATTTGTACAAGATCTAATAGGCCATTAAATGGATCTCAGTTTATTCAAGGTATGAAGTGTAATTTTTTAGAATTGGTACCTTACTAGATGATTCCAAAATCAAGAAATTGATACTTGTCCATTTTCTCAAATGGACCATTACTAAACTACATGTCTTAGGATTATTCATTTCATGTATTTCATTGCTCTCATTTGTCTTACTATCATTCGTTGGATTTTAATCATGAGCCCTTTATTCTTGAATAGTTGCCCTCAACAAGGTCAGAGTAAGACTTGTTAATCACTTCATGTAAATCATTTTTGGGTGGAGAATGTTTACAATTGTTCATGTGCCTCAGGAGTCAAACAATGCACCCTTTGACAAAATAAAAACTATAAAAATCATAATTGGACTTCAAAATTTGAAAATTCATATATTATGTCAAAATATTTAATCAAAAGGTTCACCAATCAAGGTTTATGAGATCCTTTAATTCATTCTATTTTAAATAACAATCAATAGTTTCAAAGGGAGTGTGTCTAATAACTTTCATATATTCTTCATATAATACTTGATATCCCATATCGTAACCTTGTATAGATCAAAATTTTTAATTTGTTGCATAAATAATATTAGGAAAATCAGCCCAGTGTTCATGGATGAGAGTAATCTGATTCTATAATTGGTGGCAATAAAACCCTTTATATCAAAACAAGTTCTTGGTTTGAAATTGAAGCTTGAAGGGAACGATTGTCTTGTCAACATTTGGCATTACTGTAATTATAGTTACCCAATGTGATTGGGAACTAGATGCCTATGTTTTTTTGGCTGCAAGTTTTATGAAGTTATTGTTGTCTACAGATATCATGGACCAATCCCAAAGTGTGGGACTATAATACATTCAAGATAACCCTCCAGATAAAGGCTGTTCCCTACTCCTCTATTCCAATGCAAACATCCATATGTAGAGGATAATTTCCTAAATATACTGTAACTGGCAAGGAGATATGGTTCAAGAAGTTTACAACAAATTCATCCGAAAATGATGAGCAGTGATTTACCCTATAGGATAGTCTGAACACCTGATTTACATGGAGAATGGAAACCATCATTAGATTAAGAAGTGATGGTTACTGATATTCAAAGATCAATATACTGGATGAGAATCCACTAACAATTCAATAGAATCCATTTCTTGTAATTCAATAATATGCACTTATTACCATTCTTGTAATGAGAGCATCAGAAGGAAGCAATTAACATCATATGAAAGGTTCAAATTCTCCACATTTACAATATTATTTCCAGAGGCTATCACATATTGTATTCAATCCCAATTCAATATTTACATTTTTATAGCATAGAATGTTGATGAAGGTTTGGCACATCCACAAATTCACTTACAGGAGGCATACCAAAGTGAGGGTGCAAAGAAGAGTTATGACATCTGATATATTCCTTAACAATATAAGGAATAATGACATGAAAGGTGGGAGAGAAAAATTTCTTATTGATTCAACCATCCTAAGAATCAGCCACTTTGAATTTGTACTTGCTCACTGATCCTGATGCAAAACCCATTCCTCCTTGTCCTTTTCCTTGGGTGAGAAGATATTTGAATCTTCAGTGATGGGAATTTAGGTAGGTGATAAATCTAGCATCCAATCCCTCTAAAATGGTCCAGCAATGGTCAACAATTCCCTTCATATTTGGAAAATCATGACCTACAGGCTCACTTAAATTACTAGCATAACACTGAACCAAAATTAGAAAAACCCTTTCTTGAGTAAATATGAGCATTCCTTTCAAAATTGAGGCCATCTTAAGATTTTGTAATGCCAATTCAGCATTAAATCATCCAAGTCAATGGTTGGATTACTTTTCTCATCTCTGGAAATGCATTGCAACCTCCGAAGGAAATTTTAAACTTTCATACATTTTGACTTTGGAGGTAGATATTACTGTTCATTTAGTTGGAAGTGAGTTATGGAATTCTCCAATTCACGAGATTATGTCCATGAAATCACAAATTCAAGTAAACTTTGCAAATTTGAAAAATAATGGAATAACAGGGGCTTGGCCATGGCTACAAAGAGTGAAGATCATGAATGAAATGGAAAACAAAACACAAAGGGTGTGGTAAAATAATTTGATTACCTTGGTTATTTCAAAAATTCCATTTGCATAGGTTGGCAGTGAAAATATATTGTGACAATTGATGATTTACCCAAACCAAGATAGTGGCAAGAGGAAAAGGTGAAGAAAGTTGCACAACTGACCCATGGGATAGTGGGACACATGGGAAATGACGAGCTCAAACATCCTTAGTGAATGGAAAGTGGCATAAGCGGTCTTTTGGGGAAATGGAGGTCAGGGAACTTAGGACACACAGAACACGATGTCCAGCTGAAATGTCCAAATACACTGGGATTGAGGTGTAAATCAAAGAAAACCTGCATAGATGGTCCATGAAACATTGGGACATGAATTCACCAAAAATCCAAAACATCTACAAATGAAGGGAAAAGTAATTCCATGCAGAGAAAATTGGGAATCGGTTAATAGGGAGCCCAAGGAACTTGGGATGCGAGGGACATCTAAAATGCTAAAATCAGCTCAAAGTCCATGAAAACTTGGTTCAAAGTCAGAAACATTTTCCCAGGCTCGACTACAATCAAATAGCCACACGGGACAAGGCCTACACAAATGAGGTCAATGGCCCACCCTTCCATTTCTTTCTTCCGACATCATTATTCTATCTGGAAAAATCAGGCCCACATGGTCCAAGTATTCGGCTTAATGTGAGTTCCTTTTCTATAAAAAAATTGAAATTCCACCCAAACTAAAGTGTTCTGAACTCCACCAATGCCAAGCTTCCCTGAACTTCAAATCCTGCATAACTTTTGACCACTGAACTTGTTTTTGAAATTTGACTTTTCATCCTCCTTGCATGGTTAGGGCACAACATAATAAATAAAATGAAACTTATGATTTAATGTGGGTTAAAAATAAATTCGAGCTCCTATAAAATGTAATTGAAATGTGACTACTGCAAACCTCGCCGAGATACTCAGAATGCCATATCTTTTGCATTTCTCAATGCAAAAATGCATGTAAAACTTGGTACCCTATTGGAATCATGGTTTCCAATCCTGACAAAAAAAATTGTAAATCTATAATTTGATGAAAAAAATTTTTTAAGGAAAATTTGGCCAGGTTCAGAACAGTGATTTTATTTGGTAACTGGGATGCATTTAATGAAGCATGGGCATCATTTCTCAGTGCTTGTTATGGGAAAATATGGGGGCCAACTTTTGCAAGAAACATACGATCATTTCACTTCAATGTACCTCTTGGGGTTGAAAGGAATATTTTTGGATTTCAATCACCCTTTATCCTCTCTTTACAAATCTCAGCTTTCATCTCTTCCTCACATGTATTTGCTATAAATTGGAGTGTTGGGCTCATTGTAAACTTCGAGGAGATAGTTTTTGAGTAGAAAAACTATAAGAGTGTCATAAGGATTTGTTTAAATCTTTGGTTTGAAGGTCAATTTGTCAATTTGAATAGTGGACTCCTTGCATTGATCCAAGCCTTTCATTCAATAGATTGGACTTGTGCATATTGTATGAAGCAATAGATACAAGTTTGTGGATGTATATTCCCTTGTTGTGTTTGTTTTTTGTTATTCTTTCCCTAACTATTGTAAATATATTTGTTTATTTATGCTCTAGGGATTCATTATCATTGTGTGTGTATGAAATATTGTTGTGAATGTAGGTTCTAGATTGTGGAGAAATTTTATCACCCCTTTAGTATGTACTTTTCTTCCATTTTTCACACATTGGAAAGCTATTCTCATTCCTTTTCTGGTGTATCACCACTTTAGTGTAGGGCTTGTTTTCATGCACTCTCTCTCCCTGGTCCCATTGGAAATTAGACTAGGAAAAGATAGTTTTTCCTCTCATTAGAGTAGATTCAGTGGTAGGTAGTTTAGGAGCAAATGAACAAGCTTTCTCTGGAGGTCTATCTCAAGTAGCAAGTCCCACTAATTATGGGTAGATTGTAATGTTCATCTAATCACATATTCAAGCACACAAAAATGGTGTATATTCTCTTACTGTGTATATTGGGTTTATTTCACACTTATTTTCAACTCTTCTTTTTTACCAATTGTAAGTATTTCTGGTAAACATTTTCAAGTTGATCCATGAAGCCATGGTGTACACTCTTTTACTATGTGTAATGGACTCGTTTTATTTTTTCTATGTGTGTGTCTTTTCTACACGTATATGGGTTGCTAATCATGGTTTTTCAACAAGCATTGAGTAACTATAAAATAAGTTTCTTCAAAATTCTAAAATCGGAATGGAAGATCCAGCTAGGAGCAATGATTGATCAAAATTACATTCATCCATACATCTTTCAACACTTAAACAAAAGACATATCCACCCTATTTCTCATCATTTTCCTAACATTATCATTCAATCGACAACATGTCCTTTCTAATCCCCCTTGAAAAATAAATACTCTTATCCTCTCATATCGAGTGGTTGTCCACACGCTTTTTCACATCATCTCAACCCCTGGGGGGGGGGGGCTCCCTTGATACTATCTAGACTCATCGAGGCATCCGAATGCTTCATTAGGGTAAATCATGTAGTCATTTTGAACTCCTTATCTGCATATCACCATTGTTTCATAAGTGTCTACTATTTTTAAACCACTGATCATCCTACTGGTTTGTAATAACACAGTAAAGTTGTTTGAGCAAATATGTCATTAACTAAAGGTAACTGTTATGCATTCATTCAGCCATTAAAACTATTATTAAACCATTTTCATTTTGGGCTTGAACTTTAATCCAATGTGTCCTTGCACGAGATTATAAGCTCCTCCTCTGATTTTATTCACCTAAATTGGTTTTAAATATAGAAATACTATGGCCGATGCATGACTCATTTAAATAAATTAGATACTCAAATCCAAGCTCCATTTAGCAATGTAACCACTTTTAGGACCCTGACTAAAACTAGGGAATTTATTTTCCCATGGGGGTAAAAATTGTCAAATTAATACCAAAAATATTCAAAAAATGTGTCAAACAACTCTTAGTAACTGTCAACAGAGTGGGAACAATATCTCCTAGTGATTGTTCCAACTATTCTACGATTACCCCTTTTATTACCTACAGTGTATGTATCCTTTCTTGGGGGAAATAAAATCAATTAAACCCTCACATGTATCCTCTCCTTACAAATCTTTATTCATGTTATTCCTCACATAGTATCCTTGCTTAAATGAATCAAACCCAGGTAGATTTCATATCAAAGTTCGATGGGATCCTATAATGAGTGTCATAAGGATTTGTTTAAACTTCAAACTTTGGTTTGGTCGAATCTACCAAGGAAAAGAATCCTTACTTCCAGGTGCATGTCACATTTACTTATTCTTCGTTGGAGAAGAAATATAAGGCCGATAGTTCAATGTTTTATTTTAAGTTGTGTTACATTTTGATGTTATTTTTTCTCCTGTATTGTAAGAAATATTGTTTATCAGAACTATTTTGGCTTAAATATAATCTTGAAGTGTCTAATTTAGTATGTGTAGGTTTTTTCTTGCATTTTTTTTACCATTTTCAGGTATCGTGTTACCATCTTGGCTCATATATTAGCTTTGGTGTATTGATTTTCAATTTTATATTGGGCTGGTTTTCAAACTGAAGATTCATTTTTGGACCTATTAACAAGTATTTTGTCATCATCTTGACTTATTCATAATCAGGGTGTCTATTAGTTACTTCATTTATGGCATGTTTATTAGATTCTTCTGTTTATCTTGTGTATTTCACAATTATAAAATTGTTAGCATTTCAGTCTCATATATTACTGTGGTGTATATTCATCTTACTGTGTATATTGCAGGTTTATTTCACACTTAATTTCAACTACTTCTTTTTTACCAAGTGTAAGTATTTGGTATGAATCTTTTTTATTTATAAAAATCCATGGTGTATGATCATTTTACTATGTGTAGATGGACTCGTTTTATCTTTTTCTATGTGTGTGTACATTTCTACACGTATATGGGTTTTAATCATGCAGGTTTTCAACAAGCATGGTGCTAACTCTATCATGCAACTATAAAATAGTTATCTCAAAATCTAAAATCGGAATGAAAGATCAAGCTAGGAGCAATGATTGATCATAGGTACCATTACATTCATCCATACATTGGTCATTCAACACATAAACAAAAGACATATGCATATTTCTCATCATTTTCCTATACATTGGGATTCAAGTCGATTTATGATGATCCTTTCTAATCCCCCTTGAAAAGTATGAAATATCTTATCCTCTCATATTGAGAGGTTGTCCATGGGGAAAATTTTGTGCACAATCATCCACCCACTCGGGGGGGTCTCCCTTGATACTATCTCAGACTCATGGTAGGATCCGAATGCTTCATTAGGGTAAATCATGTAGTCATTTACACTTCCTTGGGATCATGCATTCACCATTTTATAAGTGTCTACTATTTTTAACCATGGAGGCTTATTGGTTGTAATAATAGGAAAGTAAAGAGGAGCATGATTTGGACAACTAATTTCCTTGAGGATTATGCATCATAATCATTAAAAACTATTATTAAACCATTTTGATTTTCTAGTGCTAAATTTAATTAATTTTATTTGCACCTTATAACCCCCTTAGGACTGATTTTATTAGCTAATTTAATATCAAATTAAATATAGAAATCCACATGCCCACTTTTACATTTAAATAAATTAAAGATAATCATCAAATCCTACCCATCATGATGACGAAGGTGGTACACAAGGGATAAACTAAAGCTATGTTTAGCTTTGGTTGGCCTTTGCGGATGACAGTATAAGGGTTGAGAGGCTATGCTCAGTGGAAATCAGTCTCTAAGTGCGAGATTGTTATGTTTGTGGAGCTTGTTTTCATGTTAGAGTTTGGTACACCTTCCATAGTGTTGCACACTTAGATATTTTTACGTGCAGTCCTGCTCGCCGGTAAGCGGGTCAAGGACCCACATTCGGTGGTGAAGCCCCCGAAGCAAATTTTCATGGTTGGTTTATTAACCCATGGGTAATGGGTAACCGTTATGGGCTATTTTTGGGCCCATGGTTTTTCGGTACCCATTGTTTTTGTAAAACTACCTCTTCGACTACCTAAATTGATGTAGTTATAAATAGATGGACATACAATAGGATTTATAATGAGTGTGTTTTGTGTAGGTGAATGGTGTGTGCGAATTCAAGTGTGAATTCAGGAGGGTTTGTTAAACGCAACTCCAAACAAGATCTGATTATTGTAACTATGAATATTGTTGGCTTGTAATAAAATCTGAGCAAGTGTTCTTGGTGGATGTAGCCCACAATGGGTGAACCATGTTAAATATTGTATTCATGTTGTGCATATTTAATTTCTGTAATTCTATTCATACTTCTTACTATTACGATTCTAAGGAATTATTCCGCATTAGATATAATTAATTCCTAATACTTATAGACTATATTATTGTGAAATATGTACAAAATGGATTTTCCAAGGATGTTGTTAGACCCTTTGAAAAAATGGAGCAATCTAGAGCATGATCTAAGAATGTAAATTTTGGTTGTCTTTAATTACCATGAATCCACGAGGGTTTAGTGATAGAGTGTTGTAAATATTTCATTAACACGAGTAACTCTTAGTGGACCTTAGATACAATCGACCATTATGCAAAGTGACTCAACTTTATAAAATTAAAAGGAAGAAAAGAAAAATAAATATAGATACTAGAAAAAATAAGGTATAAAGGAAGCATTTTAGATTTTATTTAACTTATTGGTGTTTTGATTATAAGCTTTGAAGTGGAAAACCTTGAAATATTTTGTTATCGATGCAAAGGGGATTCTTGTTAGATGTTTCCATTGTAAATTCACTTCTAGATATGTATGCCAAATGTGGAAGCATGCACAAGGCATGTAGAGTGTTTGGGAAAAAGATTTTAAAAAGTGGCCTTATAGACTACAATAATTGCAACATATGTAAAAAATGTTTTTTGCAAGGATGTTCTCAATCTCTTTGAAAAAATTGAGAAATTTATAGTGTGCCTTGATCATGTAACTTTTTGTTGTGTTTATTGCAATGAAGCCATTCAGGTTTATTGATGGAGGATTGTAAATATTGCAATACCACATGTAACTCTTATTGCACCACACCTACAATTGAACATTATGCATAACATGTCAAAATAATAATTTAAAAATTAGAAAATTAAGACTTCCCTAAATTTATAGGATGCCTTTGAATGCTAAAATAACATCAACTCTACATTTTTAGGGGTTCTCTCTCCTTTTAAATCAATTAATTCCCCACATGAAAGACTCAGACATGCCTCTTAACTACATCTTAAAATTACTTTTAGGACTAAAAATCTACATTTAACCAAAAAAGCAAACCCACATTAGTTTGTTGGCATGGACTTTAATAATTGTTATCCAATTTTGCCCCTCAGGAAAAATTGGAAAAACATGACCTCGCACAAAAGAAATAGGAGGATCCTTTCGGCCATGGGAGCTCACATTTCAAGCTTGAGCAGAGAAAGTTGAAGTGACATGGAAGAATTCCAATTTGGTGGGAAAAAATTCTAAATCGGTAGACTCAAAAGGTCTGAAGGACGTTAAAGTCTGAAGTTCAAAATTCAGACTTTGAACATTCAACAGTTCGGAGTTAGCAGTAGGGTCGAGCAATGAACATTGCCATACGGGGAGGAAAAAATAAATCTGAAACCCGAAGTCTGAAATTTCAGACTTCAGGATTTCGGGATTTCGGGGGTTTCATGTGCCAGGTGGATAAACAGTCCCGTGTATCCACAAAAAAAACCTGAACCCTTGAAACCCCAAAACATGGGGAAACCCCCAAAACATTGGGGTGTGCCCGAACCCCCAAAAAGACAATGTAAGTCTGAAACTTGAATGTCTTGCATTTGATGGAATTCAAGCGGTTCGAAATTTCATGAAACATGCCCAAGAGCACGCAAATGACGACTTGAACTCCAAAAAATGAAGTCCAAATTTCAGACTTCGGGGTTTCGGCATTTCAAAGGTTTCATGAGCTCAGAAAGGTGAATAGTGATACCAACCTCTAAAGTATAGATACCCAAATTTTTGAATCCTAAAAGACCAAAATTTTGGATTTCCGAGGGTGTGATGCATTGTCGCAGAGCTCAAAGAAAGTGATCAACCACCCGCTTTTATTGCAAAAGGAACCTTCATCTTGAGTAGATGGCCATAACTTTTGACTTTTCAGAGTTGGAATTTGCACAAAATTGCAGAGGACTTTTCAAAAAGCTATCAATGTTTTCTTAAGTTTAGTAAGGTTAAGAATTTTAAAATGAGGAAATGCGGTTTGGATTTTAGAGGGATGTCTCCAGATATCTCACCTACTAAATGATGAGGTATGGAGCTTCCTTTCTTCCCCAACAAGGCAATTACAATGGAGTATGGGGTTTCATTTGAAGGCATGAAGATAGGTGCCAACATGGGTACTCCCACAAGGACAATGATGGATTTTGCAAGACATTAGAGTGCATTTTATGCATTTTCTTCCCCTCTCTCTCCTCATTTATTCTTCTATAAAATGTAAGGGGTTTGCATGTGTCAATAGGTTGATCATTTTCTCTCCCATGCAACCCCATTCTACTGGGGCAAGGCTTCTTCCCAAACTCTTTAATGGCTTCATGCCTCTCTCCCACATGCAATGTACTGTGTATATTTCATGAGCAATAAAAATTATGTTGTGTTAATTATTTTAACCTTTGCATGATTTTTGTGTCTCTCTTACCTCTCATTGCAACAGAGTGTTTTGTGCATTTTTCATGTTCATTTGCACAGTTTGGTGTATTGTACTTAGAGGAATGAAGATTGTTTTCATTTTGGGATTGTGTTGCAGTGGTCCAACCTCTCCTTAGTGCATTGGTGTGATTTTGGGTTTATGTTGCATTTTTCCAACCTCCCCATGGTTTACCTTTTCTCCATTTTGCAAGCGATCAACACTCTTTTCTTAGTGTATCACTGCTCGTACTGTAGGTTTCTTTCATGCATTCCTTCTTTCCATGTCCCATTTGAAGCATTAGATTAGGATTAGTCAATAGTTTTCCTGCATTAGGAGTAGTTAGTGGGAGGTAGGTTAGGAGTAGGAACCGGCCTTCTCCGGAGAGCTATCATGTTTCATGTCCCACACTCAGGATAGTTCAATGTTATGTAATAATGCCAAATGCCTCCATCTTAAACTTGGACCATTTGGGGGGTGCTGTGATTTCGCCATAACGATAGCATACAAACCATATTATATCATGAGTCCTCTATTATTAAAAGTGAGATCGCGATGGAAATTTTCCTCCCAATATCCTCCACAATTACCTCTTGTTGCATGTGTATTACATCTTAGAAAGGGTTCGCACATGATAAATTTTTCTTAGAAAGGGTTCGCACATGATAAATTTTTCCAAGTCCCCAACCAACTTGTTATGATGATGTCATCAAACATTTTTCCGTTGCTCACGTACATAATAGTAATGTTCGAACAAAGCTTACACATTTGACAAATAAATTAAAAATTATTATGTGGCAATAAATCACATATTCAAATATCTTATCACTGCATTAAATTATTTAGTTTGACATCATGAATTGAGAGGGTTGAGGCTGTAACGAAGCTCATCATAAGTGCTCATATAGAGACAATAATTTGAGCCTCGAATATGCTCAAGACCGGTAGTCTCCAACATAGCGGCACATGGATAAAAAATTCAGTTGTTGATGCGCACTCCCAAACCCCTTGTCCGCACTCAGAGACCCCCCTGTTTGCGCATGTAGTTAAAAATAAAGCCCAACCCTCACTCAACCGTACTATTATTAAACAATTTTTTTTTTTTGTGGTAGATAGAACCAAACAAATAACACTTAAAAATACTAAAAATGAATTGAATTTATTTATTTTATTTAGTATTGTAAGATTGTATTGAGTGTGCATGGGCCAATGATCGTGAGTGGATATGTAAAATAAAATACCATTAGTTGATTGAATTAAAGTTAAAAATGAAATAAAAACTAGCCAATAAAATGAGTCACATCATGTCACATCAATAAATTGACGAATAAAATGGTGACACATATACAACCCATAAAATGTAATTTTATTCTCAACTAATGGGTTACCTTAAATTCCGTTTGTCTTCAAAAATACTCATTTTAAATCCCTTATAAATATATTCTCCACATAATTTAAATTTTCCTGAAAGAAAATTTAGATATAAAAAAAACATGATCTACAAAAGAATAACTTTATAATAAATTTTTATCATTGTTCTGTGGCACTGACAACCTCAAACATTATGATTCTCCACGACTAGCTCCTTTCCCCTAGACCCTGGGCAGCATGTGGGGTTCTAGGGTTTTCCACTACATGTGCTGACCCTAAGAATTGCTTCGAAAACTCCAAAAATCCACCGATTTTACTATTGTCGTAACGTCACTAACGATTGAACCTCCTTTTCCAAGCGCTAGTTTAATCCTCAATTAATGCGGTACATTCGGCAGTGGCACATGTGGTCAATATAATAGTCCACATTTACCATAACAAGAAAATATTTTATTTTCCCGAAGGTGTATTTCTTACCAGTTCATCGAAGCATTGTAGATTCAGACAAGTTGCGTTTGATCTGAAGCAGCCGACATGACATCCGAGTTTCATGATACCTATCTTGCAACACTCCAAAAAGTTTGCAACACCCATGTTGATCACAATCCCCCAGGCCACAAGGCGATGTCGTTTCTACTTTACAATAAAGCCAAACTACTTGTATGATTCGGTATTAATTTTTCTTAAATGGTGCCATGTGGGATAGATAAGAATTGATTGGTGCCAAAGCTGTGTTCAGCCATTTCTAATTTCCAATACATGGTTTCTACAGACCTAGAAGTTAGAACATCTTTCTGCAGCATATAAACAAGTTTGAAGTTCCAGGCCTCGACACCGACATCGGATTTGAGGGCGTGGAGTTTTACTTGGGTACTTAAACGCCATCCATGGCCACTATTAAACACCAAAATTGTCACGTGGTAATAGTGCCATTTCCTGCGATGGGTCACTGCATCCCTTCCCTTGACTTGGCAAAATTGCTCGCTTCGCATTGCCTCGCCGTCAGCTATGTCACGACTCCAACGATTGCTCGGCGTCTAGAAGGTCCCGTGGACGAATCGCGCCAAGTTTCTGGTCTGGATATTCGTCTGGTAGGTTTAACTCCCCCCTCTGCCATAGAAGGCGTTCCAGAGGGACGCGAGAGTATGGATCTTCTCCCTCCTGAATCTACGATTCCCGTGTTTTCATTCGTCGAAAACCTTCGACTGCCCTTTGACAGCTGGATGGAAAACCAGGGAGTCTGTCGACCCGTGTGTATTATCAGCGACATGTTCATCGACTGGACCGTGCAATCCTCGGAAAGATTTCAAATTCCGAGAGTTGTTTTTGCCACATGCGGCGCTTTTGGCACCTCTGTTTTGCACGCCGTCTGCGATGCGTTATCGAAAAACGCATTGAAGCAAGAGGGCGACTGTATTATAGTTGAAAACGTTGTATCTTCCGCCCTGATATTTACGAGGGAACAGATACCTGGCAGATATTTTGACGCAGACCAGGCCGACCCGAGGCTGAAGATTCTTATGGGAAAGATGGAATCGATTAGTAAATGCCGGGGAATTCTCTTCAACTCGTTCGACGGGCTCGAATCTCGTTATCTGCAATACTGGATAGAATTATTAAGCGGTAAGCCAATCTGGTCTGTAGGTCCTGTGATTCCGTTGGGGTGTAATGCTTTTATGAGGGGAAAATCGGCGGATATCAGCGAGGATATGTTGCTGCAATGGCTGGATGCTCAGCGCCCGCGTTCGGTCGTGTACGTTTCGTTCGGAAGCCAGACGTTTCTATCACAAGAGCAAATCATGGCACTGGCAAGGGGTCTGGAAGCCAGCAATCAGGCTTTCATTTGGTCCATCAAAGTTTCCCCTGAAAACAAGTTCTCCTGCAGATTCGAACAGGCAGGGATTTGACACCGGCTACCTTCCGGAAGGGTTTATGGAGAGGGGTAAGGGGTAGGTCATACGGGGATGGGCACCACAGCTGGTCATTCTTTCCCACCCAGCCGTGGGTGCCTTCATGAGCCATTGCGGATGGAATTCTTCCATTGAAAGCATATCTATGGGCGTCCCGCTGGTCACATGGCCGATGTTCGCAGATCAACATTTCAACTCTAAGCTGCTGACCGAAGAACTCCGAGTCGGTGTCCAGTTTTGCCAGCACATAGAAGAGATTCCTTGTCAAGTAAAGGTGGAGAAATCTGTAAGACTACTCCTGTGTGATGAAGAAGGAAAAGAGATGAGGAAACGTGCACAGAAATTGAAGGACATGGCTACGGAATCTGTTGGTCTGGGTGGATCTTCGACCTCAAATTTACAAGCTTTTGCAAATGAGATGCATAAACTCATGTATAGTTGTAATTGTGATTAACATCTATTTTTAGCGAGCGTCTCTGGTAGTTGTAAAACATATTACTTGATTTCTTTGTGTGTTCTGAACCTGTTGTAAAAGATGCGCAGGCTCAACGTTTCCAAATAAGCTAATGATGAATTAATGTCCACATGACAGCAATGTCGATGTTTCTTTACAAGGAGATTGTATCCCTCACGCAAGTTGCATTTTCGGGGTTGCGTGCTGTAAATTTGTAGTTTCTATCAGTCAACATCATGTAAGTTTTTACGAAAAAGACAATTAAATCAGCAATTGTACATTAGTTGCAAATTATGTACTTCAAGAGGATAACAATGTTAAATTTGCTAGAGTTTAATATTCATTTGTTCTGTTTGGTATTAATGGCTCTTGAAGATGATAATGAGTTCTCTTAGCTGGGTTTACTTGTGAAAGCTCCCACTTTGGTATTTAAATGTTTCCAAGGTCTTTTCTAAAACCCTTCTTTTTTCAATATCTTGAATTCACTGCATTCCACGAGATAAAAGAGTTTGAATGGCTCTTACCAAGCATTTAGTTGAACAATTTGCATAACTATAACATGACCACCAATAACTGCTGAGTGTATCTTGCCAATGCATTCATTTTTCATGCCAACATGACAAGCTGACTCCAATAGTTATTGTCTACATTCTTTTCCCGATCCTTTTCATTGTACACATTTATTATGATAGAAACTAGCAATTGCACAAGAGTTGCAAATTACGCCGGAGAGGGGTTGAATGTATGGGTACAATACGGGTTGCAAGTGCAAACAAGAGTTACTTAAGAATAATCTATTGATAGTAGGGAGGGAAAACACATTGAATACAATGGTGAGAGCCAAAAAATATTTTAAAAAGGAACATGTATTATTTTTTAAGCTAGCATCAATAAATTGCTCCCACACAATTGCTAGTACCAGATCATTCTTATACATCTACTATTGTTTTTTAATGTTCCTCTTAGACAACAAGAAATAACCATATATGTCTTATATAATAATGTTCTCCTATCATAGACTTAAAAAGAACCCATAGAAATATTACTTCCACTTAAAAGTAGACATGACATGTTACTACCACTCATATTCTCCAACACCCATGAAAAAAAATATTTTAACAATAATTTATATAGAATAGTTTGATTCATGTAGCAAAGCATGGATCATCTCAACCTAAGAAAAATACAAACAATGAAACATTGAAGCCATAGAGCTCTTGATCAAGTATGCGTGAATGTCTAATAGACCAAGCAAGCTAGAAACAACCAACGAAGTATTGCAAAGGAGGAGACTACATGTTTTTCACAAAATCATATTTTACACAGTATAATATATAAATGCGTTTTCTCAACTGGGAGAGAAATATTATAATTGAGCAATAGAAACATGTAATAAAAATTTTTACTGCAGTCACAATGGAAGATTTTCCAACACCATTGATTGGAAAACTTGGACCACTCAACCTCAACATGGATAAATAGCATTAGACATCGTGGAGCACCAAAAAAAAAAAAGGCTCGAAGTTTTCAGAATTCAATTGGCCCCAGTTACGGTAATGGATATGTCCAAACTAAAAATTTATGACATGAAACAAGGCAGGATTGGATCTTGTTACAAGAAAGACTGTGAAATATCGAAAACAAAAGGGAAGGGAAAATAATAACAAAAACATTATAATATTTATGCATATTGTGTAAAGATTTAATTGTGTGGTGACTATCAGGGGAGCAAGATGTTGTAGTTGATGACTGGAGGTGCTGCAGGCTAGAGTGCATATGACATGGTTTATTTATAGGTGGAGTTGATTTTTGTAAGTTGTTATGGAGGTCACTGTTATAGCAACTACCAGTATTTACAACACCAACTCGTGAGTCGGTAAGGGACGTGTAAGTTATATTGTGCCAACTGGCGTACTGAGGGAGAAATGGATGTAGGAAAATAAAATACAATCCCAAAAAGTAGACTTCAGACCTACTTTTTCTGATTTGGCATATTATTGTTTGGTCGTTGCAAGTTGCCAACACAAGGTCACCAGGAAATATGATAATGATGGGTGTGTCATTCGAGTTCCACACTTCCAAGCAGCAACACCTTTGTAGTAGACGCCTCCCGGTGAATTATATACTTATTAGAAAGGATTAAATAAATGTGATTCCCGTTGGGGTCTTCCGATGCAGCTAATGGTGTCGGCTAAGGTTGCTCGTGATGTTTGTTGTTCTTAGGAGATACTACTTATACTCCACACTAACTATGCTTCCCCCGAATGTTTATTTTCTTGTATCTTCTTAACCCTATCTCCTTAGAAAATTAGAGTAGATATTAGAGTAGACCCTATGCAAATTAAACGTGTGCACTTGAACAGGGGAATAAGAACCAACCTTCATCCAGAGAGCTCTCTCGATTCATAAATTCCCACACTTTAAGAGGTGCTCCATGTTATGCAATCACACTGAGAATCTCAACCCATCGATTTGTAGACATTCAAGGGTGCTGTGATTTGTCATCAATAGTTTTGGCACGCCTGGTGGGACAAACGTCAATATTTCAGTTTTATCAAGATTGGGTGTGTGTCTTGGTAAATTTCCATCCTTTGGAGGCTTTGAAGTAACACATTTGTGACTCCGTCACTCAAATCCAGTGGTTTTCGCAGCCCAATTTTATCAAGTTCATGAGAAGAATAAAAACAAGGTCAAGAACTAGAGAAGAGGGGCTATTTTTCTATCTACATTTATCCCCTAGATAGAGAAAGGAGAGGAAGAAGAGCTCAAGGGTCTCCATCTCCACCAAACAAAACTTTGTCAACACATCTACCTGGTAGGCCTTTCATTCAATCAACTAGAGTCCTTCGACTAATCAAGATGGCACAACCCAATCCCTATGTCAGCTTCACGGGAAGTAGCCCACTTTCCGTAAATGTTCAAAATCAGGTCCCAGTTGCAACATTGAATAACATCCCATATTTCACTGGAGAGAACCAGATGACACCGACTGACCACATCCAGGACATTGACAAAAGTCTGTGTAATTCATGAAATCAATGAAATGGATATTGTGGTCAAGCTGTTGGCTTCATATTTTAAAGGAAAAGCTTTGTAATGGTTTATAAGCCTCACAAAAGGGTCTATCAAGAATTGGGATCATTTATGCACATCCCTCCATAATCAATTTAGGGAAAAGGGATATAATATGTCTTTATTGGAATAGTTGACAACAATGAAGAGGGCTCCTAATGAACAGTTGACCATTTTCAACTTCAGATTTCAGAGGACATGGGACAAGATTCCATTGGCCATGAGACCAACAATTGAAGGTGCTTTCCTATACTTTCTTAAGGATTTAAATTTTGATATTGCCATGATGATTCAATCAATGGGTGGTATAACCTTACCAACATCCTATAACATTTCTATTAGAGCTGAAAAATTCCTAATTCAGGCTGGTAACCTTGCGCCTAGGCCACCTATGCCTCTATATCCAGAACTAGGAGCTCCGAGGACTAGTCAAGCACCTACATTAGCCCTCGTTCCTACTCCAAGAAAGTAGAATTTGACTGAAGCTTCTACCTAATCTTCTAGCACTTAAAAAGAAATGCAGGAGGTAATGAAGCAACTACAAAACCTAGGAAATGAGCTAGTGACTATCAAGAGATAACAAGCTCAGAGTTCTAGACCATATCAACCTCTAAATCAATATCAAGCTAGACCCCCATATCAGTAAAATAGACCACCAAATCAGGATGGAAATCAAAACCAGAACCAGGGACAACCTCAAGCTGCCAGGAAATTCTGACCATATGATCCAAATGTGGCTTCAAGGTCAAGAGACTTAGTTCCAACACAAAACAACACAACACAGGAGTACGATTGGTGTTACCCCTGTAATCTACCTCATAATAAATCAATGTGTTTCAATGGTGCACTAAACAAGGCCTTGATGGTGCAGACCATTGGTGTGTCCCAAGAAGTAGGTCAAGAGAGAAATTAGAAGTAGGAAATAAATCAGCAAAAGGCACCTCCAAATGAGACCACACTCATCAATTGGTAGTTTGAAGACATTTATGGAGTTAATCAACCTCCTTTTCAGAGTGTAGCTGCCAACACATGGTCAAAGAAGAGGAACATAGAGGAGGGAAAACCGTCTAATCCAGTTATTTCTCATCACACTCCTACACAACAAGGAGTTAGTAGACCAAATATAGCCCAGAATGTGCAAAATTAGTCTAAGGCACCCGTTGCAGCAGCACATGTGCCTACTCAAGCACCAGAAAAGGTCACACCAAGTAAGGGGGAAAAAAAGGATAATTCATTCCCCTTCAACATTATTGATCAGATGAAGAAAGCACATGTGAACATTTCCATGTGGGAGTCACTAGAAATCCCAGGACAACGAGATTTTTTGTAAGATGCAATGGCTAATTGGTCTACCTCGAATAGATCAAGCCAAGGTCAGGTGAAATTTCTCACTAATACAGTGAAATAGGGTGGTGATCAACTAAGAAAAAATTTGAAGCCTCCACCATTTTATGTGTCATTGATTGTCGGGAACCACTTGCTACATAACTACATGATTGATTCAGGTGTAAGTAGCTTAGTGATACCAAGGAAAATAGCAGATCAATTGGGTCTAAAGTATGATCCAGTGCTAAAAGGAGTAGTGAAACTAGATGGGACAGTAGTAGGAATGGTTTGGGTCATCAAGGGGTTAAGCCTAACACTAGATTCCTGTCCAAATGTCACAGTTTTGTAAGATGTGTCTTTAGTTGAACTCCCACCACTCTTTGCACTATGTTTGTCAAGATACTTCACTGCCAAAATTGTGTGGATATATATCAATAGATTGGTCACACATGCTATTCATAACAAGGTATGGAGCTAAAGAAACCATCAGGTCAGAACCAATTACAAACTGTCACATTGAGCCTCATGTTCCGAGTCCTATCAATGTAAATTTCTTAGCCTTCAATTACGAGGAGTGTTCAACTGATCTAGAAGAAGATACCAAAGTTGGATGCATTCCATACTTGACTCTTGACAAATGGGTGGATAAAAGGAATACATTTGATCCATGTAAGGAGATAGAAGAAGTTAAGTTAGGATTTAATTGTTTGCATGAAGAGATTCACCCTCTCCCTAGCATCACCAAGCTAGACTGCAAGGATGATAATGAATTATGGCAACTATATTTCAACGGCTCAAGAAGAAAACAAGGTGCTGGAGGAGGTATAATGTTAGTTTCACCACATAACATTAAGTATTATTCAACATTTTTTTTTTCCATTTTTCATGTTCAAACAACATAACTAAATATGAAGCCTTGATTCATAGATTGCATTGGGTAAGAAAGAGAAGTATTAAAAAATTGCAAGTCTTTGGTGATATTGAGATGATTGTAAACCAAATCAGAGGACAAAATTTTGCCAAGAATTATTTGTTGAAGAACTACAAGAACTGGGTATGGGATATCATTAACGATTTCGAAGCTTTTGGCATCATTTCCATCCCAAGAAAGAAGAATAAAGCAGCATCTAGACTGCCAGCAATTGGGGTTGTATTTGATGTTGTGGAAAGTATCAAAAATGAGAAACTCCCACTTCATATCAAAGTGGTTGTAAGGCCACTTGTTCTAGACAACAAAACAAGTTGGAAAGTCTTCAAGAATGATTAATAAATTGTTAATTTTCTACAAGAATAAGTTGATTTCTCTGCCACAAACCAAGACAACTTGGAACAACAATATGGTGACAAAGTGGTATAGCAAAGAACTAACAAATTACCAAAGGGCCTTGTGACCTTGGAGTCAATATTCAACCCAAATGATTAGTTCTGGAAAGAGAAGGAAAACATTCAAGAAAAGGGTGAATATTCGGAGCCCAATAGCTGAAGGAAAGACATTGCAAATTGGCAAGGTAAGTACCCAACAAGAAAAATCTAAATTCATTCAACTTTTTCAAGACTTCCTAGTTGTCTTTGCTTAGAGCTATGAGGACCTACGAGGATTCGATTCGAAGCTAGAACAATATACCATATAACTGGATCCATATCCTAAGCCCATCAAACAAAAACAAAGACTAGTAAATCCTCACATTGAGCCCCTCATGAGAAGAGAGTTGAACAAACTTGTTAAAGCTAGCATCATTTTTCCTATCAAACATTCAAGTTGGGTTGAAAACTTGGTCCCTGTTAGAAAGAAGATTGGAGAAATCAGGTTGTGCATAGACTTTTGAGACTTGAACATGACATCTCTCAAAGACCACTACCCACTCCCTTCAATGGAACAAGTCTTGTCGATAGTGTCCGGATCATAAATATTTTCTCTCCTGGATGGATACTTGGGGTATAACCAGGTAATGGTCAAAGAATACAATCAGTTCAAAAGTGATTTCACCTCCGATTGGGGCACCTATACCTATAAGAAGATGTAATTTAAATTGTCTAGCACTGGATCCACTTTTTAAAGGGCAATGGACATGGCATTCAAAGGGGTTTTCAACAGAATATTATTGATATATCTTGATTATATCACTGTGTTCTGTTAAAAAGTAGCAAATCACCTCTTTCATTTGAGATAGGTATTTCAAAGGTGCAGGAGATTTGGGGTATCGTTGAATCCCGAAAAATGCATATTCTTGGCTCATGAAGGCAAGATTCTAGGCCATATTATGTCAACGAAAGGATTGATGATTAACCCAGAAAGAGTTGAATAAATTCAAGCATTACCATTGCCAAGTCATAAGAAGGCTCTTAAGATCTTTCTAGGAAGAATCACTTTTTTTCGCAGATTTTTGCCAAATTTTGCCACTCTTGTGAAGCCTTTAACAGTGATGTTGAAGAATATTTTTGTATTCAAATGGAAAACTGAAGGAAAAGTGAGTTTTGAGAAAATAAAAGAAGCTATATCCCAAACTCCTACTCTTGTCAATCTGTACTTCTCCAAGGACTTCATGCTCTATGCCTTTGGTGGTGGGGACACAATTTTTGTAATCCTAGTACAACAAAACAAAGAGGTATCTGAATAACTGGTTTTCTTCTTTAGTCAAAGTTTGGAGGAATATGAAGTGAGATACTCCTTCATCGAGAATCATGTCCTTGTAGTGATCAAGAGCTTGAAGAAGTTCAAGCACAAAGTCTCAAACAACAGGATCCAACTACTAGTCTCTCATGCGGGAGTTAAGGAATTAGTCTTAACAAGGATCTAAATGAGAAACGTGTAGGATGGATCAATCGTTTCAATGAATATGAAATTGAAATTAAGGTTACTAAGAAGGTTTGTGAAAAATTACTATGTGAACACCTAGCCTCGATTCAATAGGTTAAAGTAGGTGATGAAGAGGAAGTTATTTTTGTACTACAAGATGGTCTGGAACAAGTAAGTGATGATGGCCATGTTCCTTGTTGGACTCAAAATATGATACACTTCCTACAAATAGGTCTATGTCCTATATAAATGAGAAAAGTTAAGAGGAGATACTTCAGATTACAAGCCATTCCATATGTGCTTGTTGATGGTGTCTTATTCAAGAAAGACATCAATGAGGTTCTATTGAGATGCATTGGAACATGTCAGATTGAAAAGGTGTTACAGGACTTCCATGATGGAAAGGCCAGAGGTCATTTTTCCCCCATGGGTAATAGCTCTCAAGATAGTGAAGGAGGGTTATTAATTGCCCACAATGTTTAGTGAGTGCTACGCATGGATAAAAAGGTGCAAAAAATGTGTGTTCTTCATAGCTAAAGAAAAGTTAGGAGTGCTTCCATTGCACCCAATTTCAATTAACCAACCATTCATGAAATGGGGATTGGAATTCATTGGGGTCATCAATCCAAACTCAAACCAAGGTCATAAGTGGATTCTCACATCAATGGACTATTTCACCAAGTGGACCAAGGCGGTAGTGCTCAAGGAAGAAAACGAGTCTAGCATACTAGAGTTATATAAGGGGATAGTCACTAGGTTTAGAGTACTAGAACTATCATATCAAATAATGCATTAGCGTTCCTAGGTTCCAAGATCACAATATGGTCTGTCAAAAATGGAACCTACTTGAGCACCTCTTCACACTATTACCCACAGGGTAATGGGTAGGTAGAGTGCACAAATAAGAATTTGCTAAGGATCATCAAAAGGACTCTAGATGAAAATCAAAGGACATGGCATACCAAGCTCAAATTAGCATTATGGGTTGACAAGATCACACCAAAGAGGTCAATAGGTAATTCCCCTTACAAGATGGTCTACGGGAAAGAGGCGGTGTTGCCTATATCATTAGAGCTACTTGCGTTGGAGCTCATGAAGGAGTTAGAGTTATTTTAATTTGAACCAATAGAGGCTATGTATGCAGAGCTGATGGAACTGGAAGAGATCAGAGAACATGTAGTTAAAATGATGGAGAAAGATCAAGCCTTAGTCAAAATATGGTTTGATAAGAAAGCATGAACAAGGACCTTTTAGGAAGGGGACCTAGTTCTGAAGTGGGATGCAGATCGAGCAAAACCAGGAAGGAATTCAAAGTTTGATGCCATTTGGAGTGGCCCCTACATGGTTACGAGATGTAAAAGTAGAAATGCCTTCTAATTATCTACATTGGATGGAGAGGAGCTTCCGATTCTGGTTAATGGAATCTATATTAAACATTTCTACCAAAAAGAGAGGTTTCACCCTTGTAAATATTAGTCAAGGATTTCAAGTGTGTATGCACATTTGTCTTGTTGTAGTTTTAGGTTTCAGTTTCCCTGAGTGCTTCAGCAGATGTTTTATTGCTCCTAGGTTTTTGTTAGTTTAGGTTTATTTTCTTGTATCTTCTTAACCCTGTCTCCTTGGAAAATTAGAGTAGATTTTAGAGTAGACCCTTTGTAAATTGAACGTGTGCACCTGAATAGAGGAATAGGAACCAACCATCATCTAGAGAGCTCTCTCGATTTGCAAAGTCTCACACTTTGAGAGGTGATCCATGCTATGTAATCACACTAAGAGTATCAACCCATCGAGTTATAAACGTTCATGGGTGTTGTGCTTTATCATCAACAGTTACTTTTGTTGTTAGCATGGGATTCCACGAGAGTCACCTTTTTTTTTAAAGAATGCATCTCCAAATTTAAGAAGGGGGTCTTCTCCAAAGGAGGTTTACACTGATTCAGGAGCTTTGGGTGGGTCTTTGGTCATATCATGCAGATGGGCTTCGTTGATATGAGGTTTGGAATCTTTTCGAGAAGTTCATCATCATTTTGCTGTGAAGAAAACTACCCAGTAAAATTAAAGGATTTGGGGAAACCTCCGCGGCCACAGGATTTCCAGTGTGGCTTTCCTCATTTTGACTTGGCCCTCTTGTCCATCATATAAAAAAAATTCTTGAAAAGAGATGGGGATTCAACTTTCAAATCAATATAGGTATTCTTTATAGTGGGCCTTCTCAAATGGAGGCGGCACAGGGAAGGAAATCATTTAAGGAATTTTGACCTTCATCGAAAATGTAAATACAAAAGGTTTTAAGGTTTGTGGAAGAATTTAAAGCAGTGAGGGAGTGTATGATGCAGTTGCACAATGCTAACCAAAACAAAAAAGTGATATAGTAATGGCAAAGTGTAAAATTACCCAGCATAAATACAACATCTTATTCTATAAAAAAAGTACCCACGTTCACGTTCTTTCTTCCGTCACCATAAAAATCAGAGAGGAATTCCACAAGAGATTCAAATATAATGGACAGGTTTTCATCAAAGTGACATTGGATCATTGTAATGCCCCGCCTCGGGACATAGAAAACCACACCCATAGGTAGTTAAAAATTTGGGTGATATTTTTTTTTACTATACTTGTCCGATTCACTGTATTAATTATTTTATACAAATTTGATTTATCCAATTAATTAACTACTTGTCCAATTCCAAATTTAATTGTTTATTTCTCATCACATGGTTACTCTACAAAATATTTGCTAGGGTTACATTAGAAGATCTACACACCCCTTTTAATTTAATTATCCCCCACACACCCTTCTTTTATATTATTACACATTCCCACAAAAGCCCATGGTTAAAGTGTGTAGGCAAATATGTGGGCCATTGGATCCAGCTAATATTAACCCTTGATTTTATGTTGCCCTAGAAATGTCCTAAACCATCTTTATGTTTTCTTTCCTTTTTCATTTGGTTTTATTTTTGTAGGTTTAGGAGAGGCCATGAAGAAATATTATTGCAGGGTGTTGATGTTGGAATTTCTTCTCCCCCATTTCATTTTATGCTAGTTATTTTTATTTATATTTCCTTTACCATAAATCTTCTCTGGATGGGTATATATTATATGCATTTTTAAAATTTAATGAAGGAAAATATGCCTATATCTATCCATATCTATATATGAAACTGAAAGAAGAGCACTCAAAATAAAAAAAATCTGTAGGGATTATGGTTGCGGTCTATGGGAGTGGAGGTAGTGATAGTGTTGGGGAGGGTTTTACAAAGGTGAGGGGGGTTGGGAGTTCTATGGGGTATTGTAGGGTTGAGGGAGTTTGGAGGGGCTGTGGGGGTGGTGTGGCCCATACCACCATTGATATTTGGTGCATGGTTTTGGGAGGGCTCGGCCCTTGCCCACTTCATTTAATTTTTTTTATTACAATACAAACTTTCCACCGAATTTTTTATTACTTGTTTTTTTTGTTATTTGATATATATATATATATATATATATATATATATATATATATATATATTATATATATATGTATGTATATATAATATAAAAACATTAAATATATTTTAATATATTAAGTATTACAATTTGTAAAATGATTGGTTCTATTTGAAAATATATATAAATACCAAGTTTATTTATTTACATATTAATGTCTTAAATGGACTATTTTAAAAATCTAAATCATTTATGAGAAATATGTTTTATTCACAAACAATTTTTACTACATAAGTATTGAAATGGATTCTTAGAAATAAAATTTTTCCATTGAGAAGTAATAATCAAATCTCCACAACTTGTATGGAAATAGGATCATATTTAAATTTGGTTTCACTTATATATCTCTTACTATAATAATTTGGAATACTAACAATTAGTGTAAAAATGGTAATATCCTTTATCAACAACAACTCTTATGGAAATAAAAATTTCTTCTCGAATACAATAGTTAAGTTTATTCTTTTCCAATACTATCAAGAAAGAGATGCACTTCCATCCAAGAAAATCAATATTTCATTTTACACTTCTATTGCAGAAAACATGATCACAAAGCATTTAGCTTTCTATTCAAGGAGAGATCCCTATATTACAAATAAGCTCTTTGGCAAAGGAAGAACTACTTCATGAAAGAATGCTTCCATTTCAAAAAAAGAATACTCGTTGCCCCATTCCATATTTTAAGCTATATATATATATAAACAATGAAGAGCATAATTTATTAGTACAACAAGACTCTTCCTCTCATAGAGAGTAGTAGGATTTACACATTACATACAATCTTCAACTATAATCAAGAGAGGGATAACATATCTTCGAAACAACAAACATGTTTCCACACACTATACATATATCCCAAAAATGATAATATTACAAAGGAGCTCCCATAAATATTTTTACAATGATCATATGCTCATCAAGAAGCAAATTTTTTCCAAAAGTGAAGAGATTCATAAAAATAAAATGCCTCCAAATATACTCCAACAAGCATCAAGCTTTAGGCTCTAACTTGTTCTCCATAGTCCAAAAACACAAAGAGAACAAGAATTGTTTTACCACCAAACCTATAGGCATTATTACATTCATTTCCAAAGCTTTTAATACATGCTAGCCTTCCCCAAGCCCATGGGAGAGAGAGTTAGCCTCCAAAAATGTGTACAAGAATAAGCTAGAAATACACACAAGCATATCGCATACAATACTATCCCTTAAACTAAATAAAACATCACATTTACCAACCAAATAAAAAGAGGAGAAAAAATATTCTTCCTCAATAAAGGGGAAGAGTAGATGGGACATAATAATGCTAAAGAGTGTGGTCATACCATAGGATGCACACTTACAAGCTCTTCAAAAACCTCATTATCCCTCCAAGACAAGAATCCATCCTTATTACTCCACCCATTCGCCTAAAATCCTCCTTGGGTAGATTTTCAAACCCATTGGGTTTCCTCTCCAAAGATGGGAAGGGGGGTTCAAACCATATGAACCACCTTTCTCACCTAAAACCATATGAGGGGATAAAAGAGAAATAACATGGCTTGCCCATCAAGCCATGAGGTTTAAGAGGGAAAATCCCCCTCTCTTCCTCAATAAAACTCCCAAACCCACCAAGTCATATGATGGATGAAGAAAATAAAAAATAACAAAAACAAGTAACCATACAACACATGCAACAAGAAAAAACTTTCAACCATAAGAAAATCTAATCCAACATGCCAAATAAAATAACATAAGATCAAAAAGAATTCATCCACAAGCTCTCCAAATCTCTAAGCTTTTTCCAATTCCTTGTCCAAGAAAAACTTCAACTTCAAAAGCCTCCAAGCACAAAGTAAAAGCCAAAAAAAAATCCACTTTCTCCTCCATGTGGGAGTATTTGAAGAAAAACAATTAAATTTCCTTACAAATGAGGGGTGTCATGTGTTACCCATCTCTTCCCTCCAAGTCAAGCTTCCCAAAAAAAATAGAGAAAATATAAAATCACATTTAAACACTGCTCTCCCAAATTACCCAAAAAAATGAGACAAGCTTATACAACTTTTCACAACACACATATTCTAACCCATCTTACATGCAGGGTGACAAAAGAGAGGCTTAATGGGAGGGAAACTCCCTCCGTGCCTTTTAATTAATCCCCCCTATGTAAAAAGTAGGGTCTAAGGTCTTATTTTCATGCTAAGTGAACTCCCAAAACTAAAAGGGTTACTTAAAATGCAAAAAAGCTCAATTTTGGGTTTGAAAAATTTGGGAACATATGTAGAGTATGTGGGGCCCAATCAAGGGTGCTCATGTGACCTCAATCATAGTTAATTAACACACACATACAAAAATACATACTTAATGCTAGTGTGGACCATTAATCCCCCTAACCTAGTTTACTAACAAAATTAAACAACCTAAACATAATTAATTTTACATGAACTTCAACATTACAAATAAGGGTCACTCATGGTGCCCAAATAATACATGTAAACAATAAAGCCTCATACAACTAACATGGATAGGACTTAGTCTCGTGGGCCGTTTGTGCATAGTTTGTGTAGCTGCCCTGAAACCTACGTTCTCTGTGCCCTACAACCTGCACACTAAATGCACCCATTAAACACATTTTCTCAATACAAGTGTAAATTAACTACTCAGTAAATGATCAAGTCTAAACATGCAATCTATATATCACAACATCAACATTTTGTAAATGAGAATCATGCACAAATTCACACAAATTCACCACGATTTAGCCATTGCAATACATATAAATGAAATTTATCCATGCTATTATGTGTTCTCATCAATAATCAAATAATCTATATCATTAATGTGTGTGAATAAACTAATTATCCATCATTTATCAATTTTCTTCCTAGATTTTTTTTTTGAAAAGTTTTGACCCTTTATCGTCATCCTCAGATCTATTAAATGCACTTATTCCCTTTTGCACTGAAGGGAAGTAATAAGGTGAACAATCATGGAAGAGATTCTTATCCACCAAGAACTCACTGTAGTCATATTTAGTAAAATTTCATTCTATAGAAAAATGACCAAGTTCGTGACATCTGTAATCAAAAAAAGGAAAAACCTTTGTATCTTGATATTTTGGACCTATATTATATATCCTCGCACTTTTAATTTGATTATCGCAGTCACATCATAGTTAATTGGAATTTCTGATCTAGAATAAGTTGTATTTTATCACAAATTCCCAAACATGGTATTCCTTGTAAGGATCTATAAAAAAACATTTTCAAATAGTAGGCTCCAATGTTAGTCATGCTCCTAAGAATGTGGTGAATACATTTTTTCAAACATATTCACCTACTTAACTATGATAACTGAATCACAACACCCTTTTGTTTGCATAAGTGCATAAAGCTTGCAAAACATGGTGTGATTGGAAAACTATGGGTACTATCTCCAAGTTGTGGGACTTGCTACTTTTAAGATAGACCTCCAGAGAAAGATGGTTCTTGCTCCTAAACTACCTTCACAATCTACTCTAATGGTCAGGTGAAACTAACTAGACTATATTAGAGGAATAACCAAGATCAGTAATAATTTCCAAGGTCGTTTACTAAGTTTGTACTAAGAGTGCAAAAAGAACAATATTTTCTCTTTGCTGCGGCTATACATCAGAAAATTAGGGTCCACGAATGTCCCGGCTGTGTCCTACGAACACATTCATACTAGCATCGGTGATAACAGTTCATCCACAATCTAGCAAATTGTTATGTGCCAATGAGGGCCATTGACTTTCGCATGGGAGGAAAACTCGATTCAATCCTTGACAACTTTGTGCGGTGATTTCACCTTATATGCATGCGTCATGGAAGTACTTTTGATGTGGAAAGCATTTACCGGGATGAAAATATTATTCCGCACCAATTGTTTCATTGATATGCACTAACTTGCGAGTCAAAATCAGCTGATTCGGTCTATATGCATCCTGAAGGATCCACAACATAGTCCCTGTAGAACTTGCCTTCAGAAGAACAAACTTCCAGATTTTTGCCGATTCTTTTACATATGCCTGCAACACTTCGATTTTGCGCATCCCGCAGTCCCTATGTCCCAACTGTCTCGCGGACTCTTGGAGACAAAAATGTCTGATTTATAGATCCGATTCAACTTTGTATTTCGGCTAGTAAATGGTTACGATGAACCTTGGTACTGATGTCTCGCAAAAAGGATCCCCATATTTAGACCCGCATGATGCATTAAAATGTCAGCCTGTGACTTCATTTTTTGGATTTTTCTACAACAAATTTTTGACTAACTTGTTAGGATTTTTTCCTTGGATGGGGAAGTTAGAGATAACCAAAGGGATTCTTAATGAAATTCCATGATTTTGGGCCTTGAATCAAAGTCTACTTCCTTGGGAGTGAAGAATTTTGATACATGTTATCAAAAATTTACCTTCCTAGTGGGTGAATTTTGGATAATAGGAACATTTCAGGAACAAAGTTAATGGGACATGACCATTTCCTTTCATGAGGCTCATGAATATAGATGGGGTATTCTTCAAACCAAAAGGGACAACCATCAACTCATAATGAATAACATGTGTGGAAATTTGTCTTATGAATGTCTACATCTGATATGCACAACCTATGATAACCTGACTTGAGATCAATTTTGGAGAACAATCTTGCTCCCCGCATCTAATAAAATAAAGTCATCAATCCTAGGCAGTGGATAATGGTTCTTTATTGTGACTTTGTTGAGCTGTCTGAAGTCTTCAAAAATCCTAAGAGAACTGTGACTTTTTCAAAAATTTGACTAGCCCTCCCGAAGGAGATACATTAGGGTGAATGAGTCCCTTTTCCAACAACTCCTCTAAGGTATCTTGAGCTCATGAAGCTTTAGAGTCATCATCTAATAGGATGCCCTAGAAGCTAGTGTTGATCTTGACACTAACTCAATGGTGAAATCCACCTCTCTGCGGGGCGATAACCCTTGAAGCTTACCTGTGAAACACATATGCATACTCAGGATCAAAATTGCATGATCATCTAAGGGTGGATGCTCTTGAGTTATTTCTATGGTCGATCATAATTGATGGTTATGGAAAATAATTGATAACCTTTATACATGCTCCACTTGAGTTGCTTAGCTGAGATCATGTGCAAAGAGATAGGCCTTTGTATCCTGAAATAAAAATTGCACTCCCTAGATCATCCTAACATTCAATGACCTTATTCTTACAATCCACCTTGGAACGATGAGCCTTGAGCCAATCCATACCTAAAACAACTTGATAGGATCCTAGAGGTATAACTCGAAGATCAAGTGTAGTAGAGAAAAATCCTAAATCAAGTTACGTAACTCTCCACATATGAGTCCACGATGAGTTTGGTCCAAAAGCCAACTCAACCTACCAACTATCTAGCTACCTAGCCACCACTAGCAGACTTCCTTACAATATTCAAAATAAGTACTGAGATTTTATAAAAATACCCATAATAGTACCTGTCATCTTTCAATAATTTTTTCCTGTCTTAGCCTATAATCAACCTAGCAGTTAAATCTACATATACATAATGGGTATGTCCTACATCACCCATCTATCTAGGATATATTACATATCAAGGGTAGTGGGTTTATGCAAACACATGTCACACATAATTAGGAGACCCAGAAATAAAACATCCTCATGTATCCATTCTAAGATGGGGTACCTCCTTACTCAAGTGAACTGATCCTAATCGAATATTTAACCCTAGCAGACTGTTGCACGTGTGAGTTGGTTGTGCCTACTAAATAACTTGTCTCCTATCTTTGGATCCACCAAAACATCCTCTAGCTCCACCTCTCTATAAATATTTAATTCTTTCTAGCCCTTTGCGGTTGGTGGCCTCTTTTTGTTGTATGGCTGAGAATGTGTGTGGATGTTATGGAGCCCTCGATACTACTGGAGGAGGCCATAATCCTCCTCTAGGGGGTGGTATTGTGCCTTGTGACCTATGGCTTTGAAAGGCTTGCATCTTCTCCTAAAATTTACTCTTGTTCATATCTCAGTGTTCCTATGCCCTGGTCCCATTCTCCTTAGTCTAAGTAGACTTCTCAACAACCTTCTCAAGCATGGGAGGAGATAACATCCTAACTTCTCCTTCTATGTCTACATTTAGGCCTCGAAAAAACCTGTTAACTTGTAATTTTTCATCTTGCAGGTAGTCCACATACTTGCAAAAGATCCAGGAACCTTCTCTCATATTCTGCCACTATGTCAAAGCCCTATTATAAGTCATGAAAATCATCAATCCTCTTTTGCATGAAATTCTCTGACATATAGCAAGCCCTAAAATGCTCCTCGAATAACTCCTAGGTCACCGTATCTCAAGTCAAATGGATTTCCACTCATCATTCCCCCACCAAACACATGTTTCATCTTGGAGGATGTGTATAGCAAACATGGCTTTGACATTTCTCTCATAAGTTGCAAGCCAAAGTAGGTATCAAGGTTTAAGAGCCATTGACTCGGACCCAAAGCCATCTGTAGTGCATGTGTATGTAGGTGGCTGCAAACGAAGAAGGTCTCTAATCACACTACCTATATCACGATCCTGGTGCTGCGGTCCAATAGGTGAATGGGTCATCTATCCTAAAATGGTCCCTCAAAGCTATGTGAATGAATGACAGTGCAAGGGAACCCTCTCATGGTGAATGGAAGGGTTATGCAACCTCTCCCATTGGGGTATCATGCTCATTGGCTCTGAGTGTTCATCCTCCTATCAGACTCCTCATCTCTTGACTGGACATCCTCCTCTCTTGTCTCCTGTGGTGGTTGAAGGAGTTGTTGCACAACACTTATCAGCTATTGAAGAGCCTCTAAAATATGTGGTCTGAACTTGGGTGCCTACGGCTTGGATGTAGGTGATCTACGTCCCAAGTACCTAATGGATCAGTGTTCTCGTGGATGCCATCCTGTGTACGAAGTAAGAAAATGGATTATTAAGTTGTAGAAGGTTGTGGAAACATTTAATTGTTTTTTGGTTTAATGTTATTAAAACATTAATAACTAATTAAATATTTTCCCAGAGTGTCATCTTCCTGTGTGAACCATCGCTCTGATACCAAATGTAATGCCCCATCAGGACATAGAAAACCACACCTTATAGGTAGTTAAAATTTTGGGTAATTTTTTTTTGTTTAAAAATAAATAACTACTATACTTCTCCTGATTCCCCGTATTAATTATTTTATACAAATTTTATTTAATAAATCAATTAATTAACTACTTGTCCAATAATCCAAATTTAATTGTTCACAGTTTCCCCATTCTCAATAATTTATTTATCATGGTTACTCTACTAAATATTTTCTAGGGTTACATTAGAAGGTCTACACACCCCTTTTAAATTTAATTAGCCCCCACACACCCTTCTTTAATTTTATTACACATTCCCACAAAATTCCAATGACTTAAAGTGTGTAGGGATTAATGTAGGCCTTGGATCTTTTAAATATTAGCCCTTAGATGTTTCCCTAAAAAATTTACCCTAAACCATCTTTTCTTTATTCCTTTCTTTTTCTTTCCTTTCTCATTTAGGTTTTATTTTTGTTATTTGCAGGTTTGGGAGAAGGTCCATGGATGTCCATGAAGATCCATTTTTCTTAATTTGCAGGGTTGAATAGGAGGATATTTCTTCTTTCCCTTTCTTACACTTTGTCTAGGGTTTGATTCTATGATATTCCATTTTTTTTTGAGTTTACAATAAAATCTTCTCTATTTTTTTGTTATACCCTTTTTTTTTTTTTTTTTATGAACGGCATATAGAACATCTTATACATATATTACAATATATAAACCAATATATATAGTGAAATAAGTGTGTGGACTTAAATAATAAAAAAATCCGCAGAGAGTATGTGTTGTGTCTGTGAATAAATAACAGAGGGATGTGTTTAATGTGTGGTGTGCGGCGGTGATGGGGTTAGGGATGGTTTTATTTTATTGAGGTGAGGGTTTATGTGATAGGTTGGGAGGTTTGTGGTGAGTGGGGTTGAGAGGGTTGGAGGGGTTTTAGGGATGGTGTTGGGTTGGGGTTTGGGGGTGGTGTGGTTGTGGCCACACCACCAATGATTTAAACACAGGGTTTGGGGAGGTCTTGGCCCCTCCCCACAATTCATTTAATTTTTTTATTACAAAAACAAACTTTCTACTGAATTTCATTATTACTTTTTTTTTATTATTTGATATTTTGTTATTTGTGATAATATATATATTTACATATATACATACATTATATATATATATATATATATAATATATATATATAATCAAACTATATTATATAATATAAACAAAATTATATATATTTTAATATATTTATATATATAATTATATTAAAATATTACAATTTATATAAATGATAGGTTTATTTTATAAATAATATATAAATATATAAGTTTATTTAATTGATTTACAATTTGGATAAATGGAAATATTTTAAAAATGTGAAGTTCAATTTACAAGATATAGGTTTTATATTCACAAATAATTTTAACTATATAAGTATGACTAAAATGGATTCTTAGTAAATTCAAATTTTTCCATTGAGAAGTAATAATCAAATCTCTACAACTTGTATTTGAAATATGAAGGATTTAAATCTGGTTTCCTTATATCTCTTTCTTATAATAAGTTTCAGTACTAATAATTAGTGTACAAATTGTAATTCCATTTTAACAACTATGGCAATCAAAATTTCATTTCAAATACAATAGTTAAGTGTTTATTTTTCCAATATTATCAAGAAAGAGATCCATTTCATAAAAAAATATCAACATTTCATTTTAAACTTCTATTCAATGCAAATTCATGCTCAAAAATATCTAAATAGCTTTCTATTCAAGGAGAGATCCCTATATTACAAAGAATCTCTTTGGCAAAGGAAGAACTACTTCATTGCTTCCATTTCAACAAAAGACTATTGCTCCATTACAAATTTTACTAGCATATTACAATATATAAGCTATATGTTTTCAAAAATGAAGAGCTCTAACTTCCAATACAAAGGATCAGACTCTTTGAATAGAAAGCTTGAAGAGTGTTTTCATAAATTTACACATAACATGTACAAAGTGATACTTCACAAAGCTATATATCTATAATTCAAGAGAGGGAGTAACAAAACTTATTTGAAACAATAGGATTCTAAACTATAATCCCATCCCAAAATGAGAATGCTTACAAAGGAGCTACATCAAAACATACCATATCACATGCTCATGAATTACAAGCAAAAATTTCCAAATGATTAAGAAAATTTTAACAAGACAAGATGCCTCCAAGGATACTCCAACAATCTTCAAGCTTGAGACTCCAACTTTTGTCCTCCACATAGTCTCCAAACACAAAGAGAAAAAGACTTGTTTTACCATCCAACACATAGGCATCATTACATGCCTTTCCAAAGGTTAGAAGACATGCTAGCCTCCCCCAAGCCCATGGGAGAGAGAGCTAGCTTCCACAAATGTGCACAAGAATAAGGGAGAAATAACACAAACATATCACATACAAGACTAATCCATACACTAAAGAAAACACAACATTTACCAACCAAATAAAAAGAGGAGAAAACCATATTCATCCTCAACAAAGGGGAAGAGTGGATGAGACATCCAATAATGCCAAAGAGTGTGGTCCAACCATAGGATGCACACTTACAAGTTCTTCAAAAACCTCCTTATCCCTCCAAGACAATCAATCCCTCCTTATTTCTCCTCCCATTCGCCTAAAATCCTCCTTGGGAGGATTTTCAAACCCATTGGGTTTCCTCTCCAAGGATGGGGAAAGGGGTTCAAACCATATGAACCACCTTCCCCACCTCAAACCATATGAGGGGATAAAAGAGAACCAACATGGCTTTCCCATCAAGCCATGAGGTTTAAGAGGGAAAATCCCTCCCTCTTCCCCAATAAAACTCCCAAATCCATCAAGCCATATGATGGATGGAGAAAATAACAAATAACACAACCAAGTAACCATACAACACATGCAACAAGACAAAACTTTCAACCATAAAGAAATCTAAAATCTAACATGCCAAATAACATAACATAAGATCAAAGAGCCTACCTCCACAAGCTCTCCAAATATCTAAGCTTTTCCCAATTCCTTTTCCAAGCAAAACTCCAACTCCAAAAGCCTCCAAGCACAAAGCAAAAGCCAAAAAAAAAGTCCTCTTTTTCCCCACATGAGGGAGTATTTGAAGAAAAACAATAAGTTTCCTCACAAATGAGGGGGTGACATGTGTCACCCCTCTCTTCCCAAGTCTAATTCAAGAATCTTCCAAGTGAAGATTTCCAAGAAAAGATAAATAAACACATTTAAACACCCCTCTCCCAAATTACCAAAAAAGAAAATGAGACAAGCTTATGCAAATTTTCACAACACATGCACACTCTAACCAATCTTACATGGATGGTGACAAAAGGGAGGCTAAATGGGAGGGAAAATCCCTCCATGCCTTGGAATTAAGCCCCCTACCTAATAGGTAGGGTCCAAGGGCTTATTTTCATGCTAAGTGAACTTCCAAAACTAAAAAGGGTCACTTAAAATGCCAAAAATAGCCCAATTTCGGGTTTGGCACATTTGGACACATATGTAGAGGATGTGGGGCCCACTCAAGTGTTCTTATGTGACCCCAATCCTCTTTAATTAACAAACACATACACAAATACATACTTAATGCAAGTGGGGACCATTAAGTCCCCCAACCTAGTTTACTAACAAAATTAAACAACCTAAACACAATTAATTTTACATGAAATACAACATTACAAATAAGGGTCACTCATGGTGCCCAAATAATACAAGAAACCAATAAGGCCTCATACAACTAACATGGTTAGGACTTAGCCCCATGGGCCGCTTGTGCACAATTTGTGTAGCCACCCTGAAACCCACGTTCTCTTGTGCCCTGTAACCTGCACACTCAATGCAAACATTAAACGCATCTACCTAATACAAGTGTAAATCAACTACTCAGTAAACAATCAAGTCTAAACATGCAATCTATGATATCACAACATCAACATGAATCATAAATGAAAAACATGCACAAATTCACACAAATTCACCATGTGTTAGCCATTGCAATACATATAAATGACATATATCCATGTTATCATGTGTTCTCATCAATAATTGAATAATCTATATCATCAAGATGTGTGACAAAACTCATGTATCCATCATATATCAATTAAGCTCAATAACATAGTAAAATATTAGTATCCAAAACATCTATTAAAATGTATTAATATACTAATCAAGGATAAATTGGCGCTACACACCCAAATCACCATACATTTCCACGAAAGATCAAATAACATAATATAATATCAAAATGTGTCATAATCCATATGATTATAGAGTCAAAAGATAGCTTAAGCTAGAAAATGTGGGCAGTTGCATATCTGAGATGATGACTGAAAAAAGAAACCCATCTAGAGCCCATTGTCAATCCTCTGATCATGTGATCATTGACAGCATCTTCTGGAAAATATGTTGTTTAAGACCTATGTATTTTATTTTTAGTGATTTGGTATAGAGAGTGTGCAAAATGTGAGCTATGGTTTAATTTTTCAACCATCAACTGGGCATGACTTCTAGCATATTGGCTGCCCATAATTTAGATTAGCTATAATGCAACAAACTCAACGAATACCAATGCACAAGTTTTAAAACACAAATCCATAAATTATATTTGATGAGAACAAATCATGAACAGGTTAAGGGTACGACTTTCACTAAGTGCAATGTAAGAAAAAGAAAGAAGAATTCTTTTTAATTCTGAAAAACAAGTGTCATTGAGTCAATTCAGAAGAAAAGAATATTTCCAGAGAAAAATCTTAATGTGAACTTGTTTCAAATGAAAATAGACACACAATATTTTCCCTTTGAATTAATGTAATGCAATGAACCCTAGATGGGTCCCACCGAGAGTGCCAAAATGTTTCACCTAATTTGTTGCTAGTTAAAAATGATAGTTAATACTTGTGATATGTAGGTCAAAGGTTAAATGTGTGTGTTGATGAATTTTTTATCCAAGTTGATCGTGAAGAGATTCCCTTTAGCTAGGACAAATGACCTATAAGAAATACAACAAGACCACCATATAACATTAATAATATAGGTTAGTGGACTCCCTAGTAAATGCTATATTCAGGAAGCGTGATGCTTCCTAGAAGGTTGTCAATCCACCTTCAAATATAAATTAATATTACAAATATCATGAAGTAAGGAAATCCTACTGTAGTTATATGATTTAGTTATCTCATGCAAATACAATAAGAA